>NC_059618.1:13665095-13757595 GCF_020424385.1 Procambarus clarkii
CAGGGGTATCAGCTGGTATTTCACACCTGCTGGCAGGTATGTCAACTGGTATCACACACCTGCTGGCAAGTGTGTCAACTGGTATCTCCCACCTGCTGCCAGGTGTGTATCAGCTGGTACCACACACCTGCCAGCACACCTGCTGACAGGTGTGTGTGGGCACATACTCGGAAGAGACCACTTACAGCACTTTGTGTGATTCCTGAAGTCTTATTTCTCTCAGTAAACTTAATAAAGCTTTTGTCTCTAAGCACATTTATGTATATTTTCATGTATGTAGCTGTGGGGGCCTGACGGCTGAGTGGACAGCGCTCAGGATTCGTAGTCCTAAGGTCGAGGACCAGCCTGCGTATTGGTTGTCTTGTTTGTGCTTGCTTGGGTGAGGGAGGGAGGGAATTGTCAAGGGAAAGCGCCAAGCCATTACGACTATATAGCATTTGGAAGGGGTTATCTTCAGGTTATCTTGAGATGATTTCGGGGCTTTAGTGTCCTCGTGGCCCGGTCCTCGACCAGGCCTCCACCCCCAGAAAGCAGCCCGTGATAGCTGACTAACACCCAGGTACCTATTTTACTGCTAGGTAACAGGGGCATAGGGTGAAAGAAACTCTGCCCATTGTTTCTCGCCGGCGCCTGGGATCGAACCCGGGATCACAGGATCACAAGTCCAGCGTGCTGTCCGCTCGGCCGACCGGCTCCCTAGACTATATGAAGGGGAGTACAGTGTGTGTCAAGAACTAGCTACCCTAGACTATATGAAGGGGAGTACAGTGTGTGTCAAGAACTAGCTGCCCTAGACTATATGAAGGGGAGTACAGTGTGTGTCAAGAACTAGCTGCCCTAGACTATATGAAGGGGGGTACAGTGTGTGTCAAGAACTAGCTGCCCTAGATTATATGAAGGGGAGTACAGTGTGTGTCAAGAACTAGCTGCCCTAGACTATATGAAGGGGAGTACAGTGTGTGTCAAGAACTAGCTGCCCTAGACTATATGAAGGGGAGTACAGTGTGTGTCAAGAACTAGCTGCCCTAGACTTTATGAAGGGGAGCACAGTGTGTGTCAAAAACTAGCTACGTGACGCTAAAAATCCCCATCTCACAGGATGGTTAGTCATACAGGGCCATATGTTTAGTAGCCTGCACTGGCAAATTTTGGGTACACTGTGAGAATGTGAATAAAGTAATTGCAAAGCTCCAGGTACCTCATGCCAACTGGTCTGAAAGGTATAATAACTGGGCATTCAGTGATGTAGTGCGGGAGATCATGCCGTAGTTCCTGCTCACAGAGTTTGCAACTGGAGTGCTCAGGATTGGGAGACCCGTCACCTGCAGCCACCTGCCACAGGTAACGGTAACCCAACCTGATCCTTGCAACCACTGTGTCGCACAGTCTAGTGGACGTTTTGTGCTGTCCATAGATGTAGGTTTCAGATCTGAACAAATCATAGCTTTTTATACTAGTACTTTCAGGTCGTTGGGAGTCAGTAAGTTCTTTCCTATCAGATCTGAATGTTTGGACCAATACAGTTTTGACAGCAGAGATGGGGATACCTAGATCTAATTCAACTTCAAACTTGTTACACGCTAATTTGGCTGCAATGTCTGTCTCATTATGATGGGTTATATTTATGTGTGAAGGTATCCATACAAAGGAGATTCGAGACCCTTTACTCTGTGCATCAATTAGGTCATTTATAATTGGGAGTATGAGGTTCTTGCGGTCGATCTTCCAAGGGAAGTTTTCGATTGCTTGAAGAGCAGACTTTGAATCACAGAATATTATTCCTCCTCCAATGTTTTTTAATGTGCTGGTTGCTAAATGTAATGCCGCTAGTTCTGCTTGTGAGGAGGTCAGCCAGTTGTTTAACCTGACACTGACAGTCTTTGTGCAAATATTATTTCTATAAAACCTACATGCCGCTGCAGTCCGTCCAGCAGAGGATTGGACTGAGCCTACACCGACGGCTTCTGTGTGAAGGACGATGAAACTGCTTAATAACTCTACGGAAAATAACTCCGATTTAGGACCTTATCCTGATTGCATGGTGGGTGAAGTTAGGTCGTCATTGTCAGAGTCGATATTTCGTAGAGGGAGGCAATGTGGCCGAACCCCTACCAGCCTGTGACTGTCCCATACCACTCATGTTTCATGTTGAAAAGTTTGGTGACGCCAGCCCCAAGCCTCTGGCCTCCGTCCCTGGACAAACAAACTAACAGATATTCTCCTCTATAGAGATAGATTAGTAAGATGTTATTTAACAGTTTTAAATCATTCCCTTTGATCATTTATTTGTTATTTTTTTAATAATTTTCTATTTGATTAATATATCTGAAAAGTTTAAATATAATCAATACAGGTTAATCAGTAACGAGACCCAGTAACGAGACCAGGTAACGAGACCCAGTAACGAGGCCCAGTAACGAGAGCCATACAGCAGGTGAAGTACTGGGGCGGCGCCTGCTGGAGTTGGCAAGTGTGGTGGCTGGCTGGTGGAGTGTGTATTGTGCTGGTAGCAGTTGGGAGCCGGTGTGTTGTGGTAATGGTTGGGCTCGACGTCTGGTATTGACACTGGTGGTCATTGTTACTTTATCTGCAAATAATGTAGTGTTTATTGTGTGTGTGTTTGTGCGTGTCGGCTTCTTTATTGGTATGCAGGCTGCGGCCCTGTGTGTGTGTGTGTGTGTGTGTGTGTGTGTGTGTGTGTGTGTGTGTGTGTGTGTGTGTGTTTACCTAGTTGTTTGTGGGGGTTGAGCTTTGCTCTTTCGGCCCGCCTCTCAACTGTCAATTAACTGTTTCTAACTACTACTATTTTTTTCTCACACACACACACACACACACACACACACACACACACACACACACACACACACACATAATTGCATATTTCTAGACTGCCAAAAGGCCTTTGGTGAAGTACCGCACATGAGACTGCTACACAAACTTGAGATGCAGGCAGGAGTAAGCGGAAAGGCCGTAGCGTGGGGTTAAGGAACTACCTAACAGGAAGGAGCCAGAGAGTTACGGTAACACACAGGTAACATCCGGCTCTTCTAGTGACTTGCTAAGACAGCTCATAAGGTGTTATGGTGTTAAGAATAGTGTCTTGTAGCTTCATTCTAATTGCTTTATTGCATTTGTTTCCCCAGGCTGGAGTTGAACTGTTATAATGATTTATTTGTTTGTTTGTTTTCCATGTTGTGATTTCAAGTGCAGGTAGCCAGTTGTATTGAGGTGTTGAAGTGGCTTGTATTTTGCTTTATTAAATTGTATTTTTAATTTTTTCTGACTACTTTTGTTCCTTAATAGTTACATTGAGAAGAACCTGAATATAATCACAGGAGAGAGAGAGAGAGAGAGGGAGAGGGAGAGGGAGAGGGAGAGAGAGAGAGAGAGAGAGAGAGAGAGAGAGAGAGAGAGAGAGAGAGAGATCTCGACTACTGTCTCCCGCATGACACTGACTGATATACACAGATAACGTGTACTAATTCCTGCAGTTTATTGATGCTCTTTAGAGATACGACACAGGTAGTATTAGTCTTAGATAAAGCCCAGACCAGGTAGTGTGTCTAGGGTTATGTGGTCCCTGAGGTGGGGGGGGGGAGGGGGGGGTATGGATGGGAAGGAGACATTATATACCCCCCTTCTCTCTCTCTCTCTCTCTCTCTCTCTCTCTCTCTCTCTCTCTCTCGAGGTAAAGGCGATCGCACATCAGTAAATTTAAAAAGTGGAAACCAATTTGATGAGAGATTTTATATATATATATATATATATATATATATATATATATATATATATATATATATATATATATATATATATATACACACACACACACACACACTGAATACAAGTGTATTTGCAACAGGGTGGAAGCAGACCAATACGGACTGCATGGGTTGCATTGCGAAAGCACAAAGGGCTGGCATGCAAGACACAACGAGGTCAATGACATCATCAAGAGAAGCCTCGTCTCAGCTAGGTGCCCAGCGGAGAGAGAACCTCGCATCCTAGGGGTCCAAAACCCGAATGACCCCTGATGGCATCACTATATACATTTGGAAAAGGGGCAAACAGTTGGTGTGGGACTACACATGTGCATCCACCCTGGCTGACACCTATGTACACTTAGGTGCTGATCAAGCAGGTGGGGCGGCCAACCACAGGGAAACAGCAAAATCACTCAAGTACAGGCGACTGGAAGGTCAATACACCTTTGTTCCCATAGCATCTGAGACGCATGGCCCCTGGGGCAAGAGTGCCTTGGGATTTCTCAGGGAATTGGGCTCCAAGCTCATTGACGTCACCGGAGAACCAAGGGCTGCCAGTTTTTTGTTTCAGCGCCTCAGTGTGGCGATCCAGAGGGGAAACGCCTGCTGCGTCCTCGGTTCCTGTCCGGAAGCGGAGGAGCTTCAAGAGATCCATAACCTCTAAGCATTTTTTGTACCAACCAATGTATATCTTGTAACCTTTAAATACAAATAAATAAATAATATATATATATATATATATATATATATATATATATATATATATATATATATATATATGTTTCAAGAATAAATAATAAATACAGAATATGCGGTCATATTCAATGAAACATGTTTGAAAGAAAATCTGCTGCCAGTATACACCAATATATATATATATATATATATGTCGTACCTAGTAGCCAGAACGTACTTCTCAGCCTACTATGCAAGGCCCGATTTGCCTAATAAGCCAAGTTTTCATGAATTAACATATTTTCTCTATTTTTTTTCTTATGAAATGATAAAGCTACCCATTTCATTATGTATGAGGTCAATTTTTTTTATTGGAGTTAAAATTAACGTAGATATATGACCGAACCTAACCAACCCTACCTAACCTAACCTAACCTATCTTTATAGGTTAGGTTAGGTTAGGTAGCCGAAAAAGTTAGGTTAGGTTAGGTTAGGTAGGTTAGGTAGTCGAAAAACAATTAATTCATGAAAACTTGGCTTATTATGCAAATCGGGCATTGCATAGTAGGCTGAGAAGTGTGTTCTGGCTACTAGGTACGACATATATATATATATATATATATATATATATATATATATATATATATATATATATATATATATATATATATATATATATATATATATGTATATATATTTTTTTTTGTGAGGGTACCACCTCTGGTGCCAATGTGGGGACCCATAGCCTCGGAGAAGAAAATAAAAAGTATTCAGAGGAGACCTTGTGGTTTCTCACTGAACACTAATATTATCTTCTCCTACCACCCCCATTCTTTTGTATGTACACATATATATTTACTTTATTTGAACTTTGTTACAAAAAAGGAGTTACATATGGGTTACAAAGATGGTTGTCATAGGTTGTCGAGTTCCTCCAGCTCCTCAGATGGCGGGCAGGAACCCTGGATGCAGTGCGCATTTCCCCTCTGTATCGCCACACATATATATATATATATATATATATATATATATATATATATATATATATATATATATATATATATATATATATATGAATGTATATATATATATTTTTTTTTAAGGGGTTCCACCTCTGGTGCAAATGTAAGGACCCATAATCTAGAAGAAGGGAGCACAGAGCATTCAGAGAAAAACTTGCTACTTAACTCTGAATACTTATGAGTGTTCGCCTCTCTTACCACTGCCCCTTTTTTATGTTCACTTTATTATACAAGGTTATACAGCTGCATATATGATTGTTTACAAAAAGATGAACAATAAGATGACATACTGGGAAGTTCGCTTCCTAGAGGCTGTAGATTTCCTGGAACTCCTCCGACGCCGGGCAGGAACCGAGGACGCAGCGAGCATTCCCCCTCTGGATCGCGATACTGAGGCGCTGGAAAAGAAAACTTGCCGCTCTAGGGTCTCTTGTAGTGTCAATGAGCTTGGAACCAAGATCCTTAAGAAACCTTCCTGCACTCTCTCCCCATGGGCCTAGGGTCTCGGATCCTATTGGAACGAAGTTGTACCGATGATCTAATTCCCTGTACTTGGCTGACTTGTATCTTTCTGTGTGTGTCGCCGCGGCTCCTGCTTGGCCGGCAGAGTGGTTGATGTATGTGGTTGCCAGTGTTGAGGTGGGGGTTATGGCAGCCACCAGTGTTGTGGTGGGGGTTATGGCAGCCACCAGTGTTGGGGTGGGGGTTATGGCAGCCACCAGTGTTGTGGTGGGGGTTATGGCAGCCACCAGTGTTGTGGTGGGGGTTATGGCAGCCACCAGTGTTGTGGTGGGGGTTATGGCAGCCACCAGTGTGGGAGTGGGGGCACCTGTGGGTATGGCCCCCACCAGTGTGGGAGTGGGGGCACCTGTGGGTATGGCCCCCACACCATGCTGCTGGATGGTTTTCTTACCCACCAAGAGCAACACTGCATTAATTAAACCAGTTCTTGGGATGAAAGAATGTATGAGGCAGTTGAGGTGGGGGGGGTTAGGGGGGGAGGAGGGTCATGGGGGGACGGAAGTGGGGGGGGTGATGGGTGCGGCCTCGTACTGCACAGTTCCCGCCAGTGACTTTATTTGTCATTTTATTGCCGGCTTAATTGACGATTAGAGTGCTATGTTGTGTCTTGTGATGGGGGGGGGGGCAGAGAGACCCGGGCACAGCCGGTTACCCTCTCTAGTCTGGTTATATATATATATATATATATATATATATATATATATATATATATATATATATATATATATATATATATATATATATATATTCATTCCATGCATGCCTTCTCATAATCACCAAATACTGCTGTTGTTATCACTGTGTGTTCCACATGGGCTGGACGGTAGAGGGTCATGCAGGTCGGCGTTCAATCCCCGACTGTCCAAGTGGTTGGGCACAATTCCTTCTCCCCGTCCCATCCCATATTCTTTTCCTGACCCATTCCCAGTGCTATATAGTCGTAATGGCTTGGCGCATTCCCATGATAATTCCCTCCCTCCTTTCTCTTTGTTTAATAAACTGCGTTTTTCATGATCTTGCATGTTGTAATCATGTCTCTTTGGACAGTTTGTAGCCCCCATTTGTTTTTCTTTATACTTCAGATATCTTGAGTTGAAGGAGCAAACTTCTGGACCCCTTGTATAGTGTTACTGTTGTATATAAGGCGGGTCTTACACTGGGGTTGTATGTACTTGCCACACAGCATCTTGAAGTCTTGCAAGATGTGTGCATCTTGTGCCAACTTCCGGTGTGTGGCTGGCCGTCTTACCTGATGTGGACCTCAGGCTTCAGACGTTGTCTAATGTCTACTGGAGTATTTCTACTCGCTATTGCGTTTATTGTCTCTCAAATCCCGTCCTTCCATTACCTTGCATTTGCTGGGCTTGAGGCCGAGTGGCCACCTTCCAGACCAGCTTTGTGGTTTATCCAATTCCAATAACTTAGTGCAATATGCAGTCTTGTTCTAATTAATCTTCTTATGGAATTCAAGCGCTTGCAGACCTGTACTCGAATCACAACCGAATGGACCCAGGTTCGATTCCTGCACAGGGCAAGACCTGTGGGCGCACTTCCTTATACCTGATGTCTCTGTTCACCTGGCAATAAGTCATTTACCCCGGGAGTGGATGGGTGGATTGTATCCTCGAAAATCAATCAGGTCAATCTTAAGCTGGGAGACTTAACCGTCCACGACAATGGTGCCATATATAGGCAGTGTTGGACTTGTATCCGTCCTCTCCCCTCCCACGCCAACCCTCCCACGCCAACCCTCCCACGCCAACCCTCCCACAATACCATCCTGCCGCCCACTCCTGTCTCTGGGGCAGCGGTGCTCCCTAAACCCTTGGAGGTTGGGGGAGATGGAGCTCCTGTCACCTTCCCTTAGCTGAACCTATACATGATTGAGGAGGAACAAGAGGAAGGGGAGAGAGAGAACAAGGGGAAGGGGAGAGAGAACAAGGGGAAGGGGAGAGAGAACAAGGGGAAGGGAAGGGGAGGCGTGGAGCGGGGCAGGAAGACAGGTAATCCTTCACTGTGGTGTTACCCACAGGGGGCCTGCCACTCCCTGCTGCTGCCCTTGACATGAAGGAGACGACGAGCTCACTTAAAAGGGACCAGACATGTTGGGACAAGAATGTTATCCTTACTTTCGTGGGTATGGCATAAAATTGCCATGCCCAATTCTGGAACCTACCATTGCTATGCCCAATTCTGGAACCTACCATTGCCATGCCCAATTCTGGAACCTACCATTGTCATGCCCAATTCTGAGACCTACCATTGTCATGCCCAATTCTGAGACCTACCATTGTCATGCCCAATTCTGAGACCTACCATTGTCATGCCCAATTCTGGAACCTACCATTGCCATGCCCAATTCTGGAACCTACCATTGTCATGCCCAATTCTGAAACCTACCATTGTCATGCCCAATTCTGAAACCTACCATTGTCATGCCCAATTCTGGAACCTACCATTGTCATGCCCAATTCTGGAACCTACCATTGTCATGCCCAATTCTGGAACCTACCATTGTCATGCCCAATTCTGGAACCTACCATTGTCATGCCCAATTCTGAAACCTACCATTGTCATGCCCAATTCTGGAACCTACCATTGTCATGCCCAATTCTGAGACCTACCATTGTCATGCCCAATTCTGGAACCTACCATTGTCATGCCCAATTCTGAGACCTACCATTGTCATGCCCAATTCTGGAACCTACCATTGTCATGCCCAATTCTGAAACCTACCATTGTCATGCCCAATTCTGGAACCTACCATTGTCATGCCCAATTCTGGAACCTACCATTGTCATGCCCAATTCTAGAACCTACCATTGTCATGCCCAATTCTGGAACCTACCATTGTCATGCCCAATTCTGGGACCTACCACTGTCATGCCCAATTCTGGGACCTACCATTGTCATGCCCAATTCTGAGACCTACCATTACAATGGGCTATTCTAAAACCTACCATTGCTTTAGCATGACGAAAAGATTTGAAGTATTTTTAATAAATATTTTATCTGTATTTACTAAAGAGGAACTTAATTCTATGCCTTCAGCCGAACAAGTCTATGTGGGTGGGGACGAGGACAGATTGACTAGTTTAACAGTTACCAGGGAGGATGTTCTTAAACAAATAGTGAATCTCAAGCCAAACAAATCCCCGGGGCTGGACGAAGTGTTTGCCAGGGTGCTTAAAGAATGCAAAGAGGAGCTTAGCGAGCCGTTGTCTACCATATTTAATAAATCATTAAGAGTCAGGCAGAGTGCCAGAGTCATGGAAGGTTGCTAATGTGGTACCAATTTTTAAGAAAGGAGATAGATCACTTGTGTCAAACTATCGGTCAATTAGCCTAAAGTCTATCGTTGGAAAGTTGCTTGAATCGATAATTGTAAATACCATTCGTCTTCATCTTGAAAAACATAAATTAATAAATTATTCTGCTGCTGCTGCTACTGCAGCAAATTATAATAAATTATTCTGCTGCTGCTACTGCAGCAGCAGTAGCAGCAGCAGCAGCAGCAGTAGCAGCAGTAGCAGCAGCAGCAGCAGCAGCAGGAGCAGCAGGAGCAGCAGTAGCAGCAGCAGCAACAGTAGCAGCAGTAGCAGCAGCAGCAACAGCAGCAGTAGTAGCAGCAGCAGCAGCAGCAGTAGCAGCAGCAGCAACAGCAGCAGCAGCAGCAGTAGCAGATAAAGACATAAACTTGCTCATAACATCATACAGAGAGCGTCTGGTCGGTGTTAACCCTTAACCTGCTTCACCCTTAACCAAACGCGGTGAAATGAAACCACTTTATGGATATTTATTTTTTTTATTTTACGGGCATCTGTACTCACCTAGTTGTGCTTGCAGGCGTTAAGCTCTGGCTCTTTGGTCCTATCTTTCAACTGTCAATCAACTGGTGTACAGGTTCCTGAGCCTACTGGGCTCAATCATATCTATATTTGAAACTGTGTATGGAGTCAGCCTCCACCACATCACTGCCTAATGCATTCCACCTGTTAACTACTCTGACACTGAAAAAGTTCTTTCTAACGTCCCTGTGGCTCATTTGGGTACTCAGCTTCCACCTGTGTCCCTTAGTGCGTGTGCCCCCTCGTGTTAAATAATTCATCCTTGCCTATCCTGTCTATTCCCCCTGAGAATCTTGTATGTGGTGATCATATCTCCCTGAGCTCTTCTGTCTTCCAGCGACGTGAGGTACAGTTCACGCAGCCTTTGCCTCATTACTCATGCCTCTTAGATCTGGGACTAGCCTAGTGGCATACCTCTGAACTTTTTCCACCTTCGTCTTAGTCTCTGTGTGTGTGTATGTGTTGTGTATATATATGGATGTGTGGTCTCCATGCGAGTGTTTACAGAGGACTAACCAATACAGGTTTGGCTGTGTTGACCATAAAGCAAGAGGAGACGGTGCCCCTGGAGGCTGCCACCACTGAAAGACTCCCATGTAAATTAGGACATAAACCCACAGCCTGAGAGAGGCGCCGCTGAAAGGCTTACCATAACTACGCGCCAGGGTTAAGCGCTGCCAGTAAAGAGAGAGATCATAATATTTAAGCAACGTGCAAATGGAGCGTCTGAGGCGGTAGACGCGATTTGTGAGAGGTCGCCGCCTGAGGGAGGAGTGGCGGTGGCTGTGTCGGGGAGGACTCACACCTCATAACTTACACTAGTTATGAGGTGGGTTACCTCATAATTAATTCTCTGGGGATCTACCTCCTGGGTTTGGGGAGGTGGTTTTGGGGGGTGCTGGTGGGAGGTGTGTGTGTGTGTTCGTGGGAGGTGTGTTGGTGGGAGGTGTGTGTGTGTGTTCGTGGGAGGTGTGTGTTGGTGGGAGGTGTGTGTGTGTGTGGTGGGAGGTGTGTGTGTGTGTTGGTGGGAGGTTGTGTGTGTGTGTGGTGTGTGTGTGTGTGTGTGTGGTGTGTGTGTGTGTGTGTGTGTGTGTGTGTGTGTGGTTGGTGGGAGGTGTGTGTTGTGTGTGTGTGTGTGTGTGTGTGTGTGTGTGTGTGTGTGTGTGTGTGTGTGTGTGTTGGTGGGAGGTGTGTGTGTGTGTGTGTGTGTGTGTGTGTGTGTGTGTGTGTGTGTGTGTGTTGTGTAACACCTGCTGCCAGCGTAACACCACTATAAGTTGATACACTTGTGCTCTTAAGTATATTTCCCAATAAAATCAACTTTTATTTACACTTGAGTGTAACCTGGTACGACAAGTCCCTCACAGAACCAGTGGTTCCGTCAAGGAAACGCTTAATATCAATTCCAAGGAGAACTGGCCGCCACCACCCCATCAGGGAGGGAGCCGGTCGGCCGAGCGGACAGCACACTGGACTTGTGATCCTGTGGTCCCGGGTTCGATCCCGGGCGCCGGAGAGAAACAATGGGCAGAGTTTCTTTCATCCTATGCCCCTGTTACCTAGCAGTAAAATAGGTACCTGGGTGTTAGTCAGCAGTCACGGGCTGCTTCCTGGGGGTGGAGGCCTGGTCGAGGACCGGGCCGCGGGGACACTAAAGCCCCGAAATCATCTCAAGATAACCTCAAGATCACATTCGTTTCCACCAGAGTATTATGATATTCCTAAGATTTGCCAATTACTGATTAGTGGATCGCCAGTGGTTAATGGGAGAAAACCACCGCGCCCTCTTTGATAAGACTTTAGCCTTGATATTGACTTAGAATATGTATCCAACCAAAGGTTTAGATAATTACTTCTGAGACCGGAAGAGATATCTTATTTTAATGTTAGCAATAAATGACAGTTCTATATTAAGCAATTTAATGCTGGAGAATTTGGGGCGGTTCTAACAAGGTGGTTCAAGGTCCTTGATGACATACACCGCAGATAATGATGGCGGGGAAGCCAGAGAGACATAAACATGGAAATTAACAAGATTTTATTTAATCGAAATTATGATATCCACCAAAAATCCCTAATCTACTGCTATCCTACTCCTGGCAGTGGGAAGTAATTTAGACATGACAATAACGTGAGAGATATCACACGTTACCATATGACCCCCGGCTTCCCAGCAGTTGGAGATCCACTGCCCTCTACCTGGCCTCCTGTCACAGACCTGCTCCAGTCGCTACCCGAGTTACACTAAATTCTAACATCATCCCCAGGGGGGGGGGGGCGGGGGATATACCCGAAACTGCCCCAGCTACTGCAAGCTTGTAGTGGTTATCTTGAGGTTATCTTGAGATGATTTCGGGGCTTTTAGTGTCCCCGCGGCCCGGTCCTCGACCAGGCCTCCACCCCCAGGAAGCAGCCCGTGACAGCTGACTAACACCCAGGTACCTATTTTACTGCTAGGTAACAGGGGCATAGGTGAAAGAAACTCTGCCCATTGTTTCTCGCCGGCGCCCGGGATCGAACCCAGGATCACAGGATCACAAGTGCAGCGTGCTGTCCGCTCGGCCGACCGGCTCCCGATTACAAACACTAAACACTCCCAAGTGTTTAGCTTGTTCCCGATTACAAGTTGATGGCTTGTAGTTCAGCAACGGGTAGTGTGGGCTCACGCGAGTGCATCTTGTCTATCACGTTATGATCTCAGTCAAAACATTCCACTGAGCATTCTTTGGGAATTTCAATTACAGTTGTTTGACATGAGTTTTTACCAGACTGTCTCTTAACTGATGGAGGTCTACCTCCTCACCCCTTACTCATACCAGGAAATGGGGGGAGATTTATGGAAGGGTGAGAGAGAGAGAGAGAGGAAGAGAGCAAGAGAGAGAGAGAGAGAGAGAGAGAGAGAGAGAGAGAGAGAGAGAGAGAGAGAGAGAGAGAGAGAGAGAGAGAGAGAGAGAGAGAGAGAGAGAGAGAGAGAGAGAGAGAGAGAGAGAGAGAGGAGAGAGAGAGGGAAGACAGAGAGGTTCCCATAATGCTTGAGGTAATATGTTGTATAAGCGTAAACCTTCAGGTTGTGTTACGATACTGTAGCCCTCAGGAGCCGTCACACTCTTCACAAGGGCAAGCCCATCCTTCTCAAGTATAAATGGTATTATATAATATATGTATTATATATATTATATATCCCTCATCACGGCTTTTGTGGATTTTTCGCTTTGATTCATCACG
This sequence comes from Procambarus clarkii, assembly GCF_020424385.1. NCBI lineage: Eukaryota > Metazoa > Arthropoda > Malacostraca > Decapoda > Cambaridae > Procambarus > Procambarus clarkii. Next base: position 13,678,152 of record NC_059618.1, read on the forward strand.
TTAGTGTGATTTTACTGTGCACTGAACGAAGCACTGTGCGAGAAAGGTCGAAACTTTGCGAGTCACGTATAAGTTGTTTTCCATGCACGAGCAGGGGTTGAGGGGGAGGAAGAGTGGTGGATTTCTCGGTATTTTCACCGGTGTGTTTTTTCAGGACGTGCAGCGCTGAGCGCCTCACAGATGTCTCCAGTCAATAATTGACTTACCAAAGTTGGCCAACTCCAGAAAGTGGGTTATGGGCGTTCCCCCATAACCCACTTCGTCGGCTGCCTTTGTCACTCCTAACCCCCCCCCCACCTTCCATCCTCAGGTCTGTCTCAGCTGAGGTAATTAAGTTTGATTCAAGTCCTGAGATAAGGAGTCAATGTGTGTAGCTGTGGAAGCTGCCTTCTTGGGAAGCTGTAATGCTCACGTCTTTAAATGTAACTTTTAGAAGCCGTTTCAAGTTTTCCAGGTTTTTCCGAATGTCAGTTGTGTATTTAGTGGTGATGGGAGAGGCAGAGGGAAGGAGGGAGGGGAGGTAAGGGGCAAGAAAGGGAAAGGGGAGGGGGGTCGAGAGGAAAGGGAGTATGTCAGATGCGCTTTCCTGTACACCTCACAAGTATACTGTTGAGGTGTACACCCCCACCAAAGGGTGTACCTTTACTCTTCTACACCCCCACTCTTGAGGAGTGTTCACCTCACAACTTTACATTAAGGCTGTTGTTACAATGTTTGATCAGAGCGGACTCTGATCAAATAATGTAACAAATCACATTTCGTTCAACGAAACTCTTACTTTTAACAATACATTTCGCCCCTCTGAAGTCGATAGAATGGTCACATAAACTGGAATATAAATACAATGCACTGGAGTGCTGGACTGTACGAAGAGCATATGAATGTTGTTTTAAACGTGAGGCGAGAGATTTACCTGTCTGGCCGATGTAAACACATGTACACTCATTACAAGGGCTGGAGTACACAGTATACCTGTTACAGACCAGGGCGAGTTTTTAATTAACATGGACTTAACGGTATTATTATTATTATTATTTAACACTGGGTTAATATTAAGTTTTTTTCTAGGGCTGGGACAAGCTTTACTAGTCGATCAAAACATGGTAATACCAACGAGTTTTTCAGTTCTGGTTTAGTCTTGGGAGCTGGTTTGTTGAACGTTCTTTTTGCTTGACCAAACGCGACATCCAAGACTGATTTTGGGTATTTGAACTTCTTCCCAATTTCAAATATTTTCGGTATTTCATCATCGGAAAATTCCGGCCTGCCTTAATGTACTAATTTCTACATGTACAATGTATTGTACATGTATAATGTACTGTACTAATGTGTACATGTACAAATTAGATCCCCATATAAGCTTCAATATAGCATATCAGTACAATGTAGCATCTATTTAACCTGTGTTTATATATTTTTTCCAACCGGAGGCACTTATACACTATTTTTCAATGTTTTTGTTATAGTTTTCCTTATTTCATTCTTTCCTTACCCACTTTTTCCTCCCCATTATTCCGTAAGGTTTGATCCCTTATCTTGGTGGTGAGGTGACCTGCCCCGGCGGGTGTAAGGTCTGCCTACCACGTCTCTTTTTCACTATCTATTGTCATCAATTCATCTCTATAAGTCATCTCATCTCAGAATGACATTAGAATGTCATCTCTATAACTCATCAATTCTGATGACGGCGAATTGAGCCGAAAACGCGTTTAGCATTCTGTAATTTTTCATATGTGTATTTTCCACATACTTCCATCAGTGTTTTTGTGATCATTGTTTCATATATATATATATATATATATATATATATATATATATATATATATATATATATATATATATATATATATATATGACAATGTCAGACCACGGAGGAAAATGAAACAGGAATTTCCTTAAGTACTTTCGTATATTAATACATCTTCAGAAGGAGTGACTCCTTCTGAAGATGTATTAATATACGAAAGTACTTAAGGAAATTCCTGTTTCATTTTCCTCCGTGGTCTGACATTGTCATATAATATATATATTATATACATATATATATATATATATATATATATATATATATATATATAATATATATATATATATATATATATATATATATATATATATATATATATATATATGGCGTGTGTAGGCGACACAAAAGTCTGGCCAACAAATAACAAAAGTGCACAAAAATAGTCACACAACAATAACGTTGTTGTGGCGGACGATCAGCTAAACGATTTGTTATTAATTGGATTCGGAGGGTCCGGGCGTTATGTGAATGGTGGGGGGGGGGGAGGGGGGGCGCCTTCCTGCACCGGTGTTTACACACTAATGTGGGTGTCCGTTAGTGTACTCACCTAGTTGTGCTTGCGGGGGTTGAGCTCTGGTTCTTTGGTCCCGCCTCTCAACTGTCAGTCAACTGGTGTACAGGTTCCTGAGCCTACTGGGCTCTATCATGTCTACATTTGAAACTGTGTATGGAGTCAGCCTCCACCACATCACTGCCTAATACATTCCATCTGTCACTTGTACCCAGACACAGCTGGGACTTGCTTAACTGTCTCAAGTGAACAGCTCCTCAAACAAGAAGATTAACATCTGTCAACCCTTAAATTCTTACGTTATCTTGCGGGTGCAAAATGGGGGAATCTTTTAATAACAGTATCAATATTTGACAGTGTTTTCCTAACTCAAACAATGTGAGGTTTATTATTCTACACATATTACTAATGTCTCTCAGGTGTTCACATTCACGTAGATAGTGGTCAAGGCGGTGTCCATCACTCTCACCACAGATTCTGCAACTTCGCTGATCAACTGTTGTTTCCATTCCGTATCTCCATGGATATTTGTATCCAAGACGGATTTTCGCTATTACTGATTCTCTCATTAGGGTTCACTGGGTACTGTCAAATGACGTATCTAGTGAAACTGCAAGCAAGAGCTGTTATCCTACCTCAGCTCATCTGAAGCCTGCTCCTACACCCATTTCCCGCGGCCACCTTCTCTTCGGCCATATTGATAATACCTCTAATTTGTAGAAGAGTCTTGTGTATGAAGTATTCAAGGTGATGATGTTACATAGAAGCCGACGCGGAGCGATACCAGCCATATCGCAAAGGTCGGCGAACATAGAAGCGTCCCTAAATATCTGAGTTTTGAATTATTCAAGGACTTGCATTCGCCGCATTGTCAGACCTGTTTTGCAATATGCATCACCGTCGTGCAATCCTTATCTTTTTCAAACATGAAACGAAGCTGGAGGGAGACAAGAGGTATGCCACAAGACTAGTCCCAGACAAGAGGTATACCACAAGACTAGTCCCAGACAAGAGGTATACCACAAGACTAGTCCCAGACAAGAGGTATACCACAAGACTAGTCCCAGACAAGAGGTATACCACAAGACTAGTCCCAGACAAGAGGTATACCACAAGACTAGTCCCAGACAAGAGGTATACCACAAGACTAGTCCCAGACAAGAGGTATACCACAAGATTAGTCCCAGACAAGAGGTATACCATAAGACTAGTCCCAGACAAGAGGTATACCACAAGACTAGTCCCAGACAAGAGGTATACCACAAGATTAGTTCCCAGACAAGAGGTATACCATAAGACTAGTCCCAGACAAGAGGTATACCACAAGACTAGTCCCAGACAAGAGGTATACCACAAGATTAGTCCCAGACAAGAGGTATACCACAAGACTAGTCCCAGACAAGAGGTATACCACAAGACTAGTCCCAGACAAGAGGTATACCACAAGACTAGTCCCAGACAAGAGGTATGTCACAAGACTAGTCCCAGACAAGAGGTATACCACAAGACTAGTCCCAGACAAGAGGTATGCCACAAGACTAGTCCCAGACAAGAGGTATGCCACAAGACTAGTCCCAGACAAGAGGTATGCCACAAGACTAGTCCCAGACAAGAGAGCTATCTTGAGTTTATCTTGAGATGATTTCGGGGCTTTAGTGTCCCCGCGGCCCGGCCCTAGACCAGACCTCCACCCCCAGGAAGCAGCCCATGACAGCTGACTAACACCCAGGTACCTATTTTACTGCTAGGTAACAGGGGCATAGGGTGAAAGAAACTCTGCCCATTGTTTCTCTCCGGCGCCCGGGATCGAACCCAGGACCACAGGATCACAAGTCCAGCGTGCTGTCCGCTCGGCCGACCGGCTATACCATATGAGGAAAACAAACTGAATTTAACCTCACGTCACTAGAAGACTCAAGCGAGACGTGATTACTACATACAAGGTTACTAGACAAAGACTATTGAGCATAGGTATCAATCGAATCAAAAGTCACTGAGGCAAATTAAGTATCTAAATGAGCCAGAGAGGCATTAAGAAGAATGTGCTCAGTGCCAGGAGAGGAGAGCTCTACGGTTTACCTGGATTGTACCTGGATGGGGTTCTGGGAGTCGTTCAACTCCCCCAAGCCCAGCCTGGGGCCACACTTGACTTGTGAGAGCTTGGTCCACCAGGCTGTTGCTTAAAGCGGATGATACGAGCACACACAACTCTGTTACCTGAACACAGGTTGATTGGTGGTTTAGAAAGTGGGAACAAAGAGTGCAACAAGTAAGCACGCACTCACACGCACGTGCACACACACACACACACACAGTTAGGGTAGATAAAGACAGGCTATTTAACACAAGGGGCACACGCACAAGGGGACACAGGTGGAAACTGAGTGCCCAAATGAGCCACAGAGATATTAGAAAGAACTTTTTTAGTGTCGGAGTGCTTGACAAATTTAATGCACTAGGAAGTGATGTGGTGGAGGCTGACTCCATACACAGTTTCAAATGTAGATATGATAGAGCCCAGTAGGCTCAGGAACCTGTACACCTGTTGATTGACGGTTGAGAGGCGGGACTAAAGAGCCAGAGCTCAACCCCCCGCAAGCACAACTAGGTGAGTACACACACACACACACACACACACACACACACACACACACACACACACAAACACGGTCGAGTGGACAGTGTTAGGAAGTCGTAGTCCAAAGGGCCCGGGGCCGATTCCCAGCCGAGGGAGAATAAGATAACAGAGATTCTTTCACCTCTTTTCCCAGCAGTAAATAGGTACCTGGGGGTGAGAGAGCTGCTGGGGCCTACACTCTGGGGATGTGTCCTGGGGACAGATATGTGGTAGGCCAGCCCTCCATAATACTCCCCCAGGCCGGCCTCCACCCCAGCCCTCCATAATACTCCCCCAGGCCGCCCTCCACCCAGCCCTCCATAATTAAAAGAGGAGGGAGAGGAGAAGTCTCTGTGATGGAAGAGGAGTAGATGAAGGAACAAGCAAATGTGTTAAAAAATGGAAGATGGAAACGACGGAATTTAGGCAGGTAGAGATGGAATGGTAAGGAAAGAGAAGAGAGTGAGGGAGGGTTGTATGTTATGGTGGTATACTGGGAGAGAGAGAGAGAGGGGGGAGGGGAGAGAGAGAGAGATAGAGAGAGAGAGAGAGAGAGAGAGAGAGAGAGAGAGAGAGAGAGAGAGAGAGAGAGAGAGAGAGAGAGAGAGAGAGGGAGGTTGGGAAAGGAGCTAAATATAACCTTTTTAATAATCTTGGAGCAGCGGGTTACAAATCAATACCTCCACCGTCTCTCTCTCTCTCTCTCTCTCTCTCTCTCTCTCTCTCTCTCTCTCTCTCTCTCTCTCTCTCTCTCTCTCTCTCTCCCCTCTCTCTCTCTCCCTCCCTCCCTCCCCCCCCCCCCTTCCATTACAGCGAGAACATTCAGTACAGACAGACTGACGTGATATCCTTCAAGACTCAGACATTTGTCTTCTCTTTAATGTTATCTCAGTTTCCAATTCAAACTTTTCCTGTACAATTCGTTGAAACTTTTTCATACATTAATTTTTGTATTTGTTATCAAGAGAGTTTGGTTGGTAAAAGTAATATCGGGTGACGTGACAGCGTTTTTTATCACTTTTTATAGAAAAGTTTTATAAAAAAAACTGTAAATGTGCTGTAACAACTCTAACACAAACGTTAGTGCTATACCAGCCTCTAACAGGTATATTAGGGTACTATACCAGCCTCTAACAGGTATATTAGGGTGCTATACCAGCCTCTAACAGGTATATTAGGGAGCTATACCAGCCTCTAACAGGTATATTAGGGTGCTATACCAGCCTCTAACAGGTATATTAGGGTGCTATACCAGCCTCTAACAGGTATATTAGGGTGCTATACCAGCCTCTAACAGGTATATTAGGGTGCTATACCAGCCTCTAACAGGTATATTAGGGTGCTATACCAGCCTCTAACTGGTATATTAGGGTGCTATACCAGCCTCTAACAGGTATATTAGGGAGCTATACCAGCCTCTAACTGGTATATTAGGGTGCTATACCAGCCTCTAACTGGTATATTAGGGTGCTATACCAGCCTCTAACAGGTATATTAGGGTGCTATACCAGCCTCTAACAGGTATATTAGGGAGCTATACCAGCCTCTAACAGGTATATTAGAGTGCTATACCAGCCTCTAACAGGTATATTAGGGTGCTCACCTGGTGACTGGTTCTCTCACTTGGTGACTGGTTCTCTCACTTGGTGACTGGTTCTCTCACTTGGTGCCTGGTTCTCTCACTTGGTGCCTGGTTCTCTCACTTGGTGACTGGTTCTCTCACTTGGTGCCTCATGGTTCTCTCACTTGGTGACTGGTTCTCTCACTTGGTGAATGGTTCTCTCACTTGGTGCCTCATGGTTCTCTCACTTGGTGCCTGGTTCTCTCACTTGGTGCCTGGTTCTCTCACTTGGTGCCTCATGGTTATCTCACCTGGTGACTGGTTCTCTCACTTGGTGCCTCATGGTTCTCTCACTTGGTGCCTAGTTCTCTCACTTGGTGACTGGTTCTCTCACTTGGTGCCTGGTTCTCTCACTTGGTGCCTCATGGTTCTCTCACTTGGTGCCTGGTTCTCTCACTTGGTGACTGGTTCTCTCACTTGGTGCCTAGTTCTCTCACTTGGTGACTGGTTCTCTCACTTGGTGACTGGTTCTCTCACTTGGTGCCTCATGGTTCTCTCACTTGGTGCCTGGTTCTCTCACTTGGTGCCTGGTTCTCTCACTTGGTGCCTCATGGTTCTCTCACTTGGTGCCTGGTTCTCTCACTTGGTGCCTCATGGTTCTCTCACTTGGTGCCTGGTTCTCTCACTTGGTGACTGGTTCTCTCACTTGGTGCCTGGTTCTCTCACTTGGTGCCTGGTTCTCTCACTTGGTGCCTCATGGTTCGCTCACTTGGTGCCTGGTTCTCTCACTTGGTGACTGGTTCTCTCACTTGGTGCCTGGTTCTTCACTTGGTGCCTCATGGTTCTCTCACTTGGTGCCTGGTTCTCTCACTTGGTGCCTCATGGTTCGCTCACTTGGTGCCTGGTTCTCTCACTTGGTGCCTGGTTCTCTCACTTGGTGACTGGTTCTCTCACTTGGTGCCTCATGGTTCTCTCACTTGGTGCCTGGTTCTCTCACTTGGTGCCTGGTTCTCTCACTTGGTGCCTCATGGTTATCTCACCTGGTGACTGGTTCTCTCACTTGGTGCCTCATGGTTCTCTCACTTGGTGCCTCATGGTTCTCTCACTTACACATAGAGTAACCACACTAACGTGATCTATAAAAGACAAAATCGGTGGGAGCCGTGGGGAGGATTCGAACCTATGCGGTGGGGGTAGTCCCACGCACACGCCCTAGCCAACTGAGCCACGACATGCTATAAGGATTACATCCTGGAGTTCCACTGAACACACCAGGGTTTCCTAAGGCTTCCACTATTGGTTTCTAACCCCACTTTTCACCCTTCCTTTCAAGATGTGAAAAGTTTCGATATTTAGGCAATTTAGTAACATCAACTTAGATTAGTGAAATCTTGTAATTAAGCTTTAGTGTGAACATCTTCTGTAATCATCTTGAAAGGTGCTCTAGTGAACTGTTTGGTAACTATGGAGACAGAAACAGTCTGACGAATCAAAGTAAAAAAATGTGTTCAAGTTTGTTTTATTGTGTGTTCAAATGTCCTGTTAACTGGATATGTTGACACATATTTTGTAGATATATAAGTAGATATTATATATGTCGTGATACAGATATTAACTCTGTTCCCTTTGTCTCTCGCAGGTATGGAGGCAGGTGGAGCAACAGGTGGTGGTCAACAGGTATGGAGGCAGGTGTGCAACAGGTGGTGGTGGTGGTCAACAGGTGTGGAGGCAGGTGTGCAACAGGTGCTGGTGGTGGTGGTCAACAGGTGTGGAGGCAGGTGTGCAACAGGTGGTGGTGGTGGTCAACAGGTGTGGAGGCAGGTGTGCAACAGGTGGTGGTGGTGGTCAACAGGTGTGGAGGCAGGTGTGCAACAGGTGCTGGTGGTGGTGGTCAACAGGTGTGGAGGCAAGTGTGCAACAGGTGGTAGTGGTGGTCAACAGGTGTGGAGGCAGGTGGTGCAACAGGTGGTGGTGGTGGTCAACAGGTGTGGAGGCAGGTGTGCAACAGGTGGTGGTGGTGGTCAACAGGTGTGGAGGCAGGTGTGCAACAGGTGGTGGTGGTGGTCAACACCAACTGTGGGTGTGGCCACGAGGCCAGGCGGCAGCAGCACCAAGTGTGCTGAGGATGAAGTTTGAGGATGAAGACCCAATAAATGTCTTCAGCATTTCCTCTAAGACAGTTTAGTTTACGAAATGTCAATATTTCTCAGGTTCCACAGAAATAGACATTGAGACACAAAGTGGTGATTAACGTCTGTGTATCAGGTGTCAGAGTCGCTAAAGTAGCAGAGTATTACCCACAAGTATGAGGATAATAAGAGTCTCTTGTATTACAATAAGTACAGCACTGTACCGAGGCTGTATGTTACCTTGTATACAGCACTGTTATTTTCTCACACACACACACACACACACACACACACACACACACACACACACACACACACACACACACACACACACACACACACACACACACACACACACACACACTACTAGGTGAGTACACAACTAGGTGAGTACAACTAGGTGAGTACACACACACACACACACACACACACACACACACACACACACACACACACACACACACACACACACACACACACACACACACATTCACCATTTGTAAGGCATCTCTGGTAGGTTCAACACACATGGAATTGGGGCGAAGTATAGGAGGAAAGTGTGTATAGGTTGCACAGGCTAAGTGCTGCCTGTGCAACAGCCAGCTCAGCCTGATATTAACGCTGCACAGTAACTCAAGATATACACCAATTAATGGAGGACTGAAAACGCCTTGTTTAACCGCCCAGTTAGTGACGTCACTCCCCCAGACACTGTGCACGTGTATACCCGTGTGTACACTCTCTCAGTGCACGTGTATACCCGTGTGTACACTCTCTCAGTTACTGGACACTCCCGTGTGTATGTCAGGTGTATAACATGCCTGGTAGTGTGGTCACCTTGGTGGTGCTGTCATCACGTGTTCAGGACACGTGGGTGTCTCGTACGGCATGGTGGGGTGTGTACTTCCTTAGTTCTACTTGCCTGGTTGTGCTTGCGGGGGTTGAGCTCTGGCTCTTTGGTCCCGCCTCTCAACCGTCAATCAACTGGTGTACAGGTTTCTGAGCCTACTGGGCTCTATCATATTTACACTTGGAGCTGTGTATGGAGTCAGCCTCCACCACATCACTGCCTAATGCATTCCATTTTTCTACTACTCTGACATTGAAGAAATTCTTTCTAACGTTTCTATGGCTCATTTGGGCACTCAATTTCCACCTGTGTCCCCTAGTGCATGTGCTCCTGGTGTGAAATAGTCTGTCTTTATCTACCCTATCAATTCCTCTGAGAATCTTGTATGTGGTGATCATGTCCCCTCCAACTCTTCTGTCTCCCATTGAAGTAAGGTCTCCTGCTCCCTGCACCTATCGTCATTACATTGCATTTGCTCGGGTTAAACTCTAACAACCACTTGTTCGACCATTCCTGCAGCTTGTCCAGGTCTTCTTGAAGCCTCAAGCTGTCTGTCCTCCTCTGTCTTAATCCTTCTCATAATTTTGGCGTCGGCAGCAAACATTGAGAGGAATGAGTCTACCCTCCGGGAGATCATTTACGTATATCAGAAACAGGATACGTCCGAGTACAGAGCCCTGTGGGACTCCACTGGTGACTTCACGCCAATCTGAGGTCTCACCCCTCACCATAACTCTCTGCTTCCTATTGCTTAGATACTCCCTTATCCACTGGAGCACCTTACCAGTTACTCCTGCCTGTTTCTCCTGCTTATTCAACAGCCTCTTATGAGGTACTGTGTCAAAGTACTGTGTGGATGGTGTGGTGTGTGCTCTCTCTCTCTCTCTCTCTCTCTCTCTCTCTCTCTCTCTCTCTCTCTCTCTCTCTCTCTCTCTCTCTCTCTCTCTCTCTCTCTCTCTCTCTCTCTCTGTCTCTCTCTCTCTGTCTCTCTCTCTCTCTGTCTCTCTCTCTCTCTCTCTCTCTCTCTCTCTCTCTCTCTCTCTCTCTCTCTCCCCCTCTCTCTCTCTCTCTCTCCCCCCCCAGTTTACCCTCCCTTTCGGTGCTTTTCAGTTCCTCCTCTGCTCCCTCCTCCCTCTCCTCCTCCCCCCTTTCTCTCCCACTTTCGCCTGGTTAAAGTTACTGTACCGAGCTGTGAGAGGCTTCGTAGAGGCGGACAGCCTGCGTACCTGGGGTGGTGGGCGTACCTGGGGTGGTGGGCGTACCTGGGGTGGTGGGCGTACCTGGGGTGGTGGGCGTACCTGGGGTGGTGGGCGTACCTGGGGTGGTGGGCGTACCTGGGGTGGTGGGCGTACTTGGGGTGGTGGGCGTACCAGGGGTGGTGGGCGTACTTGGGGTGGTGGGCGCACCTGGGGTGGTGGGCAGGTGTAGGGCGCACCTGGGGTGGTGGGCGCACCTGGGGTGGTGGGCGTACTTGGGTGGTGGGCGCACCTGGGGTGGTGGGCGCACCTGGGGTGGTGGGCGCACCTGGGGTGGTGGGCGCACCTGGGGTGGTGGGCGCACCTGGGGTGGTGGGCGCACCTGGGGTGGTGGGCGCACCTGGGGTGGTGGGCGCACCTGGGGTGGTGGGCGCACCTGGGGTGGTGGGCGCACCTGGGGTGGTGGGTGTACCTGAGGAAAGTTAGGGCAGAAGACAGATATCTTAATAGCACCAAAATATTATTGATTCTCTGTATATATATATATATATATATATATATATATATATATATATATATATATATATATATATATATATATATACAGTTACGCCGTTTATACTCTATTAGATGACATTATATTTCGCAGTTGTATTACAATTACTCAGCTAATTGCATTTTGTTTTTATTTATTGAAACAAACTGTCCTAAAATAATTTAAATGATCACATGCAGTGTTTAATGTTGATGAAAATAAACACGTAAAACATCGATTTGTAAATATATCGTCGTGTTTGTTCTGAATTATATCTTTAACAGCTCTCTAACAATGTCCGTGGAGGACAGAAGAAAACGTGTACATGCTGGTTAGCATTGTAAATGCCTGGCCACGTCTGTGGTTGAAAAAAAAGTTCGTATTTGTTTTTATAGTGAGTGTGTGTGTGTGTGTGTGTGTGTGTGTGTGTGTGTGTGTGTGTGTGTGTGTGTGTGTGTGTGTGTGGATGTTCTTTCATGAATCATTGTACGTTAAGCAATTGTTTGTTGATATCTTTTATTCACACTTTGCCACGTTGCTTTATTTTCTTTTCCAAACAGCGGCCTTATATTGTATTGACACGTGCGCTAGTGTAGGAATGAGAATACTATTTTGTCCCTGCAGGCTCTCAGTCCCCTTAGCCACGGGGGAAAAAGTACCATGAGCTTCTAGGAATCTGGGTTCTAGGCCCATCGAAACACCAAGAGACCCAAGAGCAACCAGCTTTTTTTTCAGTGTCTCGGCGTTTTGATCCTGAGGGGAAGATGCTGCAGCATCCTTAGTTCCTGACTGGCATCTGTGTGCGTCTGCCTGTCTCTTCTCTTTCTCTTCTCTTTCTCTTCGTTTCTCTCTGTTCCACTTCTCTTCCATTTGTTACAACAACCCCCCCCCTCCCGTACTGCGTCCCAACGTTCCCAACAAGCATCCCCCCCCCTCTCCCGCCCAAACCCCCCCTCCTGCCACCCCCTATCCCCCCCCACCCCCACCAACAGATATCAGAAACAGGATACTTCCGAGTACAGAGCCCTGTGGGACTCCACTGGTGACTTCACGCCAATCTGAGGTCTCACCTCTCACTGTAACTCTCTGCTTCCTATTGCTTAGGTACTCCCTTATCCACTGGAGCGCCCTACCAGTTACTCCTGCCTGTTTCTCCAGCTTATGCATCAGCCTTTTATGGGGTACTGTGTCAAAGGCTTTCCGACAGTCCAAAAATATGCAGTTCACCCAGCCTTCTCTTTCTTGCTTAATCTTTGTTGCCTGGTCGTAGAATTCTATTAAGCCTGTAAGGCAAGATTTACCCTCCCTGAACCCATGTTGATGGGGTGTCACGAAGTCCCTTCTCTCCAGATGTGTTACTAGTTTTTTTCTCACGATCTTCTCCATCACCTTGCATGGTATACAAGTTAAGGACACTGGCTTGTAGTTCAGTGCCTCTTGTCTGTCACCCTTTTTGTGTGTGTGTGTGTGTGTGTGTACTCACCTAGTTGTGTTTGCGGGGGTTGAGCTCTGGTTCTTTGGTCCCGCCTCTCAACCGTCAATCAACTAATGTACAGATTCCTGAGCCTACTGGGCTCTGTCATATCTACATTTGAAACTGTGTATGGAGTCAGCCTCCACCGCATCACTTCCTAGTGCATTCCAATTACTAACTACTCTGACACTGAAAAAGTTCTTTCTAATGTCTCTGTGGCTCATTTGAGTACTCAGCTTCCACTTATGTCCCCTTGTGCGTGTGCCACCCGTGTTAAATAATCCATCCTTGTCCACCCTGTCAATTCCCCTGAGAATTTTGTATGTGGTGATCATGACTCCCCTAGCTCTTCTGTCTTCCAGCGACGAGAGGTGCAGTTCACGTAGTCTGTCTTCATAACTCATGCCTCTTAGTTCTGGGACTAGCCTAGTGGCATACATCTGAACTTTTTCCAGCTTCGTCATGTGCTTGACAAGGTACGGGCTCCATGCTGGGGCCGCATACTCCAGGATTGACCTTACATATTTGGTATACAAGATTCTGAAGGATTCCTTACACAGGTTTCTGAAAGCAGTTCTGATGTTAGCCAGCCTCGCATATGCCGCTGATGTTATTCTTTTGATGTGGGCTTCAGGAGACAGGTTTGGCGTGATATCAACTCCCAGATCTTTCTCTCTGTCCGTTTCGTGAAGGACGTACGTGTGCGTGTGTGTGTGTGTGTGTGTGTGTGTGCGTGCGCGCGTGTGTGCGTGCGTGTGTGCTGATCATCACACTCAAGTATTTTGTGTTCCAGAGTAAGAGTTAGCGGCACTTTAGGCTGAGTGTGTTGTTGGGGAGGTGTTGTGTTCCCTGCTCTTAGCCCTCATTACCCACGCATCTGTCACCATTAAATCTTAATAGCCATTAATTTGACCATTCTTGTAGCCAGTCGGAGGACTTTCTGCGCGGGTGTTAAGTCCCCCCGCATCTCCACACTCGCTTCATCAGCGCCCCAACACAGGCACAACATTTACATTCAGCACCTTACTTCTACTCTTCCACGACTGACGCCTTCCAGGTCTGACGCCTTCCAGGTCTGCCGCCTTCCAGGTCTGCCGCCTTCCAGGTCTGACGCCTTCCAGAACTGACGCCTTCCAGGTCAGCCGCCTTCCAGAACTGACGCCTTCCAGGACTGACGCCTTCCAGGACTGACGCCTTCCAGGACTGACGCCTTCCAGAACTGACGCCTTCCAGGACTGACGCCTTCCAGAACTGACGCCTTCCAGGACTGACGCCTTCCAGGACTGATGCCTTCCAGGTCTGACGCCTTCCAGGACTGACGCCTTCCAGGACTGACGCCTTCCAGAACTGACGCCTTCCAGGACTGGCGCCTTCCAGGTCTGACGCCTTCCAGGACTGACGCCTTCCAGAACTGACGCCTTCCAGGACTGACGCCTTCCAGAACTGACGCCTTCCAGGACTGACGCCTTCCAGGACTGACGCCTTCCAGAACTGACGCCTTCCAGGACTGACGCCTTCCAGGACTGGCGCCTTCCAGGACTGGCGCCTTCCAGGTCTGACGCCTTCCAGGACTGACGCCTTCCAAAACTGACGCCTTCCAGGACTGACGCCTTCCATAACTGACGCCTTCCAGGACTGACGCCTTCCAGGACTGGCGCCTTCCAGGACTGACGCCTTCCAGAACTGACGCCTTCCAGGACTGACGCCTTCCAGGACTGACGCCTTCCAGGTCTGACGCCCTTGCAGGTCTGACGCCCTTGCAGTGGCGCCAAACTTTGTCCTCAATAGTTTTGTGTCATTTCCTCTGCGTTTGGTATTATATTGGTGCGTGCCACTATCGCCATCTTTGATGCGTCGAGATGAGGGTCTCTGAGTGCCGGCACTCTGAGTGGTCGGCACTCTGGCACCTTACTGCCTCTTCCGGAGAACAAGCACTCAGTCAGGCATTAAGAGGAGCTTGTTCTTCATCAAAATGCAACACGGGCTCAGGCATGCGTACCTAAATAGGATCGAACTTGTGTGTGTGTGAGTATGTGTGTGTGTGTGTGTGTGTGTGTGTGTGTGTGTGTGTGTGTGTGTGTGTGTGTGTGTGTGTGTTCAACTCGCTGGTTGGTGCCCTGGCTACACCAGGGGTAACTACACCCACCTTCCTGGTTCTCAGGTTTATTTGATTCTATTTAATTTGATTATTTTCTACCACAGACGTGGCCTGGCATTTACAATGCTAACCAACATGTACACGTTTTCTTCTGTCCTCCCTGGACAGGGTCAGAGATCTGTTGAACATATTGTTCATCGATTTACTGAACAATTAACTACATAAAAAAGTAGTCACCATCAGTTAGTACCAGTGACTGTAAGGTAGGCCTACCTTACAGGACTGTAAGTTAGGCCTACCTTACAGGACTGTAAGTTAGGCCTACCTTACAGGACTGTAAGTCAGGCCTACCTTACAGGACTGTAAGTTAGGCCTACCTTACAGGACTGTAAGTCAGGCCTACCTTACAGGACTGTAAGGTACGCCTACCTTACAGTCCTGCTGTAATCTATATAATCAGGTGACTTGTGACACAGTGGTCGGCGCACTCGCCCCAAAACCAAATGGTCTCGGGTTTGATTCCCGGGCAAGACGAGACGTGTATATAAACCTAGATGGGGTACCCGGCGGTGCCCGGGTCGCCCCCAAAAGGTTTCGCCCAATAAATGCAAATCTACCATCATAACATGCAATGTGCATGCCATTATCTGAATGGTGAAACGTTGTGCACTCACGTTCCAAATATTTCGTCATTAGCGTTTTCACAAAAGGGGCATTGGGGTCGAACCTCTTAAATGGGGGGAATGGGGGGGTTGTACAACCTCATGAGGGTGAGAGGATGAAGCAGAGGAGTGCAGACGGGCCTAAGATGCCTCCCTCCAGGGTGACCAGCTTTGTGTGATGTGAAGTTGGAGGAGTTATTAAAAAAACTGCTAAATATAGCGGGCTCTCTCGTTAGATCAATTGCATCTGGGAGGAAAATGTGTCCCAGTTGTGCTGTTGGGAGGGTGGTGTTGTGAGCAGATTGACGTAGTTTGCTCTGGTTTTCATCTGGTAGAGTGGGAGTGTGGGTGGTTGGTCTCCAGGGAACACTCACTGCAGCCCCTGGCACTATGGCACCCCATGGCACTCCATGGCACCCCATGGCACCCTCTCTCTCTCTCTCTCTCTCTCTCTCTCTCTCTCTCTCTCTCTCTCTCTCTCTCTCTCTCTCTCTCTCTCTCTCTCTCTCTGCCCCTCCGACCCGCCCTGACAACCCCACAAACTCCTTACATAGTTTCTTAACATTACAGCAATTATGATATATAAGAGCATATGGATCACTACTGCATAAAGATATGCTAACCAGGAGTAACCTCGGCCGTCACTCCTGTCTGTTGTTGCTCTTGTACGGAGTGACGAGGATGAGTTACACTTTCATAGGACCGCTTCCCATACATAGTCCGGGGCTTCCATATGGCCTGGCCAACATCTAGTATAGTTTCATTTTGGTCCCAAAGACTACTTTATTGGGCAGCGCCACTCATCCTGTGAGTGGACACACCGCCATAGTGACAGTATTGGGCAGCGTCACTCATCCTGTGAGTGAACACACCGCCATAGTGACAGTACTGGGCAGCGCCACTCATCCTGTGAGTGAACACACCGCCATAGTGACAGTACTGGGCAGCGCCACTCATCCTGTGAGTGAACACACCGCCATAGTGACAGTACTGGGCAGCGCCACTCATCCTGTGAGTGAACACACCGCCATAGTGACAGTACTGGGCAGCGCCACTCATCCTGTGAGTGAACACACCGCCATAGTGACAGTACTGGGCAGCGCCACTCATCCTGTGAGTGGACACACCGCCATAGTGACAGTACTGGGCAGCGCCACTCATCCTGTGAGTGGACACACCGCCATAGTGACAGTACTGGGCAGCGCCACTCATCCTGTGAGTGGACACACCGCCATAGTGACAGTACTGGGCAGCGCCACTCATCCTGTGAGTGAACACACCGCCATAGTGACAGTATTGGGCAGCGCCACTCATCCTGTGAGTGGACACACTGCCATAGTGACAGTACTGGGCAGCGCCACTCATCCTGTGAGTGGACACACCGCCATAGTGACAGTATTGGGCAGCGCCACTCATCCTGTGAGTGGACACACCGCCATAGTGACAGTACTGGGCAGCGCCACTCATCTTGTGAGTGAACACACCGCCATAGTGACAGTACTGGGCAGCGCCACTCATCTTGTGAGTGAACACACCGCCATAGTGACAGTACTGGGCAGCGCCACTCATCTTGTGAGTGAACACACCGCCATAGTGACAGTACTGGGCAGCGCCACTCATCTTGTGAGTGAACACACCGCCATAGTGACAGTACTGGGCAGCGCCACTCATCCTGTGAGTGGACACACCGCCATAGTGACAGTACTGGGCAGCGCCAGGCTCACTTACAAGAGTGTTCAAGAAATGTGTAAATTTTAATTCAAAATGATGAACTACCAGAAATTTTAGCCAAATGTCCCCAGTTTGTTGACTGTAGGTGGTAAATGTTGGTGATTGTAACCTATCCAACGCTGGATAAAGCCTTCCACAAATGTGACCATGGTGTTATTGCACGCAAAATGCGTTCACAAGGAATTCCCGGAAAAATAGGCAGATGGATTTACAATTTCCTTTCCCAATGGGTCCACTACCGCCCACGGGATGGGTATGGGGTCCACCACCGCCCACGGGATGGGTATGGGGTCCACCACCGCCCACGGGATGGGTATGGGGTCCACCACCTCCCACAGGATAGGTATGGGTCCACCACCGCTCACAGGATAAGTATGAGGTCCACCACCGCCCACAGGATGGGTATGGGGTCCACCACCACCCACAGGATAGGTATGGGGTCCACCACCGCCCACAGGATAGGTATGGGGTCCACCACCGACCACAGGATAGGTATGGGGTCCACCACCGCCCACAGGATAGGTATGGGGTCCACCACCGCCCACAGGATAGGTATGGGGTCCACCACCGCCCACAGGATAGGTATGGGGTCCACCAACTGAACTCACGGCCTTGAAGTTCGGGGAAGTTTCACCGTCATCAAGCTCCCTAAACCTACTCGCTGGAAGTATTGACGCTGGGGGTGTCACCTGGGGGGTGTCACCTGGGGGAGGCGGCGAGGAAGGATTACCACCAAGTAGGAACAATAAACGTCAGGCATGTCAGTGTGTGAGAGATATTGACCGTCACCTAGACTGACACTTGGCTGACAGCTCATCAAGACAGCCAGACCTGAGCCTCAACTTACCCCTCCCCTCCCCACCCCCCTTCCCCCCTCCCATCCGTCTCTGCCCCCACACCCCCTCCTCTCTTCCCCCCGTTATCCCCTCCCCACCAACCCCCGGGTCGAGCAGGGGGAGGTCAGGCTGCCTCTCCTGTGTTCTCATATTTCCTTTACCTGAAGATAAACAGCGAGACACTAAGGTCATGGCACAGGTAAAGCTCACACACTTGTGGCGGTGTGTTACGTGCTGCACAAGTGTTACGTGCTGCTCAAGAGTGTTACGTGAGGCACAAGTGTGTTACGTGAGGCACAAGTGTGTTACGTGCTGCTCAAGAGTGTTACGTGAGGCACAAGTGTTACGTGCTGCTCAAGAGTGTTACGTGAGGCACAAGTGTGTTACGTGCTGCACAAGTGTGTTACGTGAGGCACAAGTGTGTTACGTGCTGCACAAGTGTGTTACGTGCTGCACAAGTGTGTTACGTGAGGCACAAGTGTGTTACGTGCTGCACAAGTGTGTTACGTGCTGCACAAGTGTGTTACGTGCTGCACAAGTGTGTTACGTGAGGCACAAGTGTGTTACGTGCTGCACAAGTGTGTTACGTGAGGCACAAGTGTGTTACGTGCTGCACAAGTGTGTTACGTGCTGCACAAGTGTGTTACGTGAGGCAGAAGTGTGTTACGTGCTGCTCAAGTGTGTTACGTGCTGCTCAAGAGTGTTACATGCTGCTCAAGAGTGTTACGTGAGGCACAAGTGTGTTACGGACTGCTCAAGAGTGTTACGTGAGGCACAAGTGTGTTACATGCTGCTCAAGAGTGTTACGTGAGGCACAAGTGTGTTACGTGAGGCACAAGTGTGTTACATGCTGCTCAAGAGTGTTACGTGAGGCACAAGTGTGTTACGGACTGCTCAAGAGTGTTACGTGAGACACAAGTGTGTTACGTGCTGCTCAAGAGTGTTACGTGAGGCACAAGAATGTTACATGCTGCTCAAGAGTGTTACGTGAGGCACAAGTGTGTTACGGACTGCTCAAGAGTGTTACGTGAGGCACAAGTGTGTTACGTGCTGCACAAGTGTGTTACGTGAGGCACAAGTGTGTTACGTGCTGCTCAAGAGTGTTACGTGAGGCACAAGAATGTTACATGCTGCTCAAGAGTGTTACGTGAGGCACAAGTGTGTTACGGGCTGCTCAACTGTGTTACGTGAGGCACAAGTGTGTTACGTGAGGCACAAGTGTGTTACGGGCTGCTCAAATGTGTTACGTGCTGCACAAGTGTGTTACGTGAGGCACAAGTGTGTTACGGGCTGCTCAAATGTGTTACGTGAGGCACAAGTGTGTTACGGACTGCTCAAGAGTGTTACGTGAGACACAAGTGTGTTACGTGCTGCTCAAGAGTGTTACGTGAGGCACAAGAATGTTACATGCTGCTCAAGAGTGTTACGTGAGGCACAAGTGTGTTACGGACTGCTCAAGAGTGTTACGTGAGGCACAAGTGTGTTACGTGCTGCACAAGTGTGTTACGTGAGGCACAAGTGTGTTACGTGCTGCTCAAGAGTGTTACGTGAGGCACAAGAATGTTACATGCTGCTCAAGAGTGTTACGTGAGGCACAAGTGTGTTACGGGCTGCTCAAATGTGTTACGTGAGGCACAAGTGTGTTACGTGAGGCACAAGTGTGTTACGGGCTGCTCAAATGTGTTACGTGCTGCACAAGTGTGTTACGTGAGGCACAAGTGTGTTACGGGCTGCTCAAATGTGTTACGTGCTGCACAAGTGTGTTACGGGCTGCTCAAATGTGTTACGTGAGGCACAAGTGTGTTACGTGAGGCACAAGTGTGTTACGGGCTGCTCAAATGTGTTACGTGAGGCACAAGTGTGTTACGTGAGGCACAAGTGTGTTACGGGCTGCTCAAATGTGTTACGTGCTGCACAAATGTGTTACGTGCTGCACAAGTGTGTTACGGGCTGCTCAAATGTGTTACGTGAGGCACAAGTGTGTTACGTGAGGCACAAGTGTGTTATTGCTCCACATATTAACATCTGTATTATCAAAATGAATAAAGCAAGTGTGCAGGAGGCCGCTGACCAATCACAACCCGCTCCACCAAGGCTCTAAGTATGGAACCGCACCATTAACAAGCTCAACTATTAATTATGTCGTGGAAGACTTTGGAAGGATAAGCCTAATATGAGATGATTTACGGTGCTCTTGGAGGAGTTGGTAAAACCTTCTGAGGTGCTCGACACAGTATCCAACGTCTTGGGCACATATTATTACCCCCCAAACACACACCGAAACTACGACGTTGGTACACATTCGAACAAGTTTTAACACCTAACCAGTTCTAACAACCAATATAGCAAGCTGTAACAACGTTCTAATACGTCATATACACGTTAAGCCAAGATGTAACAACTTTATTACAAGTTGTAACAAGCGGAAAATAGGGACAGTTTCGGGTTGTGTTTCCAGGGAAGCTATTATAATTGAGGTGTTTTATAGCAGTGTAAACATTGGCACGGCAGCCGTCTAGCGAGGTCTGCTCCCACTGTGATAGTGGTGCGACAGGGGACCATGCCAGAAAGTGAAGGAGAACACTCCCACAGTGGATAACCACAGTGAAGAAAATCTCACTACCCTACAGTAAGTAGGGTAGAAAATCTCACTACTCTACAGTAAGTAGGGTAGAAAATCTCACTACCCTACAGTAAGTAGGGTAGAAAATCTCACTACCCTACAGTAAGTAGGGTAGAAAATCTCACTACCCTTTAGGGAGCCGGTCGGCCGAGCGGACAGCACGCTGGACTTGTGATCCTGTGGTCCTGGGTTCGATCCCAGGCGCCGGCGAGAAACATTGGGCAGAGTTTCTTTCACCATATACCCCTGTTACCTAGCAGTAAAATAGGTACCTGGGTGTTAGTCAGCTGTCACGGGCTGCTTCCTGGGGGTGGACGCCTGGTCGAGGACCGGGCCGCGGGGACACTAAAAAGCCCCGAAATCATCTCAAGATAACCTCAAGATAACCCTACAGTAAGTAGGGTAGAAAATCTCACTACCCTACAGTGGAACTGCAGTGGAGTTCGCGGTAGACTTAATGACATCATACAATACGTCCGTAACACCAAACTGATGTCATAGTGCTCCAGGAGATACTGGTGGGAGGGGGGGGGATGATGACTTCAACCCGAGGTTCAGCGGTTATCACAAGTGCTCTCTGTACTCTGGGGACACTAAACGGGGTCTTATTATCTGCCAGCAACACCGTACCCACACAGATTATTGATGAGCTCCACATGGGTCCTGAGTATGGGTCGCTGCGGGTAACCCTTCACTTAAACAATAATGCCCTACATATAATCAACCTATATGTGCCACAGAGTAAACTTGACCTTGACACACTGCCTGAACTTGTTAACCTACCTTGCTGGTCGGTGACCTGAATGCCAGACACCCACACTTTGGTGCCAACTGTCATCAGCCCAATGTCAATGGACGGAAACTGTCACTCTGTGTCGGGGGAGCCCTGACGGACCTTAGGGTCCTGGGTGATGAACAGCCAACTCACCTCAGAGGAGGAAGATTAGACTATGCTCTCCTGATGAATGCACAGGACACGGATGCCAGTACACACATTGTGCACAGTTTATGTAGTGACCATTGGGCACTGATTACCACCGTCGACATGAGCAAGAGAAGGAAAGAGACAAATAAAAGAAAAAGGTTATCACTCGGACCAGATATGAGGCCACACCTGAAAACAAGATGAGTGACTGGTTCACGGCATACCAAATCCCAGAAGACACTGATACATTTGTTGATGACCTCAATCACCAAATTGAGCACTGTCTCAGAGTTCCGCGCCGTACGCCTGGGCGCAGTAACCCTCAGAGGAAGAATATAAAATGGTATGAGAACGACTACATAAAGATGCTCAATGCAAATGTTAGGAGAATGAGTAGAGAGTCCCGGAGACATCCCACCGAAAGCAACCAAGAGTTGTTCAAAATTGTGTCACGTAGCTAGGGAAGAGAAGATTAGAGAGCGAGAAAGACAATTGCTTGACTTCTCTAGCTCTATTGGAAGAGAAACATCTGCAAGACAAGTGTGGGCAAAAATATAGATAGCTAAGGGGTGGCAGAGCCCGGCCTGCGGCTCACAAAGACCCCCAGGGTAAGGCTGAGGAACTAATTCACAAGTGGAGTGATGCAGCATCCTCCTCCTCCCTCCCTGCAGAAGTAAGCAGGGAACAGCTCCTGCGACATGATGACAGAAGGATCAGGATAACAAGAGCACTGTCTAGTGATGACGAATATGGGGAACCAATCACAGCTCAGGAAGTAAGGGGCGCTATGAAAAAGGGTAAAAGTACAGCACCTGGTGAAGATGGCGTCACCTACGACATACTCAATGCACTGTGTGAAGTGTCTGGGAATCCACTACTCCACCTATTTAACAGGTCATTCCTAAGTGGAGTGTTGCCCACACAATGGAAACATGCAATAATTGTTCCCATACCAAAGAGCAATGGCCCTGTTAATTACAGACCTATCAGCCTCGTGTCATGCACTTGCAAGATGCTTGAAAGGATCATCCTAAACCGACTGTTGCACAAAATAAGCAGGCTAGGGGAGGGGGTCAATGGATTTGTTAAAGGACGAAGCACAGCAAATTGTATAGTTAATTACTTGGCTAATGACACGACTAGGTACTCTGTATTTGCTGACATCAAAGGAGCCTTCGACAAAGCACAGGGGATTGCGATCCTGGACGAGCTTGCATGCATGGGTGTCAACCTTACCTACCTTGAAGTTACCTTGAGGTGCTTCCGGGGCTTAGCGACCCCGCGGCCCGGTCGTCGACCAGGCCTCCTGGTTGCTGGACTGATCAACCAGGCAGTTGGACGCGGCTGCTCGCAGCCTGACGTATGAGTCACAGCCTGGTTGATCAGGTATCCTTCGGAGGTGCTTATCCAGTTCTCTCTGGAACACTGTGAGGGGTCGGCCAGTTATGTCCCTTATGTGTAGTGGAAGCGTGTTGAACAGTCTCGGGCCTCTGATGTTGATAGCTCTCTCAGAGTACCTGTTGCACCTCTGCTCTTCAACGGGGGTATTCTGCACATCCTGCCATGCCTTCAAGGGAAGACTCATGAAATGGGTTGAAGACTTCCTCATAGGGAGAAAGGCCAAGGTCTGCTTGTAGGTCATAAGTACCTTGTAGGTACAAGGTACTTATGTACCTTGTAGGGTGAGCCACCTTGTAGAGTGAGCCATCTTGTAGGGTGAGCCATCTTGTAGGGTGAGTAAACCTTGTAGAGTGAGCCACCTTGTAGAGTGAGCCATCTTGTAGGGTGAGTAAACCTTGTAGGATGAGCCACCTTGTAGGGTGAGCCATCTTGTAGGGTGAGCCATCTTGTAGGGTGAGCCATCTTATAGGGTGAGCCATCTTGTAGGGTGAGCCATCTTGTAGGGTGAGCCATCTTGTAGGATGAGCCACCTTGTAGGGTGAGCCACCTTGTAGGGTGAGCCATCTTGTAGGGTGAGCCACCTTGTAGGGTGAGCCACCTTGTAGGGTGAGCCACCTTGTAGGGTGAGCCATCTTGTAGGGTGAGCCATCTTGTAGGGTGAGCCATCTTGTAGGGTGAGCCACCTTGTAGGGTGAGCCACCTTGTAGGGTGAGTCATCTTGTAGGGTGAGCCATCTTGTAGGGTGAGCCATCTTATAGGGTGAGCCATCTTGTAGGATGAGCCATCTTGTAGGATGAGCCATCTTGTAGGGTGAGCCATCTTGTAGGGTGAGTCATCTTGTAGGGTGAGCCAATTTGTAGGGTGAGCCATCTTGTAGAGCCATCTTGTAGGGTGAGCCACCTTGTAGGGTGAGCCATCTTGTAGGGTGAGCCATCTTGTAGGATGAGCCATCTTGTAGGGTGAGCCATCTTGTAGGGTGAGCCACCTTGTAGGGTGAGCCACCTTGTAGGGTGAGCCACCTTGTAGGGTGAGCCATCTTGTAGGGTGAGCCACCTTGTAGGGTGAGCCATCTTGTAGGGTGAGCCACCTTGTAGGGTGAGCCACCTTGTAGGGTGAGCCACCTTGTAGGGTGAGCCACCTTGTAGGGTGAGCCACCTTGTAGGATGAGCCACCTTGTAGGGTGAGCCACCTTGAAGGGTGAGCCACCTTGTAGGGTGAGCCATCTTGTAGGGTGAGCCACTTTGTAGGGTGAGCCACCTTGTAGGGTGAGCCACCTTGTAGGGTGAGCCACCTTGTAGGGTGAGCCACCTTGTAGGGTGAGCCACCTTGTAGGGTGAGCCACCTTGTAGGGTGAGCCACCTTGTAGGGTGAGCCACCTTGTAGGGTGAGCCACTTTGTAGGGTGAGCCACCTTGTAGGGTGAGCCACCTTGTAGGGTGAGCCACCTTGTAGGGTGAGCCACCTTGTAGGGTGAGCCACCTTGTTGGGTGAGCCACCTTGTAGGGTGAGTCATCTTGTAGGGTGAGCCACCTTGTAGGGTGAGCCACCTTGTAGGGTGAGCCACCTTGTAGGGTGAGCCACCTTGTAGGGTGAGCCATCTTGTAGGATGAGCCACCTTGTAGGGTGAGCCATCTAGGACATCGACACAGCGCTGAGCGTCGACAAATAATTGAATATGGTGTGAGAGTCTGCATGGTGGGGGGTGGTGACCCCGCCACCCCCCCCCCTTCCCATTATGGCTCCCCCCTCCCCCCCTCCTCTTGCCATTATGGCACGCTCTCAGCCCGTGTTAACCCCTCTCATACCTTCTCCCCCCGCCCCCCGCCTTCCCGCATTCTCTTACCCCCCCTCCCAATCTCTTACCCCCCTCCCCTAGTCTCTTTCCCCCCCCCCCTCCCCCTAATCTCTTACCCCCCCTCCCACTTTCTTACCCCCCCTCCCCACTCTCTTACCCCCCCTCCCCACTCTCTTACCCCCCCCCCCTCCCCACACTCTTACCCCCCTCCCCACTCTTACCCCCCCTCCCACTCTCTTACCCCCTCCCCCGTCCCTATAAATTCTCCTCCCATGCCAGTGTTGTCTCCCACCACCCACCTGCCCGCCCTGGGTGACAGACTCGGCCGGGCTGCCCAAATATACTCCGGAGGACAAAGCCAAGCCAGGCTAAACCTGTGTAGATATTTCCTCCTCATTTCCATATATACTTCTGGCTTATATTTAGCGAGCCGTTTTTACCCTGTGCTCTCCACAGATGTATTTTTAGAGACGACTGCTCCGTCGGGTATACCCGGGAGAGGTATACTCGGGCGGGTATGTCGTATACCACTGAGGGATACGTGCCAGGGCCAAGGCGGTTATGTCTGCTAACTCATTCATTAAACCTTAATCTATTTATTTGTAGACTCGCCTCAAAAGGCAGCCACTGTACGCCATTAAGTTGCTTCACACACTGGTAACTCAGTGCCAGGTTATCTCACTCTCATATACAACGCTTCATGCAGGTCGGCGTTCAATCCCCGACCGTCCACAAGGGGTTGGGCACCATTCCTTTCCCCCGTCCCATCCTATACCCTCATCCTGACCCCTTCCCAGTGCTATATAGTCGTAATGGCTTGGCCCTTTCCTCTGACAATGCTCATCTTCGCTGTGTGCTCGTTCCCAGGCACTCGTTACAGCGCTGTAGTTTGTTGTTCTAATCACTTTTGAGACAATGTGTGATTGATTATCCAATATATAATGAACGTCAGTTAGTGGTGCTGTAAGAGAGGAGGAGCCGTGGGGACGCTTCGAACTGCTGTTTGTGACTGCGAGCGTGGAGCAGTTAACGTCGCTCCTGATGACTTAACACCTTGGAGGTTAGAGGTGGTGAAGGGTAGGGAAGGTGGTGAAGGGTAGGGAAGGTGGTGAAGGGTAGGGAAGGTGGTGAAGGGTAGGGAAGGTGGTGAAGGGCAGGGAAGGTGGTGAAGAGTAGGGAAGGTGGTGAAGGGTAGGGAAGGTGGTGAAGGGTAGGGAAGGTGGTGAAGGGTAGGGAAGGTGGTGAAGGGTAGGGAAGGTGGTGAAGGGCAGGGAAGGTGGTGAAGGGTAGGGAAGGTGGTGAAGGGTAGGGAAGGTGGTGAAGGGTAGGGAAGGTGGTGAAGGGTAGGGAAGGTGGTGAAGGGTAGGGAAGGTGGTGAAGGGTAGGGAAGGTGGTGAAGGGCAGGGAAGGTGGTGAAGGGTAGGGAAGGTGGTGAAGGGTAGGGAAGGTGGTGAAGGGCAGGGAAGGTGGTGAAGGGTAGGGAAGGTGGTGAAGGGTAGGGAAGGTGGTGAAGGGTAGGGAAGGTGGTGAAGGGTAGGGAAGGTGGTGAAGGGTAGGGAAGGTGGTGAAGGGTAGGGAAGGTGGTGAAGGGTAGGGAAGGTGGTGAAGGGTAGGGAAGGTGGTGAAGGGTAGGGAAGGTGGAGAAGGGCAGGGAAGGTGGTGAAGGGTAGGGAAGGTGGTGAAGGGTAGGGAAGGTGGTGAAGGGCAGGGAAGGTGGTGAAGGGCAGGGAAGGTGGTGAAGGGTAGGGAAGGTGGAGAAGGGTAGGGTAGGTGGTGAAGGGTAGGGAAGGTGGAGAAGGGTAGGGAAGGTGGTGAAGGGTAGGGAAGGTGGTGAAGGGTAGGGAAGGTGGTGAAGGGTAGGGAAGGTGGTGAAGGGTAGGGAAGGTGGTGAAGGGTAGGGAAGGTGGTGAAGGGTAGGGAAGGTGGTGAAGGGTAGGGAAGGTGGTGAAGGGTAGGGAAGGTGGTGAAGGGTAGGGAAGGTGGTGAAGGGCAGGGAAGGTGGTGAAGGGAAGGGAAGGTGGAGAAGGGCAGGGAAGGTGGTGAAGGGTAGGGAAGGTGGTGAAGAGTAGGGAAGGTGGTGAAGGGCAGGGAAGGTGGTGAAGAGTAGGGAAGGTGGTGAAGGGTAGGGAAGGTGGTGAAGGGTAGGGAAGGTGGTGAAGGGTAGGGAAGGTGGTGAAGGGTAGGGAAGGTGGTGAAGGGCAGGGAAGGTGGTGAAGGGTAGGGAAGGTGGTGAAGGGTAGGGAAGGTGGTGAAGGGCAGGGAAGGTGGTGAAGGGCAGGGAAGGTGGTGAAGGGCAGGGAAGGTGGTGAAGGGTAGGGAAGGTGGTGAAGGGCAGGGAAGGTGGTGAAGGGCAGGGAAGGTGGTGAAGGGCAGGGAAGGTGGTGAAGGGCAGGGAAGGTGGTGAAGGGTAGGGAAGGTGGTGAAGGGCAGGGAAGGTGGTGAAGGGCAGGGAAGGTGGTGAAGGGTAGGGAAGGTGGTGAAGGGTAGGGAAGGTGGAGAAGGGTAGTGAAGGTGGTGAAGGGTAGGGAAGGAGGTGAAGGGTAGGGAAGGTGGTGAAGGGTAGTGAAGGTGGTGAAGGGCAGGGAAGGTGGTGAAGGGTAGGGAAGGTGGTGAAGAGTAGTGAAGGTGGTGAAGGGTAGGGAAGGTGGTGAAGGGTAGGGAAGGTGGTGAAGGGTAGTGAAGGTGGTGAAGGGTAGGGAAGGTGGTGAAGGGTAGGGAAGGTGGTGAAGGGTAGGGAAGGTGGTGAAGGGCAGGGAAGGTGGTGAAGGGTGGGGAAGGTGGTGAAGGGTAGGGAAGGTGGTGAAGGGTAGGGAAGGTGGTGAAGGGTAGGGAAGGTGGTGAAGGGTAGGGAAGGTGGTGAAGGGTAGGGAAGGTGGTGAAGGGTAGGGAAGGTGGAGAAGGGCAGGGAAGGTGGTGAAGGGTAGGGAAGGTGGAGAAGTGTAGAGAAGGTGGTGAAGGGTAGGGAAGGTGGTGAAGGGAGGAGAAGGGTAGTGAAGGTGGAGAAGGGTAGGGAAGGTGGTGAAGGGCAGGGAAGGTGGTGAAGGGCAGGGAAGGTGGTGAAGGGCGGGGAAGGTGGTGAAGGGCAGGGAAGGTGGTGAAGGGTAGGGTAGGTGGTGAAGGGTAGGGAAGGTGGTGAAGGGTAGGGAAGGTGGTGAAGGGTAGGGAAGGTGGTGAAGGGTAGGGAAGGTGGAGAAGGGCAGGGAAGGTGGTGAAGGGCGGGGAAGGTGGTGAAGGGTAGGGAAGATCCTCAAGGGGCAGAGTAAGTTCACCGAGATTTGGTTGCCTAGTGAGAAAAGTTGCCATGGTTGTCTAGTGAGAAAAGTTGCCACGGTTGACAGCCGCCTATGATAGTCCCCTAACACCTGTTTGTCACCCTGCAAAGTTAATAAGGCTGGCCCCATGCATCTATAGCCTCCATCTTTAGTCAGACATTTTGTTAACAGATACAGGCACAGTAGGTAACTCAGTTTACTTTTATATAATTGGTAAGGTAAGCCAAGGTAGCGTCTTGCTTGTCTGTGCATCTTGTATCTTCTTGAGAAGAGATACATTTTATCTTCTTGTAAGACACAGTGTAAGCTGTATGTCTTCCTCCTCAAGATTTATCTCTAGTTCTTAAGAATGATATATTTTCCTTACCTCTTGCTTTCACATTTTCTTATTTTTTTTTAGCTGAAACCAATTTAAAATGTGTGGCCATGTTAAAATGTGTGGCCATGTTAAAATGTGTGGCCATGTTAAAATGTGTGGCCATGTTAAAATGTGTGGCCATGTTAAAATGTGTGGCCATTGTAAAATGTGTGACATGTTAAAATGTGTGACCATGTTAAAATGTGTGACATGTTAAAATGTGTGGCCATGTTAAAATGTGTGGCCATGTTAAAATGTGTGGCCATGTTAAATTGTGTGGCCATGTTAAAATGTGTGGCCATGTTAAAATGTGTGGCCATGTTAAAATGTGTGGCCATTGTAAAATGTGTGACATGTTAAAATGTGTGACCATGTTAAAATGTGTGGCCATGTTAAATTGTGTGGCCATGTTAAAATGTGTGGCCATGTTAAAATGTTAATAAATATTAACCTGGTTCCGTTTTCTGTGGTTGCAGGGAAGAAGGGCGCGGCGACCCCTACAGAAGGGGTGGTGGGGACAGTCTTCCGGCCCATCAACGGCACCCCTGCCCCGTCGCTGCAGCCGGCCGCCCCTGCCGTGGCCGCCCCTGCCACGCCCACGCCCATCACAGCCGCCCCACACCCGCCCGCACCCAACCAGTCCGTGGGTGGTGGCGGAGGAGGCTCCATAACGTCATCCCATAGCGTGATATTCCCGCAGAAGGACTCGTCGGGTAGCGGACGGAGCCGCAGCAAGGAGTCCTCAGGCAGCAAGAAGGACTCCCGCGACCCCGGCAAGGACCCCTTCAACTTCATCAACATCAAGAGGGACTCGAGCACGCCCGACATCAGTCTCCACGCCCGGGACTCCATCCAGTCACGCCCACCCAAGTCCAACTCCATCAACCCTCTAGTTATGCCACGCGACAAGCCCGTCGACAAGCCCTTTGAAGGCGAGTACCCGCTCTTATTTGGTCCACTCTGACATGTTTCCCCTCTCAATTTGACACG
Source organism: Procambarus clarkii (assembly GCF_020424385.1). Classification (NCBI taxonomy): domain Eukaryota; kingdom Metazoa; phylum Arthropoda; class Malacostraca; order Decapoda; family Cambaridae; genus Procambarus; species Procambarus clarkii. The sequence continues at coordinate 13,707,522 of NC_059618.1, forward strand.
TTTCCCTTCTCATTTTGACACGTTTCCCCTCTCATTTTGACATGTTTCCCCTCTCAATTTGACACGTTTCCCTTCTCATTTTGACACGTTTCCCCTCTCATTTTGACAACATTCCCATTTTCACATGTTTTTGTCGTAGCCTCTTAACACAGGCTACGACAGCCGTGTCACCTCTTGACACAGACTACGACAGCCGTGTCACCTCTTAACACAGGCTACGACAGCCGTGTCACCTCTTGACACAGGCTACGACAGCCGTGTCACCTCTTAACACAGGCTACGACAGCCGTGTCACCTCTTGACACAGGCTACGACAGCCGTGTCGACACCTCTTGACACCGGCTACGACAGCCGTGTCACCTCTTGTCACAGGCTACGACAGCCGTGTCACCTCTTAACACAGGCTACGACAGCCGTGTCGACACCTCTTGACACAGGCTACGACAGCCGTGTCACCTCTTGACACAGGCTACGACAGCCGTGTCACCTCTTAACACAAGCTACGACAGCCGTGTCGACACCTCTTGACACAGGCTACGACAGCCGTGTCACCTCTTAACACAGGCTACGACAGCCGTGTCGACACCTCTTGACACAGGCTACGACAGCCGTGTCACCTCTTAACACAGGCTACGACAGCCGTGTCACCTCTTGACACAGGCTACGACAGCCGTGTCACCTCTTAACACAGGCTACGACAGCCGTGTCGACACCTCTGACACAAACCGTGAGGGCCGCCACAGTGGTCCCCCAGAGACCAACCACACCGGATATATTACTGTTCCTTCACGAAGTCAAAATAAGACACTGTGTTGAGTGCGGTGTTTACAAAGATGGCGCTGGTGGCACCCGGCGCTGAGCTGGGTACAAAAAGTGTAATTCTGGGGGAAATGGGGAAATGGAAGGGGAGGAGATAGTGTGTTGAGGGGAGGACCGGGTTGTGGTCCCCCCGGTAGTGATACCAGGCCAAGGGGGAAGAGTGGGGGATGGACAAGGGGAAAACACATCTTCTGGGGGATATTGAGTTATAAAAGAAAATGGAACTTGCTGGGATGGCCCGTTGGTAACAAGATGGACTGGTCACCCTCTCTTGTACCCCCCCTCCTCTCTCTCTCTCTCTCTCTCTCTCTCTCTCTCTCTCTCTCTCTCTCTCTCTCTCTCTCTCTCTCTCTCTCTCTCTCTCTCTCTCTCTCTCTCTCTCTCTGTCTCTTCCCCCTCCCTATCTTTCATCCCCCCTCCCTATCTCTCCCCCTCTCTATCTACTTTTCCCCCTCCTTATCTCTCTTCCCCCCCCCCATCTCTTTCCCTTTCCTATCTCCCTTCCCACCCTCCCTATCTCTCCCCACCCTCCCTATCTCTCTTCCCACCCTTCCTATCTCTCTTCCCACCCTTCCTATCTCTCTTCCCACCCTTCCTATCTCTCTTCCCACCCTTCCTATCTCTCTTCCCCCCTCCCTATCTCTCTTCCCTCCTTCCTTATCTTTCCCCCTCCCTCTCTCTTCCCCCTTCCCCTCAACCTCTCTCTCCCATAGTTCTCCTTTTCCTATCACCTTTATTCTCTTGTCCTCCTCCATTCCCATCCTTCTACGTGCATCCTTGCTTCGTTCACCCCCCCCTTTACCCTGTCTCTCACCTCTCTCACCTGAGAATAAATTATCCTCGTCTAATGATGATGCTCCTTCATCTCTTCCCTCTTAACGAGGCAGAGATCCAGCCTCCAGCCAAGTGTTACGTAATGGAAATAGTGAAAACGAAATGGAAAATGAAGTAATGTGTGAAGGTATGAGGTGAGGGAGGTAGAGAGGGAGGAGTAAGGGAAGGAGTAAGGGAAGGAGTAAGGGAAGGAGTTTGAGAGTAGCGAGCAGTGGTTAGGTGAGGTTACCTTACCTTGAGGTTACCTTACCTACCTTGAGGTTACCTTGAGGTGCTTCCGGGGCTTAGTGTCCCCGCGGCCCGGTCGTCGACCAGGCCTCCTGGTTGCTGGACTGATCAACCAGGCTGTTGGACGCGGCTGCTCGCAGCCTGACGTATGAGTCACAGCCTGGTTGATCAGGTATCCTTTGGAGGTGTTTATCCAGTACTCTCTTGAACACTGTGAGGGGTCGGCCAGTTATGCCCCTTATGTGTAGTGGAAGGGAAATTTTGACAAGAAACGGAGGGAAAGACTGAGAACACGGAGAGGAGTAGAAGGTAGAAGAGTAGAAGGTAGAAAAAGGCTGCCACCATCCGGTCTAGTTCAGTACATCCAAGACGAGGAATGAAACTTGTCTGTACTCTAAGTTGGTATCACTTTAGCCTGTATCAACTGTATCTGCTGTAGGCATGTACTCATACTCTGTAAGCCAGTAAGCTCAGAGTGCTCCTCCACACTCTAGCTTGCAATATATCAGAAAATCCAAGATCTAGGGAACGCAATTAAAGTCAGGTTAAAAAAGTAAGTTAATCAAGTGTATTTAACATGATAGGTATCATAATTGAAGAAATTTGACTTAGTGTTCACTATGTCAAGATCAATATACTATGTGTATCGCCACACAAGACATTGAGACCACTACGGCTGTCTGCCCCTGAAATCACACAACACCTTCCGTTGGAAAACAGGAAATAAGTCACCTTAACATCTTAACACCTGGTGAGCCGGTCGGCCGAGCGGACAGCACGCTGGACTTGTGATCCTGTGGTCCTGGGTTCGATCCCAGGCGCCGGCGAGAAACAATGGGCAGAGTTTCTTTCACCCTATGCCCCTGTTACCTAGCAGTAAATAGGTACCTGGGTGTTAGTCAGCTGTCACGGGCTGCTTCCTGGGGGTGGAGGCCTGGTCGAGGACCGGGCCGCGGGGACACTAAAAAGCCCCGAAATCATCTCAAGATAATCTCAAGATGGTCAGACAACCTGGCGCCTCTCAAAATCCTGTCTGGCTGACTCATGTTCTATGTAAAATATTAAATAAAACACAACTAAACACCTTAATGGTGTTTAGTTAAGTCTCCATGTAACCATTCCGTCAAAACTCCGACCTTTTAGTCTAACCAGGAACTGTAACGAGCCCAAACAACCCCACCTGAGGCCTGGTCGACGACCGGGCCGCGGGGACGCTAAGCTTCGGAAGCACCTCAAGGTAACCTCAAGGTAATCAAGGTAACCTAACTTATCGAGTCCGATGGAGAGAAAATGTAACTTTTGTTTAGCCATTTCTTAATAGGTTGCCTTTGTAACGTTAGTTACAAGAAGGCGAGGTGTTAGTTGAGAGGATAGGTGGGTAGGTGACGACCGCTCCCCATGCAGGGTGGTTGTGGTGAGGGGGGTTGTAATTGGGGTTGTGGGGGCAGGGGGGGGGGGTCAGAAGCCCTTTATGTAGACCTTGGGTCATTAGAATCGGCAGAAATATTTCAGGCGCTGATAAGGGGTTCCCCTTGGTCCAAAAACATTGTTATTTTCTCGATTTCCAAGTGTGTGGGTTGGGTGCTTATCAGGTGTGTGTGTGGGGGGGGTTGGTGCTTGTCAGGTGTGTGTGTGGGTTGGGTGTATAATTTTCAACCACGTGAGAACGGGCATCCGGGAGTCGAACCAGGACCTTGAGAACGTCAAGGAGACCGTAGAGTACAGTACAGTGGTTGTCTCAACGGGTCGTGGACGCCATTTTGTATAGTGTGGATATATGTGGATACATATGGATTCATGTGGATGTATTGATGATTGGAGTCAGTTAAGAGGTGTTTATGTAAGGATTTGAGGGACGGAGGGGTTGGGAATACCTTCAAAGTGTCTGTCTGTCTGTCTGTCTGTCTGTCTGTCTGTCTGTCTGTCCAAGGGGTTGAGGACAGACGCTCGTTAATTGATTGTTGCCGCCGGGGGCGGCTAGTTTATTGTGCACCCCATACTCATCCTGTGAGCGATAGCGCAAAAAGCATTACAGAGGGCACAAAAGGTCTTTATCAGACCTCATCTTAGATTATTACATAAACAATTTCATCTATCCTTCACACCTTATAGTTACAATGTCAGCTGGTTACAGAGAAAGTGCTATTTCAAGAGCTATATATTTACAGTAAGTCATTATACATTAATGGTAGGTCTTATCGCTAATACATAATAGTTTGACCAATGGGGATATTACAGAGTCATAGGGGAGCTTCTGTTTATTATTAGTCTTCACAATACACTACTTGTTTCTGAATCTCATATGTCGTTCATCTACTGGAAGCGAAATGTGGATACAGTGCAAGGATTTCAGGTAATTTATCCATGGTAATAAGATAGGTTGCCATATCATACAGAGTGAGCTTAGATTTATCTCTAAATGGCTCAATTTTACTACAATCCAAGATATAGTGTTCGAGTGTGTGTCCCTGTCTTTGTCCACACACTTTACACTTTACTTCATCTATATGTAAACAAGCTATAGTTACAAGCTCAACTGCCAGAGATACTTGTAGCCAAGTCTTATACGAGCTGTGACAACATCTGTTAGTCTACTGACTTTGTTACTTGCCCCATACACATGTTTTACTTCACACATTTCATTGTGATGAACAATGGACCTGCTAGTTCCAGTTTGCACTGTTCTACTTTCTTCAAATTCATCCAAGAGTTCTGGTCTCGTGGCTTGCCTCATCCAACTTTCATAGGAGGGTCAGGGTCGGGTCCATTGCCCGCTTAAGGCTCCCATTTCCACCCCCATGAAGTCTAAATTCATGTTTTTTTCAGAGTTTTTTCAGTTTCTCATATTATCTATTCACATGCAAATCCCATGTTCTGAGGAGAGATCCACCCCGGCCCACCCTGGTCCACCCTGGTCCACCCTGGTCCACCCCGGTCCACCGGAACCTTTTGGGGTGGAGCGGGCGCCGAGTGGACCTGGGCACTGCCGGGACCAGATCTGGTATAAGATAAATAAGTAATGGGAAGAAGGGGAGGGTAAGAGGCAGAAATGATCTCTTACTGGGTTTGTTTGGAGAGAAAATAGAGAGGGTTGGGTTGGCAGTATCAGGTTGGCTTAGAGTGTCCCGCGGTGGAGGGGAGAGGCAGGCGCAACAATGGGCAGGGCAGCGGGTAGGCACTTGTACCCCCTACACAGCTGACAGCACGCTGGACTTGTGATCCTGTGGTCCTGGGTTCGATCCCAGGCGCCGGCGAGAAACATTGGGCAGAGTTTCTTTCACCCTATGCCCCTGTTACCTAGCAGTAAAATAGGTACCTGGGTGTTAGTCAGCTGTCACGGGCTGCTTCCTGGGGGTGGAGGCTTGGTCGAGGACCGGGCCGCGGGGACACTAAAAAAAACGAAATCATCTCAAGATAACCTCAAGATAACCTATTACACTGTTTTACAGGAACAGCGTTTCGACGGCTCATAAAACGGAGGAAAGGGTCCTGAAAGACATTGTTGATAGAAACGTTATCCCTACAGACAAAAATCAGAAAATACAATTGACAATTCACTACAAAACAAAAAAACGGCCAACCTACTCATGGAAAACTCCCCAGACACCACACAGAACGCCTTGAAGGAGACCAACGTCGTCTAGGCCTTCACATGCACACTTGCGGACTGTAAGCCCCAAAGAACTCAGTACATATAGGCAAGACAATAACGTCTCTTTCTAGCCGATTAACTATGCACAAACAACATGGCTCCATCAAGGAACATATAATCTTTTCTCACAACCAGACCACCACCAGAGAAATCTTAACAAGCAACACAGAAATCATCGATAAATACAGCGATAGCAGGAGACTCGACATCAGCGAGGCACTACACATCAAAAAGTCAACACCAGCAATCAACAGCCAATTAATGCACAACTATATTCTACCCACTTCAAGACCCCAAACCAACGTAGAAGTAGCAAGAGGAAGTATAGGCCAATAGACCTTCTGCAGTTACTTCCATTCTTATATTTTGATACCCAATTTATACCGGGTCCGTCTAATTTACACAAGCTTCACAAAGCTTCCTGGCAATACGTTAGTATAATGAATAAATATGATATGTTAGGTTAGGCAGATATAACCTAACCTAACTTAACCTAACCTAACTTAACCAAACCAAACCTAACCTAACCGAAGCTTGGATCGTCGACTTCTTTGGCGTCACCAGCTTTTTATTTTCGTCTAATTTCTTTATAAAAGGATACTTTTTCAGATTATAAATTATGTTTTTTAATTGTACATTCAGCACCAACATTATAATGAGTGCTTATATCATATTTATTCATTACTAAGGTATTGCCAGGAAGCTTTCTGAAGCTCGTGTAGCTTGTGGTAGCTTCTGGTAATTAGACGGACCGTTTATACCCATTGATTCATGTTCTGGCATAAGCTCTGTCACCTCACCCAAAACTTTTGTACCATGTCACCTCACCCAAAACTTTTGTACCATGTCACCTCACCCAAAACGAGTATAAGTATGATGTATTTTATGTGTAAACTAAGTCTTTGACAATGTAATAAGCATTACGAAACGCGTTCAGGCGTCAGACTAGAAATAAAGAATGAATTTTGGAGAGTTAATTTATCAATTACCCTCGACAGTGACGAAGAACGTAAGAAATATTTAGAAGATTCGTGTTAGAATTATTAATCTTACCCTTTCATATTCAATATTCAACAACACATGTTTACAAGAAAGACTGCTACAAAATATATATATATATATATATATATATATATATATATATATATATATATATATATATATATATATATATGTATATTATATATACACACACACACACACACACAAGAGTACTAACATTCTTGTACAGCCACTAGTACGCGTAGCGTTTCGGGCAGGTCCTTAATCCAACTTTTAACACACTCATCCCCAGGAAGCAGCCTGTAACTGTGGGAATAACTGGAAAAGTAGGACGCTGGATACTTAATTTCCTGTCGAACAGAACACAAAGAGTAACAGTCAATCAATTAAAATCGAGTCCAAGCGCAGTTAAAAGCTCTGAACCTCAAGGTACAGTCCTTGCACCGCTACTGTTCCTTATTCTCATATCAGATATAGACAAAAATACAAGTCACAGCTTCATGTCATCCTTCGCAGATGACACAAAAATCAGCATGAAAATTACCTCTACTGAAGACATTGAAAAATTACAAGCAGATGTCAACAAAGTTTTCGATTGGGCAGCAGAAAATAACATGATGTTTAACAGTGATAAATTTCAGGTACTCAGGTATGGCAAAAATGAGGACCTTAAACATAATACAGGGTACAAAACACAATCGAATCTTCCCATAGTAGAAAAACAGCATGTCAAGGATTTGGGAATAATGATGTCCGACGATCTAACGTTTAGGGAGCATAACCAAGCAAATATTGCGTCAGCCAGAAAAATGATCGGATGGATTACGAGAACTTTCAAATCCAGGGATCCCATCACAATGGTTGTACTTTTGAAGTCACTTGTGTTGTCCCGTCTTGAGTACTGCTCAGTACTCACTTCCCCCTTCAGAGCAGGAGAGATTGCTGAAATAGAGGGAATACAGAGAACATATACGGCATACATAGATGAGATAAAACACCTAAATTATTGGGATCGTCTCAAAGCTCTCCAAATGTACTCTCTAGAAAGGAGACGAGAGAGATACCAAATAATATACACATGGAAAATACTGGAGGGCCAGGTCCCAAATCTGCACAGTAAAATAACAACGTACTGGAGTGAACGATATGGAAGAAAATGCAGAATAGAACCAGTGAAGAGCAGAGGTGCCATAGGCACAATCAGAGAACACTGTATAAACATCAGAGGTCCGCGGTTGTTCAACGTCCTCCCAGCGAGCATAAGAAATATTGCCGGAACAACCGTGGACATCTTCAAGAGAAAACTGGACTGTTTTCTAAGAGAAGTTCCGGACCAACCAGGCTGTGGTGGGAATGTGGGCCTGCGGGCCGCTCCAAGCAACAGCCTGGTGGACCAAACTCTCACAAGTCGAGCCTGGCCTCGGGCCGGGCTTGGGGAGTAGAACTCCCAGAACCCCATCAACCAGGTATCAAGCAGGTGTAGCAGCAGTCTATCTCCCAGGTACCTTTTTTACTGCTAGTTGAACAGACGCATCTTAGTGAAAGAAACTCTGCCCATTTGTTTTCGCCTCCGCCGGGGATCGAACCCGGACCGGACCCTTAGGACTACGAACACCGAGTGTTGTTCATTTAGCCGTCAGGTCCTTCCTCAAGCACTACACACTCCCCGGAAGGTAGGAGGTAGGTAGGCAGGGAGGAAGGGAAGTAGATAGACAGGGAGGGAGGAAAGGGAATCGAACTATCGGGAGAAAGCGTAAAGCCATTACGACTGTATAGCACTGGGAAGGGGTCAGGATAAGGATTTGGGATGGGACAGGGGAAAGGATTGGTGCCCAACCACTTGGACGGTCGGGAATTGAACGCCGACCTGCATGAAGCGAGACAGTCGCTCTACTGTTCAGCCAAAGTGGTTGGGCTAACCACATGGGCTAGACGGTACACATCCTACACACTCACCGAGGCAGGGAGGGAGGGAGGTAGGTAGGTAAATAGGCAAGGAGGGAAGGAGGAGGGAAGGTAGGCAGGCAGGCAGGGAGGGAAGGGGGGGGGGGCAGGAGTGACTGTAGTCACTACACACTCAGTGTGTAGTGACCGGAAGTAGAACAGTTAATATCTTAACTGTCAGTACGTGACACGTTTAAACTGTCAAGACGTTCACACTACACGTTCACACTACACGTTCACACGCTTCACGTTCACACACTACACGTTCACACTACACTTTCACACACTACACGTTCACACTCTACGTTCACACTGTGGTGTGTGTTAATGGTGTGCATTAAGTGGAGTGGGGTAGTAAAGGCGACATTGTAAGAACGTTTGTACAGCTGAAGGAACGTGTTGAAGCGCTCTTGTCCTGTACGTGAGAAGTAGAGCAGAGTTTTATAATTATATATTTGTTCATTTTAATTGTTTAAACAACTATTTAATGAGGATTAATGGTGTCTGAGTTAGCCAATCCTGTAGGGTCTCTTGTACAGTTGGCTCCATTCTCGATTCACAATCAGGAATCCCGGGTTAGATTCCCGGGCGAGACAGAAATGGTTGGATACGTTTCCTTTCACCTAATGGGTCTGTTCAAATAAATAGGTTTCCGGGAGAATCAACGTTCCTATAGGCATCGTCGACATTTACATTTACAAGACTTTTCCTTGCGACGCTCAAGCCAGCGTCTGTGTAACTCATTAGTCTCCCCTCATGTGTGGTCCGTTTTCTGTGTCATATTCCGGCCCGCCCGGAGCGGCCTCGGCTCTAAGGGCTCTCTTATATAAACCATTATAATTCCAAACTCCAAATGTATTTTAAACTATATATAAATTGCAATAGTTATTATTATTATTATTATTATGCCCTGGCTCCAGTTGATTTGCTTATTGTTATTGTTAGTGATATTACAAATGGTGGCAGCGAGGCGAATTCACCTGATATAGCTCGCTATATTCTATATTTCTCCAGCTTGTTCTTCACAGCTGCTCGTCTTTACTCCTATAAAAGGTGGGAGGGGGGGGGGGTTGTTAGCCCATCTCCCCCCCCCCCTATGTTTCCCCCCTCAGGGGGGGGTCGGGGGGGGGGGGGGGGGGGAAATCACGATACGAAAAACTAATGGACTGGAGCTCACGTTTTCAGAACTTCCGCTCCAGCGGTAATTTACAACGGAAAAGAAATATATATATATAAAAAGAGCTTGGTAACGCTTGAGCGGGTTTGTGCCGGGGCCCAGCGTTTACCAGGAGCTGCAGACCCACTTATTACTGGTGGTAATACCCCTCCCCCCCCTATTTCCCTCCCTCCTCTCTCTCACTCCCTCTCCTCTCTCTCTCTCTCTCTCTCCTTCCTCTCTCTCACTCCCTCTCCTCTCTCTCTCTCTCTCTCTCTCTCTCCTTCCTCTCTCTCACTCCCTCTCCTCTCTCTCTCTCTCTCTCTCTCTCTCTCTCTCTCTCTCTCTCTCTCTCTCTCTCTCTCTCTCTCTCTCTCTCTCTCTCTCTCTCTCTCTCTCTCTCTCTCTCTCTCTCTCCTCTCTCTCTCTCACTCTCTCTCTCTCTCTCACTCTCTCTCTCTCTCTCTCTCTCTCTCTCTCTCTCTCTCTCTCTCTCTCTCTCTCTCTCTCTCTCTCTCTCTCTCTCTCTCTCTCTCTCTCTCTCTCTCTCTCTCTCTCTCTCTCTCTCTCTCTCTCTCTCTCTCCCTCCCTCCCTCCTCTCTCTCACTCTCTCTCTCTCTCACTCTCTCTCTCTCTCTCACTCTCTCTCACTCCCTCCCTCCTCTCTCTCTCACTCTCACCTGGTGGTGGGTCTTATACCTGGTGGTGGGTCTTATACCTGGTGGTGGGTCTTATACCTGGTGGTGGGTCTTATACCTGGTGGTGGGTCTTATACCTGGTGATGGGTCTTATACCTGGTGGTGGGTCTTATACCTGGTGGCGGGTCTTATACCTGGTGATGGGTCTTATACCTGGTGGTGGGTCTTATACCTGGTGGTGGGTCTTATACCTGGTGATGGGTCTTATACCTGGTGGTGGGTCTTATACCTGGTGGTGGGTCTTATACCTGGTGGTGGGTCTTATACCTGGTGGTGGGTCTTATACCTGGTGGTGGGTCTTATACCTGGTGGTGGGTCTTATACCTGGTGATGGGTCTTATACCTGGTGGTGGGTCTTATACCTGGTGGTGGGTCTTATACCTGGTGGTGGGTCTTATACCTGGTGGTGGGTCTTATACCTGGTGGTGGGTCTTATACCTGGTGGTGGGTCTTATACCTGGTGGTGGGTCTTATACCTGGTGGTGGGTCTTATACCTGGTGGTGGGTCTTACCTGGTGGTGGGTCTTATACCTGGTGGTGGGTCTTATACCTGGTGGTGGGCTCACACCACCTCAGCTCATAGCAGCTCCAGCTAGCTGGAGCATAGCAGCTCCAGCTAGCAGCTAATACAGTAATATCTGAAAGAATACCAGGAAGTAGCCTAAATGAGCAGGCACATGCAAATGACCTGCTACGGATGTGCGATAGGTTTGCCTTAAACCAGCAAATAGTAGAACCAACTAGGAAGGAGAACACGCTGGCCTCATTTTCACTAATAATGATGAATTGATCAAGAACATAATGATTACAAATACCTGTTACTCAGATCACAACTTAATTAAAGTTATGACAACCATGGGGAATGGACCTTCAAAACCAGTCCAGATTCCCGGTGGAGGAGATTTCAGCAAATTCTACTTCAATAATAAACAGATAAACTGGGAGCAAATAAACCAGGACTTCACAGAAATAAACTGGGAAGAACAGCTGGAAATTACTAACCTGAACCAGTGCCTGGAAAATATAAGCTCAGGAGCACTAGAAATATGTTCCAACCGCATACCCCTAAGAAAAAGAGAAAGAGATGCAGATTGGAACGGGAACGTCGTTCCCTATATAGGCGAAGAAAACGAATCGCGGAACAACTTGAGAGTCGCACCCTATCTGAAGAACGGCGAAGAAGGTTAGGTAGAGAAATAGAAACAATTGAACTCAAGCTACAAGAATCATACAAAACCCAGGAGAGGCAAAGAGAGCAAAAGGCCTTCAGTGAAATAGAGAGAAATCCAAAATATTTTTTCTCCTATGCAAAATCAAGATCAAAAACCACATCTAGTATCGGGCCCCTGCGAAAGGGAGATGGAACTTTCACCGATGACAACAAAGAAATGAGCGAGCTACTGAGGAAGCAGTACGACTCTGTTTTCAGTGAGCCATTAAACGCACTAAAGATTGATAACCCATATGAATTTTTCATGGATATGATACCAACAACAAATCACATATCAGACGTCGCCCTATCCCCACTAGATTTTGAAGAAGCCATAAACAGTATGCCTATGCACTCTGCACCAGGCCCGGATTCTTGGAACTCCATATTCATCAAGAACTGTAAAAAACCACTATCGCAGGCCCTTCACATTCTGTGGAGACAAAGTCTAGATACTGGCGTTATCCCTGACATACTAAAAACAGCAGAGATAGCACCACTCCATAAAGGAGGAAATAAGGCAGAGGCAAAAAATTACAGACCGATAGCACTAACATCGCACATCATAAAAATTTTTGAGAGAGTGCTAAGAAGTAAGATCACAAAATACATGGAATCACAGCATCTCCATAACCCCGGACAACATGGTTTCAGAACAGGGCGCTCTTGCCTGTCACAGTTGCTGGACCACTATGATATGGCATTAGATGCTATGGAAGACAAACAAAACGCTGATGTAATTTACACAGATTTCGCAAAAGCTTTTGATAAATGTGACCATGGTGTTATTGCACATAAAATGCGTTCAAAAGGAATTACCGGGAAAATAGGCAGATGGATCTACAATTTCCTGACTGACAGAACCCAATGTGTAATAGTCAACAAAATAAAATCCAGCCCATCAACCGTGAAGAGCTCAGTCCCCCAGGGTACTGTGCTTGCTCCAGTACTTTTTCTCATCCTCATATCGGACATAGACCAGAACACAACCTATAGCACTGTATCATCCTTTGCAGATGACACTAGGATTTTCATGAGAGTTGGCAACATAGAGGACACGGCAAACCTCCAATCAGATGTAGATCAGGTCTTTCTATGGGCTACAGAAAATAATATGGTATTCAACGAGGATAAGTTTCAGCTCATGCGCTACGGAAAAATTGAAAATATAAAAACAGAAACCACGTACAAAACGCAGGCAAATCATAACATAGAACGAAAAGGCAATGTAAAGGACCTGGGTGTACTCATGTCGGAAGACCTTACCTTTAAAGAACACAATAAAGTAGCCGTCACAACTGCAAGAAAAATGACAGGTTGGATAACAAGAACTTTTCACACTAGAGATGCTATACCGATGATGATACTTTTCAAAACGCTTGTGCTATCTAGAGTGGAGTACTGCTGCACAATGACAGCACCTTTCAAAGCTGGAGAAATTGCTGACCTAGAGAGCGTGCAGAGATCCTTTACTGCTAGAATCCACTCAGTAAAACATCTAAATTACTGGGACCGACTAAAGAGCCTAAATCTGTACTCCCTTGAGCGCAGGCGGGAGAGATACATAATAATTTACACGTGGAAAATAATTGAGGGGCTGGTCCCAAACCTGCACACAGAAATAACACCACATGAGACCAGAAGACATGGCAGGATGTGCAGAATACCCCCGTTGAAAAGCAGAGGTGCAACAGGTACTCTGAGAGAGAACTCTATCAACATCAGAGGCCTGAGACTGTTCAACACGCTTCCACTACACATAAGGGGCATAACTGGCAAACCCCTCACAGTGTTCAAGAGAGAACTGGATAAGCACCTCCAAAGGATACCTGATCAACCAGGCTGTGACTCATACGTCAGGCTGCGAGCAGCCGCGTCCAACAGCCTGGTTGATCAGTCCAGCAACCAGGAGGCCTGGTCGACGACCGGGCCGCGGGGGACGCTAAGCCCCGGAAGCACCTCAAGGCAAGGTAACCTCAAGGTAAGGTGGGTCTTATACCTGGTGGTGGGTCTTATACCTGGTGGTGGGTCTTATACCTGGTGGTGGGTCTTATACCTGGTGGTGGGTCTTATACCTGGTGGTGGGTCTTATACCTGGTGGTGGGTCTTATACCTGGTGATGGGTCTTATACCTGGTGGTGGGTCTTACACCTGGTGATGGGTCTTATACCTGGTGATGGGTCTTACACAGTGAGAGATCTTACACAGTGAGGGGATCTTACACAGTGAGGGATCTTACACAGTTAGTGATCTTACACAGTGAGGGGATCTTACACAGTGAGTGATCTTACACAGAGGGATCTTACACAGTGAGGGGATCTTACACAGTGAGTGATCTTACACAGTGAGTGATCTTACACAGTGAGAGATCTTACACAGTGAGAGGATCTTACACAGTGAGTGATCTTACACAGTGAGTGATCTTACACAGTGAGGGATCTTACACAGTGAGGGATCTTACACAGTGAGTGATCTTACACAGTGAGGGGATCTTACACAGTGAGTGATCTTACACAGTGAGAGATCTTACACAGTGAGGGATCTTACACAGTGAGGGATCTTACACAGTGAGGGATCTTACACAGTGAGTGATCTTACACAGTGAGTGATCTTACACAGTGAGGGATCTTACACAGTGAGGGATCTTACACAGTGAGGGATCTTACACAGTGAGTGATCTTACACAGTGAGAGATCTTACACAGTGAGGGATCTTACACAGTGAGGGATCTTACACAGTGAGGGATCTTACACAGTGAGTGATCTTACACAGTGAGGGGATCTTACACAGTGAGGGATCTTACACAGTTAGTGATCTTACACAGTGAGGGGATCTTACACAGTGAGTGATCTTACACAGAGAGGGATCTTACACAGTGAGGGGATCTTACACAGTGAGTGATCTTACACAGTGAGTGATCTTACACAGTGAGAGATCTTACACAGTGAGTGATCTTACACAGTGAGGGGATCTTACACAGTGAGTGATCTTACACAGTGAGGGGATCTTACACAGTGAGTGATCTTACACAGTGAGTGATCTTACACAGTGAGTGATCTTACACAGTGAGTGATCTTACACAGTGAGGGGATCTTACACAGTGAGTGATCTTACACAGTGAGTGATCTTACACAGTGAGTGATCTTACACAGTGAGGGGATCTTACACAGTGAGTGATCTTACACAGTGAGTGATCTTACACAGTGAGAGATCTTACACAGTGAGTGATCTTACACAGTGAGGGGATCTTACACAGTGAGTGATCTTACACAGTGAGGGGATCTTACACAGTGAGTGATCTTACACAGTGAGTGATCTTACACAGTGAGGGGATCTTACACAGTGAGTGATCTTACACAGTGAGTGATCTTACACAGTGAGTGATCTTACACAGTGAGGGGATCTTACACAGTGAGTGATCTTACACAGTGAGGGATCTTACACAGTGAGTGATCTTACACAGTGAGGGGATCTTACACAGTGAGGGGATCTTACACAGTGAGTGATCTTACACAGTGAGTGATCTTACACAGTGAGGGATCTTACACAGTGAGGGATCTTACACAGTGAGGGGATCTTACACAGTGAGGGGATCTTACACAGTGAGTGATCTTACACAGTGAGTGATCTTACACAGTGAGTGATCTTACACAGTGAGTGATCTTACACAGTGAGGGATCTTACACAGTGAGTGATCTTACACAGTGAGTGATCTTACACAGTGAGGGATCTTACACAGTGAGGGATCTTACACAGTGAGGGGATCTTACACAGTGAGGGGATCTTACACAGTGAGTGATCTTACACAGTGAGGGATCTTACACAGTGAGGGGATCTTACACAGTGAGGGGATCTTACACAGTGAGGGATCTTACACAGTGAGTGATCTTACACAGTGAGGGATCTTGACTCACCAGTGACTCAGGTCTTGACAGACAGGAGGCGACCCGTGAGTACACTCACCACTCACCAGTCAGGACGTCAGCGACCATCAACGGTCGTGGACATGTAGCGGGGTCCAGGAGCTAACGCTCGGTCCTGCAGCCACAAATAGCTGAATACACACAAGGCCTGGTGGGCGAGCTGACAACGTTCGGGTGTCGTAATCCTAAGATCGTAATGACAGAAACTCTGCCCAAACCAATGGGAAGAGTTTCTTTCACCTTTTGCACCTGTTCACCTAGCAGTAGTAAATAGCTACCTGGGAGTTAGACAGGATATATGTGCATGTTAGAGAGAAATATATGTAGTGGATATGATAGTGAAAGTTCAGTTGGACATTAGACAACCGTCGGCTTGAAAGTCGGGGTCCAAGAGCTTGGTCCTGCAGGCACGAATAGTAAATATACGCTCAGTGGCTATTCACCCTAAAGGGCCTAGTTACTCTGGGATAATTACCCCTCATTACAAGCATTTTCATTCCCAGACTAAACCATCATTGTAGGTAATCCTTGACGACACCTCGGCCGTAGTCACGGTCTTGTTAACGAGCAGCTTTGCACGCTAATTAATGACGTACTTCAACAGGTAATACCTAATTAAGCGTGTGCAATATTAACAGGTTAATATTATTGTTTCTTGCTGTTAGGCGGAGGCTGGGGGGGGGGTTATGACGTCACAATCACCGGTTATCTTGAGGTTATCTTGAGATGATTTCGGGGCTTTTTAGTGTCCCCGCGGCCCGGTCCTCGACCAGGTCTCCACCCCCAGGAAACAGCCCGTGACAGCTGACTAACACCCAGGTACCTATTTTACTGCTAGGTAACAGGGGCATAGGGTGAAAGAAACTCTGCTCATTGTTTCTCGCCGGCGCCTGGGATCGAACCCAGGACCACAGGATCACAAGGCCAGTGTGCTGTCCGCTCGGCCGACCGGCTCCCGGTAGTTTAAGGTACCAATTTTACAGGTCAGAGCAGGTCCTCGTCTTGGGATTAACACTTGGTCAGGGTGCGGCAAACAAGCAGTTGCTAGAGTTCAATCCCAGCAAGTGTAAGGTAATAAAGGGAAGACAGTTGGAGTCTCTGCCATACGGGCAAGGTAACTACAGGCCACGGAAAGAGAGAGATCCTGAGAGTGGATATAATCCCGACGCTCCCAGCGGAGGCACACACACAGCCAGGGTAACATCAGCAGCATATGGGACGCTGGCAACATTAGAATATAGTTTGGAAACTTA
Organism: Procambarus clarkii; assembly: GCF_020424385.1. NCBI lineage: Eukaryota > Metazoa > Arthropoda > Malacostraca > Decapoda > Cambaridae > Procambarus > Procambarus clarkii. The sequence goes on from NC_059618.1 coordinate 13,724,241, forward strand.
AATGGGACTCCTTCAGGGCAGTCTACACACCATGTATTAGACCAGTGCTGGAGTGTGCAGCACCGGCATGGAATCCGCACTTTGTGAAGCATAAAATCAAAATTGAAAAGTACAGAAGTTTGTAACAAGATTAGTACCGGAGTTAAGAGGGTTAAGCTACGAGAATATGCTATTGGGACTAAATCACACAATCCTAAAGGGAAAAAGGAGATATGATCACATCATACAAGATACTGTGGAGAATAGACAATGTGGACAAGAATAGCCTCTTCAAATTGAAAGTGAGTTGGACGAGCGTTCACAAGCGGAAACGCAATTTAGTCGAGGAAATGTAAGACAATACTCCCACCCTGTGTGGGTGCTCAGCAGGTGGAATGAACTGACAAGTTGTGGAAGCCACCTCCATCAACAACTATTACCAGACATGAAGCAGAATTGGAACGTCAGGATAGTTAAATGATAAGACATACAACCAGGCTAGTAGGCGGGCCATAGAGCTAGCCTCACTTCCCCCGCAGTCACTGTTAGCTAACTGATAGGCAAGTACTTGTGCAGGAATAGTGGTAAGGGTGGTGGTGGTGGTGGTGACAGGAGTAGTAGAAGGGTGGGTGATGGGGGTGGGGGTGGGGGTGATACAGCACAACAGGGGTGGGGGGGTGATATAGCACAACAGGGGAGGGGCAAGGAGTGGGGGACTCCAGGGGCCAGATTCACGAAAGCACTTACGCAAACACTTACGAATCTGTACTTTTCTCAATCTTTGGCGGCTTTGTTTACAATTATTAAACAGTTAATGAGCTCCGAAGCACCAGGAGGCTGTTTATAACAATAACAACAGTTGAATGGGAAGTTTTCATGCTTGTAAACTGTTTAATAAATGTAACTAAAGCCGTCAAAGATTAAGGAAAGATGTACACGTTCGTAAGTGCTTGTGTAACTGCTTTCGTGAATCTGGCCCCAGGTCCCACCTGACCAGGGCAAGCCTCGGCCTACAGTTCTAAAAAAAACTTGTATGAAACTCAATACAAACTTCATCTAGACTTGAGTGTGAGTGATGTAATGTGGTTACGACTACTAGGAGTCAGCCTCGTAGCCCCAGAACTCTTAATAAACACATTTGAACTTCACTATTTGATGGCAGACTTGACTCTTCTGGGGACGTCAGTGTTCTTGGCTGACGTCTTGCAAGTCACTCCACAACAAAAACTTTCATTTATCTAAGTGACAAGTGCGAATTTTTAAGTAAACAAAAAGTAGCAAGGTTTGTGTTATATTTCAGAGCGTTCAGTGATTGCCTGCTCTCTGTTCGTCAGTGTTGTGATGAGACAGATGCTTCACTTAGATAAGATACTCTGAGTCAGTGTAGTGATGAGACAGATGCTTCACTTAGATAAGATACTCTGAGTCAGTGTAGTGATGAGACAGATGCTTCACTTAGATAAGATACTCTGAGTCAGTGTAGTGATGAGACAAATGCTTCACTTAGATAAGATACTCTGAGTCAGTGTAGTGATGAGACAGCTACTTCACTTAGATAAGATACTCTGAGTAAGTGTAGTGATGAGACAGATGCTTCACTTAGATAAGATACTCTGAGTCAGTGTAGTGATGAGACAGCTGCTTCACTTAGATAAGATACTCGGAGTCAGTGTAGTGATGAGACAGCTGCTTCACTTAGATAAGATACTCGGAGTCAGTGTAGTGATGAGACAGCTGCTTCACTTAGATAAGATACTCTGAGTCAGTGTAGTGATGAGACAGATGCTTCACTTAGATAAGATACTCTGAGTCAGTGTAGTGATGAGACAAATGCTTCACTTAGATAAGATACTCTGAGCCAGTGTAGCGATGAGACAGATGCTTCACTTAGATAAGATACTCTGAGTCAGTGTAGTGATGAGACAGCTACTTCACTTAGATAAGATACTCTGAGTAAGTGTAGTGATGAGACAGATGCTTCACTTAGATAAGATACTCTACCCAGCTATCTTTACACTTCCTAGTTTTGTCTTTCTCAACTTGGCGAAAGATGCTGGTACTGTCATGGGGTCCATGGTGCTGGTACTACCCATTGTGGTGAGGGCCCCCATCGTGGTGAGGGGCCCCCATCGTGGTGAGGGCCACCATCGTGGTGAGGGGCCACCATCGTGGTGAGGGCCACCATCATGGTGAGGGGCCACCATCGTGGTGAGGGCTCCCATCGTGGTGAGGGCTCCCATCGTGGTGAGGGCTCCCATCGTGGTGAGGGCCCCCATGGGCCCCGCCAAGACTTGACAGCTCGTCACGCTCGTATATTGACACCTAAATGAGGTGGTTCCCTTGCTTGACGGATCTGAATGAACCAATCAGAAATAGGTGTGGTGATGGGCATTCCCCCTAGACCCTGTTATCATCTTGAACACACCTGGCACAGTGCCACACACCTGGTACAGTGCCACCACCACCACCCAGGCACCGTGTTGAACACACCTGACACAGTGCCACACACCTGACACAGTGCCACCACCACCACCACCACCCAGGCACCGTGTTGAACACACCTGACAGTGCCACACACCTGGCACAGTGCCACACACCTGGTACAGTGCCACCACCACCACCCAGGCACCGTGTTGAACACACCTGACACAGTGCCACCACCACCACCACCACCCAGGCACCGTGTTGAACACACCTGACACAGTGCCACACACCTGACACAGTGCCACCACCACCACCACCACCCAGGCACCGTGTTGAACACACCTGACAGTGCCACACACCTGGTACAGTGCCACCACCACCACCCAGGCACCGTGTTGAACACACCTGACACAGTGCCACACACCTGGTACAGTACCACACACCTGGTACAGTGCCACCACCACCACCCAGGCACCGTGTTGAACACACCTGACACAGTGCCACACACCTGGTACAGTGCCACCACCACCACCCAGGCACCGTGTTGAACACACCTGACACAGTGCCACACACCTGGTACAGTGTCACCACCACCACCCAGGCACCGTGTTGAACACACCTGACACAGTGCCACACACCTGGTACAGTGCCACCACCACCACCCAGGCACCGTGTTGAACACACCTGACACAGTGCCACACACCTGGTACAGTGCCACCACCACCACCCAGGCACCGTGTTGAACACACCTGACACAGTGCCACACACCTGGTACAGTGCCACCACCACCACCCAAGCACCGTGTTGAACACACCTGACACAGTGCCACACTTCCACAAAGTACAGACATACTGTGTATCATCCATAGTTACCCCATGGCACACTCACACCTCATATATCACCATTTCACCATGATGTGTCCACTCACAACAAATACACCATGACAGTACCCTCCCCGGGTTCGATCCCGGGCGCCGGCGAGAGACAATGGGCAGAGTTTCTTTCACCCTATGCCCCTGTTACCTAGCAGTAAATAGGTACCTGGGTGTTAGACAGCTGTCACGGGCTGCTTCCTGGGGGTGGAGGCCTGGTCGAGGACCGGGCCGCGGGGACACTAAAGCCCCGAAATCATCTCAAGATAACCTCCGTGTACTAGTGGGCTCAGTGACAGACTTATTACCACCTACTTGTCTTCTGTATGTTTGAACTCTTTGTACGTATTTGCCTCCGTTCCAGCCTTGTATTTCTTTAATACATTTCCCCCTGCTGTATGGTGTCCCTAGGTGTTGTATACCTGCAGTATGCTTGGTGTATATCTGGGTTTTCTGGAAGTTCTGCTTCCCAAGCCCGGCTTGGGTTGAGGCTTGATTTGTGATAACTTGGTCCACCAGGCTGTTGCTTGGAGCGACCCGCAGGCCCACATTCACAACAACCCGGTTGGTCCGCCATTTGCAGGAAAGTGGCTTAATTTTTTTCCTTGAATAAGACCACGTTTGTTCAAACAATAATATTTCTTATGCTCGCTGGGAGGATGTTGAACAACCGCGGACCTCTGATGTTTATACAGTGTTCTCTGTGCCTATGGCACCCCTGCTCTTCACTGGTTCTATTCTGCATTTTCTTCCCTATTATTCCTGAATTTCCTTCCCTATCATTCACTCCAGTTCGTTATTATAAATATGGGACCTGGCCCTCCAGTATCTTCCATGTATATAATATTTGATACCTCTCTCGTCTCGTTTCCAGAGAGTACATTTTTGTATGGCGGTCTCTGCTGGGGTGAAAGGGGAAGCGAGCAGCAGTATTCAGGGCGGGACAGCCACTAGTGATTGGACTAACCTGAGCGTGGAATTCCTGGCCTCGAAGGCTATCATCGTCCATCCTATTATTTTCCTGATTGATGTGACATTCACTTTGTTATGCTCATTAACGTTACTGCGTCTGACATCATTATTCCCCGTTCCTTTACATGTTTTTTTCTTCTAGGAGAAGATGTGACTGTGTCTTGTAACCGGTGTTTCATACAAGGTCCTCATTTGTACAATACCCAAGTACTTACCTGGAAGTTATCACTGTTAAACAGCATGTTATTTTCCATTCCTCAATCGAAGACTATTAATATCCCCGGCACCTCCACTGTACTTTGTACCAGTCTCCGTGGTGTAGTGGTAAGACACTCGCCTGGCGTTCCGCGAGCGCTTGGTCATGGGTTCGTATCCTGGCCGGGGAGGATTTACTGGGCGCAAATCCTTAACTGTAGCCTCTGTTTACCTCAACAGTAAAATGTGTACTTGGTTGTAACAACGATTCTTCGCGGCGGGGATCGTATTCCAAGGACCTGCCCGAAACGCTACGCGTACTAGTGGCTGTACAAGAATGTAACAACTCTCCTATATATCTAAAAAAAAATATTAGTCTGTCGTTTTTTGCAATGACAGGTACAGAAGTGTTGGAAAATGCAGGAACATGTTGGCGAGGGGTACATGCCGTTTTGGAACGGAATGCAGATACTTCCACCCTAAACTATGTAAATTTTCAATTAGGGACAAAAAAATTTACAATCTTCAGTGTCCGGAATTCCACGAGAGAGGAACACAGCGTTATAGACGGGAAGATCATTATGATACTACTGGAAATTTTTTAGAGGAAGGCAGAACCAGAGTAGAACATTTAAGAGAAAGGAACAGTCAGAGCCCACAAGACTGGAATACAAGTCATCAACAAGCACACAGTTACTACACCACAAAACCCTGTGTATTGTATAGTGTCCCTGTGTGTTGTATGGTGTCCCTGTGTGTTGTATAGTGTCCCTGTGTGTTGTATGGTGTCCCTGTGTGTTGTATGGTGTCCCTGTGTGTTGTATGGTGTCCCTGTGTGTTGTATGGTGTCCCTGTGTGTTGTATGGTGTCCCTGTGTGTTGTATGGTGTCCCTGTGTATTGTATGGTGTCCCTGTGTGTTGTATGGTGTCCCTGTGTGTTGTATGGTGTCCCTGTGTGTTGTATAGTGTCCCTGTGTGTTGTATGGTGTCCCTGTGTGTTGTATGGTGTCCCTGTGTGTTGTATGGTGTCCCTGTGTGTTGTATGGTGTCCCTGTGTGTTGTATGGTGTCCCTGTGTGTTGTATGGTGTCCCTGTGTGTTGTATGGTGTCTCTGTGTTGTATGGTGTGTGGTGTGTTGTATGGTGTCCCTGTGTGTTGTATGGTGTTGTGTGTGTATGTGTGGTGTGCGTTATGGTGTCGTTGTGTGGTGTACGGTGTCCCTGTGTGTTGTTGGTGTTGTGGTGTGTTGTATGGTGTCCCTGTGTGTTGTATGGTGTATGGTGTCCCTGGTGTGTTGTATGGTGTCCCTGTGTGTTGTGGTGTCCCTGTGTGTTGTATGGTGTCCCCTGTGTGTTGTATGGTGTCCCCTGTGTGTTGTATGGTGTCCCCTGTGTGTGTTGTATGGTGTTGTGTGTGTTGTATGGTGTTGTGTGTGTGTTGTATGGTGTGTATGGTGTCCCCTGTGTGTTGTATGGTGTGTGGTGTGTTGTATGGTGTTGTGGTGTGTTGTATGGTGTTGTGGTGTGTTGTATGGGGTTGTGGTGTGTTGTATGGTGTTGTGGTGTGTTGTATGGTGTTGTGGTGTGTTGTATGGTGTTGTGGTGTGTTGTATGGTGTTGTGGTGTGTTGTATGGTGTTGTGGTGTGTTGTATGGTGTTGTGGTGTGTTGTATGGTGTGTGTATGGTGCCCTGGTGTTGTATGTATGGTGTTGTGGTGTGTTGTATGGTGTTGTGGTGTGTTGTATGGTGTTGTGGGTGTGTTGTATGGTGTGTTGTGTGTTGTTGTATGGTGTTGTGTGTGTTGTATGGTGTTTGTGGGTGTTGTATGGTGTTGTGGTGTGTTGTATGGTGCTGTGGTGAGTTGTATGGGGTTGGGGTGTGTTGCGTGGTGTTGTGGTGTGTTGTGTGGTGTTGTGGTGTGTTGTATGGTGTTGTGATGTGTTGTATGGTGTTGTGATGTGTTGTATGGTGTTGTGATGTGTTGTATGGTGTTGTGGTGTGTTGTATGGTGTTGTATGGTGTTTAATGGTGTTGTGATGTGTTGTATGGTGTTGTGATGTGTTGTATGGTGTTGTGATGTGTTGTATGGTGTTGTGATGTGTTGTATGGTGTTGTGATGTGTTGTATGGTGTTGTGATGTGTTGTATGGTGTTGTGGTGTGTTGTATGGTGTCCCTGTGTGTTGTATGGTGTTGTGATGGTGTGTTGTATGGTGTTGTGGTGTGTTGTATGGTGTCCTGTGTGTTGTATGGTGTATGTGTGTTGTATGGTGTTGTGGTGTGTTGTATGGATGTGTGTGTTGTATGGTGTGTGTGTGTTGTATGGTGTTGTGGTGTGTTGTATGGTGTCCCTGTGTGTTGTATGGTGTCCCTGTGTGTTGTATGGTGTCCCTGTGTGTTGTATGGTGTCCCTGTGTGTTGTATGGTGTCCCTGTGTGTTGTATGGTGTCCCTGTGTGTTGTATGGTGTCCCTGTGTGTTGTATGGTGTCCCTGTGTGTTGTATGGTGTTGTGGTGTGTTGTATGGTGTTGTGTGTGTTGTATGGTGTCCCTGTGTGTTGTATGGTGTTGTGTGTGTTGTATGGTGTTGTGTGTGTTGTATGGTGTTGTGTGTGTTGTATGGTGTGTGGTGTGTTGTATGGTGTTGTGTGTGTTGTATGGTGTTGTGTGTGTTGTATGGTGTTGTGTGTGTGTTGTATGGTGTCCCTGTGTGTTGTATGGTGTTGTGTGTGTTGTATGGTGTCCCTGTGTGTTGTATGTCCCTGTGTGTTGTATGGTGTTGTGTGTGTTGTATGGTGTTGTATGTGTGTTGTATGGTGTTGTGATGTGTTGTATGGTGTTGTGTGTGTTGTATGGTGTCCCTGTGTTGTATGGTGTTGTATGGTGTTGTATGGTGTGTTGTGTGGTGTGCCCCTGTGTTGTATGGTGTTGTGTGTGTTGTATGGTGTTGTGATGTGTTGTATGGTGTTGTGATGTGTTGTATGGTGTTGTGATGTGTGTTGTATGGTGTGTGTGTGTGTTGTATAGTGTCCCTGTGTGTTGTATGGTGTTGTGATGTGTTGTATGGTGTTGTGGTGTGTTGTTGTATGTGGTGTTGTGTGTGTGTTGTATGGTGTTGTATGTGTCCCTGTATGTTGTATGTGTCCCTGTGTGTTGTGTGTTGTATGGTGTTGTGTATGGTGTGTGTGTTGTGTTGTATGGTGTTGTGATGTGTTGTATGGTGTGTGATGTGTGTTGTATGGTGTTGTGTGTGTGTTGTATGGTGTTGTATGTCCCTGTGTTGTATGGTGTTGTGATGTGTTGTATGGTGTTGTGATGTGTTGTATGGTGTTGTGTGTGTTGTATGGTGTCCCTGTATGTTGTTGTATGTGTTGTATGGTGTTGTATGGTGGTGTCCCTGTGTGTTGTATGGTGTTGTGATGTGTTGTATGGTGTTGTATGTCCCTGTGTTGTATGGTGTTGTGTGTTGTATAGTGTCCCTGTGTGTTGTTGTCCCTGTGTGTTGTATGGTGTTGTGATGTGTTGTATGGTGTCCCTGTGTGTTGTATGGTGTTGTGATGTGTTGTATGGTGTTGTATGTGTTGTATGGTGTGTGTGTTGTGTTGGTGTTGTATGGTGTTGTATGTGTGTTGTATGGTGTTGTATATGGTGTCCTTGTGTTGTATGGTGTTGTATGGTGTTGTATGTTGTGTTGTATGTGTGTTGTATGGTGTGTGTATTGTATGGTGTCCCCTGTGTGTTGTATGTTGTGTTGTATGTGTGTTGTATGGTGTTTGTATGTGTGTTGTATGTGTTGTATGTATGTTGTATGGTGTTGTATGTGTGTTGTATGTGTGTTGTATAGTGTTGTATGTGTGTTGTCCCTGTGTGTTGTATGTTGTATGTGTGTTGTATGGTGTCCCTATGTGTTGTATAGTGTTGTATGTGTGTTGTATAGTGTTGTATATGGTGTCCCCTGTGTGTTGTGTGTGTTGTATGTTGTGTTGTCCCTGTGTGTGTATGGTGTTGTCCCTGTGTGTTGTATGGTGTGTGTGTTGTGGTGTCCCTGTGTGTTGTATAGTGTCCCTATGTGTTGTATAGTGTTGTATGGTGTTGTATGGTGTTGTATGTGTTGTATGGTGTCCCTGTGTGTTGTATGTTGTCCCTGTGTGTTGTATAGTGTCCCTATGTGTGTTGTATGGTGTTGTATGTGTGTGTGTTGTATGGTGTCCCTGTGTGTGTTGTATGTGTGTTGTATGGTGTGTGTGTTGTATGGTGTCCCCTGTGTGTTGTATGGTGTCCCTGTGTGTTGTTGTATGGTGTCCCTGTGTGTTGTATGGTGTCCCTGTGTGTTGTATGGTGTCCCTGTGTGTTGTATGGTGTCCCTGTGTGTTGTATAGTGTCCCTGTGTGTTGTATGGTGTCCCTGTGTGTTGTATGGTGTCCCTGTATGGTGTCCCTGTGTGTTGTATAGTGTCCCTGTGTGTTGTATGGTGTCCCTGTGTGTTGTATGGTGTCCCTGTGTGTTGTATGGTGTCCCTGTGTGTTGTATAGTGTCCCTGTGTGTTGTATAGTGTCCCTGTGTGTTGTATGGTGTCCCTGTGTGTGTTGTATGGTGTCCCTGTGTGTTGTATGGTGTCCCTGTGTGTTGTATAGTGTCCCCTGTGTGTTGTATGGTGTCCCTGTGTGTTGTATGGTGTCCCTGTGTGTTGTATGGTGTCCCTGTGTGTTGTATAGTGTCCCTGTGTGTTGTATAGTGTCCCTGTGTGTTGTATGGTGTCCCTGTGTGTTGTATAGTGTCCCTGTGTGTTGTATGGTGTCCCTGTGTGTTGTTAAGCGTCACTTATGTGTTGTATAATGTCCCTGTATATAGCAAACAATTGAATTATTCTGAAATGTTTGAAAGATTCGCAAGTGTCTTAATATCTAAGAATACAAGACCTTTCACTTGGGGCACAACAGTGCTCATCACTGCTAATGTTTGATGAAGAACATGACCTCAGAGTTCACCAGTGTCTGAAGGTTACTCAGCAAGTCGGAACTTCAGGGAGCCGGTGGCTGAGCGGATAGAACACTGGACGCGTGATCCTGTAGTCTCGGGTTCGATCCCGGGCGCCGGCGAGAAACAATGGGCAGAGTTTCTTTCACCCTATGCCCCTGTTACCTAGCAGTAAAATAGGTACCTGGGTGTTAGTCAGCTGTCACGGGCTGCTTCCTAGGGGTAGAGGCCTGGTCGAGGACCGGGCCGCGGGGACACTAAAGCCCCGAAATCATCTCAAGATAACCAGAACATGTTTTCTCAATCTTTGACGGCTTTGTTTACAATTAATAAACAGTTAATGAGCTCAGAAGCACCGGGAGTCTGTTGATAACAATAACAACAGTTGATTGGGAAGCTTTAATGCTTGTAAACTGTTTAATAAATGTAACCAAAGCCGTCAAAGATTGAGGAAAGATGTACACGTTCGTAAGTGCTTGCCTAACTGCTTCGTGAATATGGCCCGTCGTCTTCAGAAGGACGGAGCTGCTCAGGAGAAAGTCCCAAGCCAGGCGACACACATCATTCCTGAACTAAGTCAATTTCCACACCAGGATCGGTTGAGCGCCACAGCCCGCCAAACACACACCGAAACTACGACGTTGGTACAACGTTTCGAACAAGTTTTAACACCTCCTAACCAGTTCTAACAACCAATATAGAGACAGTTTCGGTTTTGTGTTTCCAGGGAGGACTGACACCACTACGCACCAGGCATCACACGGCGGATATCATCCAAACTTTTTAAATACTGAACAGCTTGGAGGATATTGATCCAAACCACATCTTTAAAAGATCAGATGTAACCCGGACAAGGAGCAACGGTTTCAGGCCAGACAATCCACAATGTTGGACAGAAAACAGAAAACAAGCCACAATGTTGGACAGAAAACAGAAAACAAGCCACAATGTTGGACAGAAAACAGAAAACAAGCCACAATGTTGGACAGAAAACAGAAAACAAGCCACAATGTTGGACAGAAAACAGAAAACAAGCCACAATGTTGGACAGAAAACAGAAAACAAGCCACAATGTTGGACAGAAAACAGAAAACAAGCCACAATGTTGGACAGAAAACAGAAAACAAGCCACAATGTTGGACAGAGTTGCTTTTTTAGCCCACAGGGGTTATAAACCTGTGGAACCGCCTACCTGCCGAAGGCATAAATTCCATAAGACTGCTGCAGTTCAAGATAAAGTTCGATAAAATCATCAGGACAAATGTTGAATCATCAAGACAAATGTGAGGACTTTTGACAAACCGCTGGCTTCCTGTCCTCATCGAAGACACTAGAGAGAGAGTGGCCAACAGGTAAATTCAGGTAAACTGATAAATTCCTCCTAATTCTACAAAACTGACTCAATCTGTTCATCTTTCTCTGGGAATATGTATCCAATTTAAATAATTATTTTAAATGAATGTTAAGGTTAAGAATTATCGTAGAGTTCTATATTAATCCGTTGAAATAAATATTAAACATAATATATAATAAACTTGATTGTCAGCAAATCTCTACTCTCGTTGATTAGCTTGCTATTGTAACATTAGCAATTTAATATTCCTGTTTTTAATGAGCTATATGTACACTGCAGATGACACTCGGATGTCAAGTATAGTCCAGAAACATTTATTACCTTTAACGAAAAAGTTGCTAATGCCGAGGCGCATCAATAATATCTTGTATAGTTACTTATCAAACAAGTTCATTTTCTCTCATTGTCGTGTACGTTTTCTATGTTTTGTGCTCAGAGACTTGTATACATATATTATGTTGTTGTTGTGAAGTTATTAAGAATAAGATGCCTGCTGCGAAAGTTGACAATATATATCTCCCGGGTCATGGAACCTACGATAAGAAAAGAATAATAGAAACCTAACCAAAAATACTAGAAATTACAAGTGTTGAGATGGCTGGAACCTGGCGTTGCCATGGTTACCAAACTCGCTTGACGGCCATCTTGGGGCGCAGAACCACTACCTTGAATTGATTACTACGACAGAAAAAGCAGCAACATTATACGAGCCATTTATATTTGGCGTGCTAAATTTAGCAATAAAATCAGTTATAATTGATAGAGGGGTGAATAATTGAGGGAGGAGGAGGAGGAGGCGAGTGTTGGAGAGGGTGAGGGAGAGGGAGGAGTGTAGGAGCGAGTGGTTGTATTCCTCCGCCAGTGTTGGTGAGCAGACGGCAGGCGCGGGCATGAGCCCTTAGTTGTGGTGTGACAGTGATTATTTACGTGCTGGGAGTGGTTCCGGAGGATAATATCACACTGGATACAGAGTGGAGGGGTTCGTGGCGTCTTCCAAGCGTATAAACAATGGGAAATGCGGCCACAGCCAAGAAAGGCGACCCTGCAGAGAATGGTGAGTGTTCTCAACACTTGTATCAATATCGTCTGCTAGCCGAAGGCGCCAAATCCTCCCAGGGCGGCCGTCTTGCCTGTGTTTTATCCTCATAAACGGCCTAAATACCCTCCTAGCCAGCCCGTAGCCCGTCACTAGAACCCAGTAGTGTCTGCCGTTGAGACATTTCTCCAGGAGAGGGCGCGTCGCCCCCGTGTTTACCGCAGTAATGGGTGAGAGAAGGCGGGCGTGTCTCAGTGGTTCAGGAACAGCTGATCAAGGAGGCTTGATTGACAGGCTGCTGGATCTCCGCTGGACACATATTGCTGTGTGTGTATCCCGTGTATGTGTCGTGTTATGTGTTCGTTCGGGGCATGTGTCGTCGTCACAGCGCCTCACAAGTCCATGGAAAAGGTGGCTATTTTTATGATGGGGTTTGAGGGGAGGGGAGGGGGGGAGGGGGATGTTTACCTGGTAATTGTTTAGTCTACAATCGTGAGTTGGAGGCACTGGGTGGCGTGGCACTGTGTGGGTCCTGGGTGGCGTGGCACTGTGGGTCCTGGGTGGCGTGTCACTGTGGGGTTGCTGGGTGGTGTGGCACTGTGGGGTTGCTGGGTGGTGTGGCACTGTGGGGTAGATGGGTGGCGTGGCACTGTGGGGTTGCTGGGTGGTGTGGCACTGTGGGGTTGCTGGGTGGTGTGGCACTGTGGGGTTGCTGGGTGGCGTGGCACTGTGGGATTGCTGGGTGGCGTGGCACTGTGGGATTGCTGGGTGGCGTGGCACTGTGGGATTGCTGGGTGGCGTGGCACTGTGGGGTTACTGGGTGGTGTGGCACTGTGGGGTTGCTGGGTGGCGTGGCACTGTGGGGTTGCTGGGTGGCGTGGCACTGTGTGGGTCCTGGGTGGCGTGGCACTGTGTGGGTCCTGGGTGGCGTGGCACTGTGTGGGTCCTGGGTGGCGTGGCACTGTGGGGGTCCTGGGTGGCGTGGCACTGTGTGGGTCCTGGGTGGCGTGGCACTGTGTGGGTCCTGGGTGGCGTGGCACTGTGGGGTTGCTGGGTGGTGTGGCACTGTGGGATTGCTGGGTGGCGTGTCACTGTGGGGTAGCTGGGTGGCGTGGCACTGTGGGGTTGCTGGGTGGTGTGGCACTGTGGGGTTGCTGGATGGTGTGGCACTGTGGGGTTGCTGGGTGGCGTGGCACTGTGGGATTGCTGGGTGGCGTGGCACTGTGGGGTTGCTGAGTGGTGTGGCACTGTGGGGTTGCTGGGTGGCGTGGCACTGTGGGGTAGCTGGGTGGTGTGGCACTGTGGGTCCTGGGTGGCGTGTCACTGTGGGGTTGCTAGGTGGTGTGGCACTGTGGGATTGCTGGGTGGTGTGGCACTGTCGGTTGCTGGGTGGTGTGGCACTGTGGGGTTGCTGGATGGCGTGGCACTGTGGGGTTGCTGGGTGGCGTGGCACTGTGGGGTTGCTGGGTGGCGTGGCACTGTGGGGTTGCTGGGTGGTGTCACTGTGGGGTTGCTGGATGGCGTGTCACTGTGGGGTTGCTGGGTGGTGTCACTGTGGGGGTTGCTGGGTGGTGTGGCACTGTCGGTTGCTGGATGGTGTGGCACTGTGGGGTTGCTGGGTGGTGTGTCACTGTGGGGTTGTTGGTGGTGTGGCACTGTGGGGTTGGTGGTGTGTCACTGTGGGGTTGCTGGGTGGTGTGTCACTGTGGGGTTGCTGGGTGGTGTGTCACTGTGGGGTTGCTGGGTGGCGTGTCACTGTGGGGTTGCTGGGTGGCGTGTCACTGTGGGGTTGCTGGGTGGCATGTCACTGTGGGGTTGCTGGGTGGTGTGGCACTGTGGGGTTGCTGGGTAGCGTGGCACTGTGGGGTTGCTGGGTGGTGTGTCACTGTGGGGTTGGTGGGTGGTGTGGCACTGTGGGGTTGCTGGGTGGTGTCACTGTAAGGTTGCTGGGTGGTGTGGCACTGTGGTTGCTGGGTGGTGTGGCACTCTGGGGTTGCTGGGTGGTGTGGCACTGTGATTGCTGGGTGGTGTGGCACTGTGGTTGCTGGGTGGTGTGGCACTGTGGTTGCTGGGTGGTGTGGCACTGTGGGGTTGCTGGGTGGTGTGGCACTGTGGGTCCTGGGTGGCGTGGCACTGTGGTTGCTGGGTGGCGTGGCACTGTGGTTGCTGTGTGGTGTGGCACTGTGGTTGCTGGGTGGTGTGGCACTGTGGTTGCTGGGTGGTGTGGCACTGTGGTTGCTGGGTGGCGTGGCACTGTGGGGTTGCTGGGTGGTGTGGCACTGTGGGGTTGCTGGGTGGTGTGGCACTGTGGGGTTGCTGGGTGGCGTGGCACTGTGGTTGCTGGGTGGTGTGGCACTGTGGGGTTGCTGGGTGGTGTGGCACTGTAGGGTTGCTGGGTGGTGTGGCACTGTGGGGTTGCTGGGTGGTGTGGCACTGTGGGGTTGCTGGGTGGTGTGGCACTGTGGGGTTGCTGGGTGGTGTGGCACTGTGGGGTTGCTGGGTGGTGTGGCACTGTGGGGTTGCTGGGTGGTGTGACACTGTGGGTGTTGCTGGGTGGTGTTGTAACACGGGGAGGGTTTCTCGAACTAATCGTTCCTTCTATTCCCCCTCTACCCGTATTCTTACTTTTTTTTATTCTCTACAAGGGACTCCAAAACTTTTACCAAAGCCGACTCCACGCCACGTGGTCCTAAGACGATTGACCGACTTAGGATTCTACAACCCGTATGACGTGACCGAGGCTTTGAGCACAACCCTAGAGTCGCCTCCGCCGCCACCACCAGACCAGTAACACAGAGCAATGATCGAGGTCTGGATCGATCATGCTAATTAATCAACCTTGGGGCTTGATCCCCACTAGTAACCGATGAACCAATGGAACCTTAGTGTGGAATTAATTACACGGGAATGATGAATACCGACTCGATGTTAGAATCGGCGCCCAATCCAACTCTGCCTCGTGTGGACCACGTGACCAGGACAAGTTCACATAACTTGAACATACACATGGAAATAATAAAAATGCAAAATATTAACTAATTAATTTATTAAAAGAAAAACTAAAACAAAATCTAAATATGTTCACTCCCTGTCACTTTAACACTCCCTACTTGACCTGAACGGCAATGAGACTACCTCTATAAATAACCATAGCAACTATACCTTGGGCAACCAGCTAAAGATGTTGGGCTGGTCTTGGGGAGAGGTAAGATGGTTGGCCTCTCCCAGTTGCTCCTGTTTCCACACTGATCTGTCCTCGTCTGATCTAGCCCAGACTAGAACATTGTATCCTTCCGCCTAGTCAAAGTTCTACCCAGTTACTAGCAAGGTTTAAGTTATAACAATTAACCTCTGTTTGTACTGAATTGATCCAGACTGGTTGAATTATTTTACTGAAATTAAATTACACAAACATCTAACGGCAGAGCTGTTCCCGATCCCCCAAAATGGTTAATTGAACTTTGAGAAATAGTAGACCTGTCAACCCTGCTGACCTATGACCGCCGGTCACTCCGCCTTAAAAGTTAGATCTGATTCGTGACGTCACTGATGGTGACTTAAGTGAGCCTTAGTCCCGCGAATTACGCCTGCTTGCCTGCTCGGCGTGTGCTCGGATCCGTCCATGGTGTGTTAACTCAATAATTAGAATACTCTTGATATTGTACCCAGTAATATTATACAATACAATTTTAATACAAAATGAATAAAGGCTAATTTCTCTAAATTACTGAATACTATAGGATGATTCATCATACGCAACTATGAACAGAGACGCCCGCCATTTGTGACTCAGCCTGCTAATTCCCAGGGGAACGTGCGTTGTTGAGGTCAGGTCCTTACACCTGACAGCCTAGTTTGTTACAGTGTGGCACTGTACTCACCTAATTGTGCTTGCGGGGGTTGAGCTTTGGCTCTTTGGTCCGCCACTGTGGGGGTTGCTGGGTGGTGTGTCACTGTGGGGTTGCTGGGTGGTGTAGCACTGTGGGGTTGCTGGGTGGCGTGGCACTGTGGGGTTGCTGGGTGGTGTGTCACTGTGGGGTTGCTGGGTGGTGTAGCACTGTGGGGTTGCTGGGTGGCGTGGCACTGTGGGGTTGCTGGGTGGCGTGGCACTGTGGGGTTGCTGGGTTGCGTGGCACTGTGGGGTTGCTGGGTGGCGTGGCACTGTGGGGTTGCTGGGTGGCGTGGCACTGTGGGGTTGCTGGGTGGCGTGGCACTGTGGGGTTGCTGGGTGGCGTGGCACTGTGGGGTTGCTGGGTGGCGTGGCACTGTGGGGTTGCTGGGTGGCGTGTCACTGTGGGGTTACTGGGTGGCGTGGCACTGTGGGGTTGCTGGGTGGCGTAGCACTGTGGGGTTGCTGGGTGGCGTGGCACTGTGGGGTTGCTGGGTGGCGTGGCACTGTGGGGTTGCTGGGTGGCGTGGCACAGTGGGGTTGCTGGGTGGCGTGTCACTGTGGGGTTGCTGGGTGGCGTGGCACTGTGGGGTTGCTGGGTGGCGTGGCACTGTGCGGTTGCTGGGTGGCGTGGCACTGTGGGGTTGCTGGGTGGCGTGGCACTGTGGGGTTGCTGGGTGGCGTGGCACTGTGGGGGCTGCTGGGTGGCGTGGCACTCCTATCCTTTTCATCTAAAAATTCAAGTTGAGAGATGATTTTTATTAGTTAACTGAGGTCCCAGAAGTAATGTGCGCGATTTTCATATTTTTGAAGTTGTGTTTTTAGTCAAAAAATGCAACTGTTTGCAACTGTTCAATCTAGAGATAAGACGATGTAACTATGGGTGTGAGGGACATGGGAGTGACCTTGTCTAGGGCCTCAAACCTCCTGGGTAACACGTGGATAAAGCTGGGGTTGGTATTTGGGTGTTGAGGTGGGAGAGAGATGGAGCAGAGTGGGACCTGGAGAGTGGAGAGCTGCAGGCCACTTGCCACACCTTCCCTTCATTGATTCCCAGGCACACTGGATCACCAGCTGGCTTCCCTCTCCACCACGCTCCGTGGCTACAAGTGGTGTGCTCTTGTCTCTTTGGGGTGGATAATTATTGTTTGTGTGGCCCAGGCTGTGGGGGAGGGTGGGTGGGTGTGTGCCTCAGGCTGTGGGGGAGGGTGGGTGTGTGGTCCAGGCTGTGGGGGAGGGTGGGTGTGTGGCCCAGGCTGTGGGGGTGGGTGGGTGTGTGGTCCAGGCTGTGGGGGAGGGTGGGTGTGTGGCCCAGGCTGTGGGGGAGGGTGGGTGTGTGGCCCAGGCTGTGGGGGTGGGTGGGTGTGTGGCCCAGGCTGTGGGGGAGGGTGGGTGTGTGGTCCAGGCTGTGGGGGTGGGTGGGTGTGTGGCCCAGACTGTGGGGGAGGGTGGGTGTGTGGTCCAGGCTGTGGGGGTGGGTGGGTGTGTGGTCCAGGCTGTGGGGGAGGGTGGGTGTGTGGCCCAGGCTGTGGGGGAGGGTGGGTGTGTGGCCCAGGCTGTGGGGGTGGGTGGGTGTGTGGCCCAGGCTGTGGGGGAGGGTGGGTGTGTGGTCCAGGCTGTGGGGGAGGGTGGGTGTGTGGTCCAGGCTGTGGGGGAGGGTGGGTGTGTGGCCCAGGCTGTGGGGGAGGGTGGGTGTGTGGCCCAGGCTGTGGGGGTGGGTGGGTGTGTGGCCCAGACTGTGGGGGAGGGTGGGTGTGTGGTCCAGGCTGTGCGGGTGGGTGGGTGTGTGGTCCAAGCTGTGGGGGAGGGTGGGTGTGTGGCCCAGGCTGTGGGGGAGGGTGGGTGTGTGGTCCAGGCTGTGGGGGAGGGTGGGTGTGTGGTCCAGGCTGTGGGGGAGGGTGGGTGTGTGGCCCAGACTGTGGGGGAGGGTGGGTGTGTGGTCCAGGCTGTGGGGGAGGGTGGGTGTGTGGCCCAGGCTGTGGGGGAGGGTGGGTGTGTGGCCCAGGCTGTGGGGGAGGGTGGGTGTGTGGCCCAGGCTGTGGGGGTGGGTGGGTGTGTGGCCCAGACTGTGGGGGAGGGTGGGTGTGTGGTCCAGGCTGTGGGGGTGGGTGGGTGTGTGGCCCAGGCTGTGGGGGAGGGTGGGTGTGTGGCCCAGGCTGTGGGGGAGGGTGGGTGTGTGGTCCAGGCTGTGGGGGAGGGTGGGTGTGTGGTCCAGGCTGTGGGGGAGGGTGGGTGTGTGGCCCAGACTGTGGGGGAGGGTGGGTGTGTGGTCCAGGCTGTGGGGGAGGGTGGGTGGGTGTGTGGCCCAGGCTGTGGGGGAGGGTGGGTGGGTGTGTGGCCCAGGCTGTGGGGGGGTGGGGGGGTGGCCCAGGCTGTGGGGGAGGGTGGGTGTGTGTGGCCCAGGCTGTGGGGGAGGGTGGGTGGGTGGGTGTGTGGCCCAGGCTGTGGGGGGAGGGTGGGTGGGTGTGTGGCCCAGGCTGTGGGGGAGGGTGGGTGGGTGGGTGTGTGGCCCAGGCTGTGGGGGGAGGGTGGGTGGGTGTGTGGCCCAGGCTGTGGGGGAGGGTGGGTGGGTGTGTGGCCCAGGCTGTGGGGGAGGGTGGGTGGGTGTGTGGCCCAGGCTGTGGGGGAGGGTGGGTGGGTGTGTGGCCCAGGCTGTGGGGGGGGTGGGTGGGTGTGTGGCCCAGGCTGTGGGGGAGGGTGGGTGGGTGTGTGGCCCAGGCTGTGGGGGAGGGTGGGTGGGTGTGTGGCCCAGGCTGTGGGGGGAGGGTGGGTGGGTGTGTGGCCCAGGCTGTGGGGGAGGGTGGGTGGGTGTGTGGCCCAGGCTGTGGGGGAGGGTGGGTGGGTGTGTGGCCCAGGCTGTGGGGGAGGGTGGGTGGGTGTGTGGCCCAGGCTGTGGGGGAGGGTGGGTGGGTGTGTGGCCCAGGCTGTGGGGGAGGGTGGGGGGGTGTGTGGCCCAGGCTGTGGGGGGAGGGTGGGGGGGTGTGTGGCTCAGGCTGTGGGGGAGGGTGGGTGTGTGGCCCAGGCTGTGGGGGTGGGTGGGTGTGTGGCCCAGACTGTGGGGGTGGGTGGGTGTGTGGCCCAGGCTGTGGGGGTGGGTGGGTGTGTGGGCCAGACTGTCGGGGAGGGGTTGGATGCGTGTCCATGGGGAGGGGGTTGGATGCGTGTCCACGGGGAGGGGGTTGGATGCGTGTCCACGGGGAGGGGGTTGGATGCGTGTCCACGGGGAGGGGGTTGGATGCGTGTCCACGGGGAGGGGTTGGATGCGTGTCCACGGGGAGGGGGTTGGATGCGTGTCCACGGGGAGGGGGTTGGATGCGTGTCCACGGGGAGGGGGTTGGATGCGTGTCCACGGGGAGGGGGTTGGATGCGTGTCCACGGGGAGGGGTTGGATGCGTGTCCACGGGGAGGGGTTGGATGCGTGTCCACGGGGAGGGGTTGGATGCGTGTCCACGGGGAGGGGGTTGGATGCGTGTCCACGGGGAGGGGTTGGATGCGTGTCCACGGGGAGGGGTTGGATGCGTGTCCACGGGGAGGGGTTGGATGCGTGTCCACGGGGAGGGGTTGGATGCGTGTCCACGGGGAGGGGTTGGATGCGTGTCCACGGGGAGGGGTTGGATGCGTGTCCACGGGGAGGGGTTGGATGCGTGTCCCACAGTTTAGGAGCCTGGTGGTAGTGTGCGTTGTCATGCGATTTAAATGATACAAAAAAAAGCTTTCCAATGTAAAAAATCATTTTTTTTTCTAGAGAGCTTCCGGGTGTTCAACAGTAGTTACCGCCACTCTTTTTTTTTCTTCTCCATATGTATAATATGACAATATTTTTGTAAGACAGTTTTGAAGGACATGAAGGAAAAATATGTCATTCCTCTCTACCCTCACGCCATCATTGTTCAAACTGGGGGACTTGAAGGCCAAACAAATCCGCGTTTTGTACACTTGACAGCAGTTGTATATACAGGAAGCCCCAGTCTGCTATTTCCAACCGAACATAGTAGCTCCTCACGGCGCGTTTTCTCTCTTTTTGGTTAAGAAAACGAACCTTATTGAAGGTGTACCATTGATTAGGCGCATGCCGTTGCTGCATGACTGCATGCAGTGGGAGGAAGGTAGGCTTGTGCAGCAGCCGCTCCAAGCAACAGCCTGGTGGACCGAACTCTCACAAGTGAAGCCTGGCCTCGGGCCGGGCTTGGGGAGTAGAAGAACTCCCAGAACCCCATCAACCAGGTAACCAGTAGAACGATCGGTTCGCTCGGACACCACACATGAATCTGGACTATTACCATTCACTATATGAAATGATTATACGCAAAAGGCAGAGCATTGAAGGGGAGTTACGTTGTAATGTGGAAAAGGGAAGGGAATTATCAGGAGAAAGCACCAAGCCATTACGACTATATAGCACTGGGAAGCGGTCAGGATAAGGACTTGGGATGGGACGGGGGGGGGGGGAGGAATGGTGCCCAACCACTTGTGGACGGTCGGGGATTGAACGCCGACCTGCATGAAGCGAGACCGTTGCTCTACCGTCCAGCACAAGTGGTGTAATGTGGAGAAATGTGTGCACAAGGTTGACACTCAATAGACAACTCCGGGGCTCAATATACACGGTGCAAGAAAGTGATACTCGAGTGGAATCACGTGAGCGCCAGCTTCCGGAGAGCATTGGGTCGAAAGCCGTAAAAGTAATGAATGTTAAATTTTTCATAATGTGTCGTTAATAAACAATAATTTGATTTAGTATAATGACAAAATACAGTAGTTGAGTTATGGTCCGTGAGACGAGGCTGTGTATCTTAGTCGACGGCATGAGCCGTTAAGCAGCATTTAGTCCAGGAGGTGTTTATAATAATCTCCGGCATGTATAACTCATCGTGGGCATGTATAACTCATCGTGGGCATGTATAACTCATCGTGGGCATGTATAACTCATCGTGGGCATGTATAACTCATCGTGGGCATGTATAACTCATCGTGGGCATGTATAACTCATCGTGGGCATGTATAACTCATCGTGGGCATGTACAACTCATCGTGGGCATGTACAACTCATCGTGGGCATGTACAACTCATCGTGGGCATGTATAACTCATCGTGGGCATGTAAAACTCATCGTGGGCATGTATAACTCATCGTGGGCATGTATAACTCATCGTGGGCATGTACAACTCATCGTGGGCATGTAAAACTCATCGTGGGCATGTAAAACTCATCGTGGGCATGTATAACTCATCGTGGGCATGTAAAACTCATCGTGGGCATGTAAAACTCATCGTGGGCATGTAAAACTCATCGTGGGCATGTAAAACTCATCGTGGGCATGTATAACTCATCGTGGGCATGTACAACTCATCGTGGGCATGTATAACTCATCGTGGGCATGTATAACTCATCGTGGGCATGTACAACTCATCGTGGGCATGTACAACTCATCGTGGGCATGTATAACTCATCGTGGGCATGTATAACTCATCGTGGGCATGTATAACTCATCGTGGGCATGTATAACTCATCGTGGGCATGTATAACTCATCGTGGGCATGTAAAACTCATCGTGGGCATGTATAACTCATCGTGGGCATGTAAAACTCATCGTGGGCATGTAAAACTCATCGTGGGCATGTATAACTCATCGTGGGCATGTATAACTCA
This sequence comes from Procambarus clarkii, assembly GCF_020424385.1. Taxonomy (NCBI): domain Eukaryota; kingdom Metazoa; phylum Arthropoda; class Malacostraca; order Decapoda; family Cambaridae; genus Procambarus; species Procambarus clarkii. Next base: position 13,745,585 of record NC_059618.1, read on the forward strand.
TCGTGGGCATGTATAACTCATCGTGGGCATGTATAACTCATCGTGGGCATGGGGGTGAGAGGCTTGTGGTGTCATCAGTATCTTAAATACCTGCAAGGCGAAGTTTGTTTATACTTGCAGTTTTATTAAACACTCTGGTTTAAAACACGGTGTAATTTGGATCTTATTGGGTATTCATCGGTATATACATAGGTTGTCATTAATTTAGATTACGATAAAAATCATACTGTCGTGTTAGTATGTATTTATAAGTATGATGTACATGTGAGGGGGGAGGTTAGTCATCAGTGGGTTAGGCTTTCTCACCAATTTAAATTAGTTTCTACGTGATTGCGCTCCTACCTGCTATCGAGTGTTATCGTGCTAATAATGTTATTATTATTAGTTCGGAGGAGATATAGCGTTGAGCAGATATAGGCTAGCTAACGTATTTATAATCGATAACAATAATTTAGTTTACAAGAAAATGTCAAATAATTGAGTGAGAACGTGTGTAGAAGTATAAAAATGTCTACATATTTTTCTACTTTTTCTACACTTTTTTCTACGGTGTTAAGAAGTATAAACCCCACAAGTAATTAGTTACAGGAAACATTATGACATGACACTCAAATAGTTAAAACATAATTTATATATATATATATATATATATATATATATATATATATATATATATATATATAATTACATAAAATGTTTCACAATAGTAACGAACTAAGATTGGGTTCTTATAAATATTTGACTTTATATCTTGTATCAAAAGCAAACTTTGAATAGGATCTTGTCAACGGGACGCTTCCTGAACAACTCCGAGTTGCCGCAGTTTTTAAGGTAAATGATAAATGTCACAGGTACTTGTGAAGTGTTGGTTAGCATCTTGGGGGACACGTCCATCGTCTCTGGATGTTGGACGCGTTTTGACATTAGGACGACTGGAGGAACGCGGAATATCTACATCAAAATATTCAAACTTCATTTTTGAATTTGACAGCTAATAGGATGTTTTTTGTTTATTCGAATTTGCCATCATTTTGCAAGGAATTTCAATAATCTCTAAATTTAGTGTTTGAATGTTCAGAAATTCCAAACCATGTAATCTCGAAAGGGATCTATTTGTACGGTGGAGGACTCCATAAGCAAAGGTGTAACGCGGCTAACCGTCCTCTCTCCAGCAAAACACAGATCTACACAGTTGCCAATTTCCTCTAGTTGCATAGCGAATAAAAGGCTCTTTGTAAACAAATTACTGGCTATAACTCTTTAGAAAGTGTAGCTTAGTATATGTTAAATAAAAATATGATGATTTGAATCCATCTTCAACGTACACAAGAGAGTTAACGTAACTTTGACAAACTGCGTTGATGTGACACCTTTCATTTTTTAAGAGGACGGGCTGGTTATCTAGGTATTTCCTGCAAGCTTGGCCACACTGCATATTATGTATACAATATTGTTGAGCCATAACCAAATCCTGTAAGTTTGGGTGGTGGGTAACACAAGTCCAGATGTTCAGACACTGATAGAATTTTATTTGCAATTTCCTAAACAATTCTGATGATTAAGGAACTTTACATATGTTCGCCTTTTTCCCCAGACGCGTTAAAAGCATTTGGGATTCCACCAGGCTTGCACAAGGTATACCAGGCTTGCACAAGGTATACTAGGCTTGCACAAGGTATACTAGGCTTGCACAAGGTATACCAGGCTTGCACAAGGTATACCAGGCTTGCACAAGGTATACCAGGCTTGCACAAGGTATACTAGGCTTGCACAAGGTATACTAGGCTTGCACAAGGTATACCAGGCTTGCACAAGGTATACCAGGCTTGCACAAGGTATACCAGGCTTGCACAAGGTATACCAGGCTTGCACAAGGTATACTAGGCTTGCACAAGGTATACCAGGCTTGCACAAGGTATACCAGGCTTGCACAAGGTATACCAGGCTTGCACAAGGTATACCAGGCTTGCACAAGGTATACCAGACTTGCACAAGGTATACCAGGCTTTCACAAGGTATACCAGGCTTTCACAAGGTATACCAGGCTTTCACAAGGTATACCAGGCTTGCACAAGGTATACCAGGCTTGCACAAGGTATACCAGGCTTGCACAAGGTATACTAGGCTTGCACAAGGTATACCAGGCTTGCACAAGGTATACCAGGCTTGCACAAGGTATACCAGGCTTCACAAGGTATACCAGGCTTGCACAAGGTATACCAGTGTCAGCTGCAGGATATATATACCTTGGCTTTACTACAAGTTAGAATTTTCAGTCATACGGATTCTCACATTGGGATTACTCTTTGCGCCATTATCCTGTACAATACATTGTGTACACAAGTTAGATATATTTGTATTTTATGTGCTCAATTTTGTTTACAGTTTATCAAATTATTATATTACAAATTTATTTAGAATTAACCAAGTTTTACATACGTTAATTAAAAAAATAATTGCCATATTTACGTTAGGTAAGAAATTTAACAACAAAGGTCGATCCACAAGTTAAAAATGTAAGAGCTCAGAGGAGGATTCAAACCTATGCCCTGAGTACAAGTTCAAGTTCAAGTATGTTTATTGAGACAAGAAAGAAATACATCTCGAAGGGATAGAGTAGCTTAGGCTATTTCTACCCCCCCCCCCCCCCCCCCCCCCCCCCCCCCCCCCCCCCCCAGTACTCCCAGGCAAACGCTCTAGTCCGCTAGAACAAATTTCGTTGAATATCTTTTAATAGAATTAGATTGAGTGTTTTCGTGTCGAACACAAGAGTGATATTAAGGACAAGTGGTAGATAGATTAAGCATGGCTTTCCGCTGGACACCTTGATGTGACCTAGTATTATATTACAGCTAGATTGCTTAGTGTTTTAACATAATAGGCAAAGCAAATTTCTATCAATATGACCAAGGACACTGAAATAGTACAGGGTAGACGATTTAACAAAATACAGCAGGGTAGCATATTTTTATATTCAGTACGACCAGAGCGCAAATAAATTTCTGTAATAGATAGTACACGTGTGCACGTAGACACCTATTACACAAATGTGGAATGTACCTAGTGAGGGAGGAGGTCCCTCACTAGGCTACGTCGTGTTGTTGTAGACTAGTGAGAGGGGCGTCCCTCACTAGGCTACACCGTGTTGTTGTAGACTAGTGAGAGGGACGTCCCTCACTAGTCTACACCGTGTTGTTGTAGACTAGTGAGAGGGACGTCCCTCACTAGTCTACACCGTGTTGTTGTAGACTAGTGAGAGGGACGCCCCTCACTAGTCTACACCGTGTTGTAGACTAGTGAGAGGGGCGCCCCTCACTAGGCTACACCGTGTCGTTGTAGACTAGTGAGGGAGGACGTCCCTCACTAGGCTATACACCGTGTCGTTGTAGACTAGTGAGGGAGGACGTCCCTCACTAGGCTACACCGTGTCGTTGTAGACTAGTGAGGGAGGACGTCCCTCACTAGGCTACACCGTGTCGTTGTAGACTAGTGAGGGAGGGCCTTACTGGGGCTTGCCAGCTTCTGCCTTGACTCTCACGCCCTCTACACCCAACCTGGACACCCTAACATACAAATTTTGCATGGATTTCTGGTGCTGTTTTCGGTTAACTCTTTAAAAGCAGACTTAATCACCATCCGCATTTTGGGATTGTATAGGCTCTCATTTATTTAATCATGTTCAAATGCCTAGGAGGAAATCATTGACTAGAACAGTACAGTAAAAATACTTTACACGAGCAGAGGTCATCGCTCTGTGGTACGAAGCCATATACAGTGTAGTGGTGTGTGAAGGTCTGCTTGAGAATTTCTCACCGGCGACGTTTCTCAATGCTATTCCGGCATACTCAACCAGTATCCTCGTTGGAACAAGCAGATTAACCCCCTTTATCACAGCCTTCCAGTTTTAAAAGGGGAATGTGCATTCGTGTCTATTTCATGGGTTAAATAGATGTTAATACTGGTGTAATGTAAGTAATCCTGCCCGAAACGCTTTGCGTAAGAGTGGCTTTAGGCATTGTATGTACTAGCTCCATCTATAAATCGATCAATTTATGTAAAATCTCTTGTATGTATGTACCTTACCTGAATAAACATTTTGTTTTAGTGTATTTTATTTAATATCTTCACATTAGCTACTGCAATATGTTACGACGAATTTGTAAAATTGTGTTGATGAGAGTATGTAGGGTTTTGTCTTGCGTATAAGCCAATGTCCTAATGGATCTCCCCGTCAGTGTTTGCTTACATCGTAAACTACATAGGTACCGTTCAACACTGTTGAATACATTGAGATTTTATAAATAATTAAGAGTGTAAATTCCGAGAGCCAGCGCTCGTGCCCTTCTAACAATAATAGTCGTGGTTAATGATTAAAACAATAACAGTCGTAGAATAGAGCACCACCACGCAACGTTGGCATAGTAAAGTTACTATAACTTTGACGCTGTCGCATAGCCGAGATCCATAGATGACAGCTGTAGTGTAAATTATGGGGAACACCTGTCCAGACCAGGTGATAGTGCAACCCGTCACCCCCTAATAGTACGTCGCATTTTGACGTACACTCTACCTAAGGTCTTAAAGTGTCCTACTAGATATTGGCAGCGGCTCGCGAAATTGACATAATGTCCCGTTTTCTGATGGTGGATCCTCTGGTTGGTTAGGATAAGAGCATAGTCTGATGAATTTCAATTTCCTAATCTGAGAATTTCAATTAAGTCTTATTAAAGTGAGGATAATGGTGGTATTCACTGTCACGCAGGACAGAGGGTCATACAGAAGACAATAGGTGTAAACTGTAGGCTGAAGCACACATATATATCATGGTTACAATCAATCAATATGTAAATACAACTTTCTATTGTGCACTGCCACACAAGGGCAGGGATGGGTTCATAAGTGATGCAGCTTAAATATAAATAAAATTGTTCTTTATTCTTTAAAATGGACAAGCAAATTTTGGATAAATTGTTAGGATGTTCAGTACACCAGATTCACTGAAATAGTTACACAGTTGGTGGTACAGTAGGCCAGGAGGCCTAAAATCTTGTACGGTTTCACATTCAACAATATAGTGTTGTAGTGAATGTATTAAAGGTTTGTCACAGAGTTTACAATCTGAGTATTCAGGTAGTGGCTCAGCCTCACTAACCTGCCAGATGCCAGCCAAGGCGAATTACCGCAATGACTACATCACATTGCCTGGTCCGGTTACTGTGCTGACCATACAAATACCTATTATTACAAAAGTTGTCATAACTTTTAATACTGCAGCTTTCATGTCTCTGAGCATCACTTAGTTCTTCTAAATGTAAAGTAATTTCTTTAATTTGTGTATTTCTAATAATTGCATTAGATACTCCGAAGTCATAATCAGTTTTCTTTCCTGCAAGCCTCATTGGCTAGTCGATCTACAAAAGTCATGTTTTCCAACACCAACTTGGGATGGGATGCACACAAATAGTTGTGAGGTGCGAGAGCCGGGATTGATGATGGTGGGAGTAGCGGCAGTAACTAGACACCCTCGAGCTGGCCTTCCTCTGCCAGATGATTGTATCGCGGTTGTCAGTTCCTTGTGGCGGTAAGTTTATCTGAGGCGGCCACACCGCGGAGCCTGCACTGTGGTCTACGATGAATGGTGCGTACTACCGTAACTGGATGTGCGAGCGTTGGTGGGGAGGAGGGGGGGGGGCTTGAACCTGTTGATCCCGCCTCTCAATCGTGTTTGATCCTGAGGCCAATGGATTCTTGTCTTGTGTACATTAAAAGTTGTGTTTAAAGTCTGTCTCTAACAATTCACTTCAAAACGCATGTCATTTGTTCATGTGTTGTACAAATAATTTGTTTACTTGTGTAACCCGTCCTCCTAATAGCACGTCGCATCTTGACGTATACTCAAAATGTCGTACTAGAAAATGGCAGCGGCTCGATAAATTGACACACTGACCCGTTCTCTGTTTTGGGTCCTCTGGTAGGTTAGGATAAGGGCACTTTAGTACGATGGTTTCTTGACGTTGGGGCACCTTGGGAGGACGGGCTGGTCCAGCTACCTGATCCCAGCACCCAGGTCCATAACTTCACACTTAACAGAGTCTCACTTTTGCAGCCCCCTTGTTTGACCATTAGACCTACTTCAGTTTGTCCAATTCATTTTGTAGATTTCTTATCTTCTGCTTCAGGAATCGTACTCGTATTATTCATAATCTCTGGAATGTTCACACATCAGGAACAAGGCAGGCTCGGGTACTAGGCTTTGTGGGCCTCGGCTCAACCCGTCCTCTCGAATAGTACATCGCCCTTTGACGTATAAATCACCCCAAAGGCCAAAAATTGATGTGCTAGAAATTACAGCGGTTCACAAAATTGACGTGATGCACCGTTTTCTTTTTTTTTGAGTCTTCAGTTAGGTTAGGTTAGGTTCGGGTCAGTTAGCACATGAGTTTAGTGAGGCTGTGGACGGTGGAGACTGTGAGCAGCTCTCCTGGTGACATCTCGTTATAGTCACGTCTCCCCCGTACTGCTCCGGTGCTATATTTAGCTACTTAGATACTCCCTTATCTATCGGAACACCTTTCCTGTCTCTTCTGCCTCTATCTCCAGCTTGTGCACTAGTCTCCCGCTTTGTCTCAGTGCATCAATTTGCACTGTGCCCAACCGTCTCCGTCTGGTTTGAGTTGTGAGGTATGCGAGGCAAGGTTTGTCCGCCCTGAACTCATTCCGGTGATGTGCTCTACAAGTCTCGTTTGCAGATACTCTGCTTGCCTCTTGCGGGTTCCATCACCTTGCATGGTATGCAGGGCGACTGGCCAGCAGTTTGGTGGCACGTCTCTCTTTCAATTGCTTGCATATTACAGTGGTTGTAATGTGCAAGCAATGGTTGCATAGTGCACATGCACACAATGTTTGCATAGTGCACTATGCAAACAGTGGTTGCATAGTGCACATGCAAACAACGGTTGCATATTGCATATTGCACATGCAAACAACGGTCGCATAGTGCACATGCAAACAACGGTTGCATAGTGTACATGCAAACAGTGGCTGCATTGTGCACATGCAAACAGTGGCTGCATAGTGCACATGCAAACAGTGGCTGCATAGTGCACATGCAAACAGTGGCTGCATAGTGCACATGCAAACAGTGGCTGCATAGTGCACATGCAAACAGTGGCTGCATAGTGCACATGCAAACAGTGGCTGCATAGTGCACATGCAAACAGTGGCTGCATAGTGCACATGCAAACAGTGGCTGCATAGTGCACATGCAAACAGTGGCTGCACAGTGCAATCACAATATTACAAAGACAAATGTTTTCTTCTCAGTGTTGAGGTACTCATCCCTGGTGTGTTGCTGAGGCGGGGGGTGGGGGGGGGGCTCCTGCTTCAAGCCCACACATGCGAGTATATATGTTTATATATCCAATTCAGTGTACGTGAGGCCAGGTTTTCCTTGTGATCAGCTAATCAGTCCTATTGATACTGCACGCTCGTATGTCCTTCCCAACCCGGCCCACTCTGCACAGGAGGATCCTGTCGAGTTCCAACAATATTTACTCTTATTTGCTGGTTGAAGGTTAGCGGGTCGTGAACCTTTTGACTCTGACACAATGTTTTCTAATCCTAGTCTCTGGCATTTATCCCTCTTATGTCTAAATCCAGTATGTTTTATTGTTGGTCTGTTGATACCTGGTTGATGGGGTTCTGGGAGTTGTTCTACTCCCCAAGCCCGGCTCGAGGCCAGGCTTGACTTGAGAGTTGGTGGTCCACCAGGCTGTTGCTTGGAGCGGCCCGCAGGCCCACATACCCACCACAGCCCGGTTGGTCCGGCACTCCTTGGAGAAAATTTTCTAGTTTTCTCTTAATGATGTCCACGGTTGTTCCGGCAATATGTCTTATACACGCTGGGAAGATGTTATTTGCCAAGATATGCTCAGCTAAATGTTCTGAAAGTTAAATTTTACGAATACGGCATAGTATATAATAGTTGTAGAGGTGGAGAGGGAAATGTCTGGGGAAAGTGCCACGCCATAACGACTATATAGCACTGGAAAGGGATCAGGATAAGGATTTGGGATGGGACGGAGGGAAGGAATGGTGCAGAGGAGCAGCATACGTTCCAGAGAGTGGGTTTGTGATATGAAGACTAGAGGGAGCACTTGATGGACGTCAACGTCAGCCGTCGAGAGCCATGTGGTTTTTGTGGCGGTGAGGGATTCCTGGCGTGCTTGCTGTTGCAATGTTTTGCTGCCCTTTTTCTTGACCCGTGTGAAGCCTTAACATGTTCTCTATCGCGTGTGTACAATGGGGCCGTTTTTCACCTAGCCGGTTTCACGGAGAGTTTGTGCAATTGATGATTTGCTGTGGATGTTGCACCGTTGTTTGCCTCTGAATGTGTACGGCGAGTTTGCAGGTGTGTTTATAAGGTTGGTGTACGGGCCTTGTCCATACACCTGTTTTATTACTCTGTTAAATACTCTACTCGCAACAGCCAAACTCTCACAAGTCAAGCCTGGCCTCGGGCCGGGCTTGGGGAGTAGAAGAACTCCCAGAACCCCATCAACCAGGTAATCAACCAGGTATCAACTTCATCCATGGTGGTGATGGTCGCACCATCTGCCTCCTCCCGGGGCAGTAGTGTGCCATCCTCTAGGCATAAGCCCAGTGCTCCTGATCAGCCACTCGGCTCACTCCCCTCCGGATTCCCGATCATGTTTGACAGTCGAGATTAATGGACCTAAATTAAAGGAATCGTGAAAATAGGATCGATAGGACGCGAAATGCCTCATTGTCGACACAACACCCCGCCAAACACACACCGTAACTACGACGTTAGTACAACGTAAATAGGTACCTGGGAGTTAGTCTGCTGTCACGGGCTGCTTCCTGGGGGTGGAGGCCTGGTCGAGGACCGGGCCGCGGGGACACTATAAGCCCCGAAATCATCTCAAGATAACCTCAAGATAACGTTCGAACAAGTTTTAACACCTAACCAGTTATAACATCCTATATAGCATGTTGTAACAACGTTCTAATACGTCATAAACAAGTCAAGCCAAGATGTAACAACTTTATTACAAGTTGTAACAAGCAGAAAATAGAGACAGTTGTGTTTCCAGGGACCAGATATAAATATATATATATATATATAATATATATATATATATATATATATATATTGTAATGCAGATAGTCATCAGATACTTAATAATGATGTACGAGTCATGAAGAGCGGGTATCTCCTGGTGGGTCCAGGCTTATAGGGCGAGTATCTGGTTATCTTGAGGGTTATCTTGAGATGATTTCGGGGCTTTTTAGTGTCCCCCGCGGCCCGGTCCTCGACCAGGCCTCCACCCCCAGGAAGCAGCCCATGACAGCTGACTAACACCCAGGTACCTATTTTACTGCTAGGTAACAGGGGCATAGGGTGAAAGAAACTCTGCCCATTGTTTCTCGCCGGCGCCTGGGATCGAACCCAGGGCCACAGGATCACAAGTCCAGCGTGCTGTCCGCTCGGCCGACCGGTTCTGGAGGTTGCTGTTCAACACGGATACCTTTTTCCTTGTGACTGGTGTGGGTGTATATTCACCTAGTTGTGTTCACCTAGTTTTGCTTGCGGAGGTTGAGCTTTGGCTCATTGGTCCCGTCTCTCAACTGTCAATCAACTATTGTACAGATTCTGTTGGTTAGGTACTCCCTTATCCAATGGAGTACCTTCACTTTCACTCCAGCCTGCATCTCCAGCTTTTTCACAAGCCTCTTGTGTGGTACTGTGTCAAAGGCTTTCTGGCAATCCAAAAATATGCAGTCTGCCCACCCCTCCCTTTCTTGCCTGATTTTTGTTGCCTGGTCGTAGAATTCAATTAGCCCTGTGAGGCAGGACTTGCCATCCCTGAACCCATGCTGATGTGTTACAAAATTCTTTCGCTCCAGATGCTCCACTAGCTTTTTTCGCACAGTCTGCTCCATCAGCTTGCATGGTATGCAGGTTAGGAACACTGGCCAGTAGTTCAGTGCCTCTCCTAGTACACAGGTGAAACAGGTGTGTGTGTGGTGCACACACCTACACGCAGGTGTGTGTTTGTAGGTGTGTGTGTGTAGGTGTGTGTGTGTGTGTGTGCATGTGTGTGTGTGCATGTGTGTTTAGGTGTGTGTGTGTGCATGTGTGTTTAGGTGTGTGTGTGTGCATGTGTGTGCATGTGTGTTTAGGTGTGTGTGTGTGCATGTGTGTTTAGGTGTGTGTGTGTGTGCGTGTGTGTGTAGGTGCGTGTATGTGTTAGGGCAGGACTTAGCGCTGGGTAAAGTCTTGGAGGTGGTCGGGCGGCACTGGTGCTGTATATTATCCTTACCCAGTACTTGTGAGGGGTTGATTTGCCTGCGTTTGTTTGTCTTGCACTTTGAATATCTCTGCGAGGATCCTGGTAGTGTTGAGAAAGTCTTCGTGCCTCCCCACCCCCCCTCCTCCCCATCCCAAAGCTATTGCCTTCAGAAATATTGTAAGGTAAGGGGGTGGGGGGGGGGCAGGTCGTATATACTGGCGGTGCTGGAGTTCAAAGTGGTTGCCATGACATCCATGACCAACAGCCTGGTTGATCAGTCCAGCAACCAGGAGGACTGGTTGCTGGACAACCTGATCGACGACCGGGCCGCGGGGACGCTAAGCCCCGGAAGCACCTCAAGGTAACATGTTTCTGTGGTAAGTTAAGATACTAATGGAATGTGAGGGATAATAAAAGCTATGAACTAATACAGACTTGAGTAACCTGGATTGTTCCTTAGATGGGGGGTTTGGGAGTTCTTTTACTCCCCCAAGCCCGGCCTCCAGTATTTTCCACGTGTATATCATTTGATCAGTCTTTGAAGAGCGTTGAGATTATCCCAGTAATTATGTGCTTTATCGCGTCTATGTGTGCCGTATATGTTCTCTGTATTCCCTCTATTTCAGCAATCTCTCCTGCTCTGAAGGGGGAAGCGAGTACTGAGCAGTACTCAAGACGGGGACAGAAAAGTAAATTATGATCGTTTGCATTAGATAGAAAGACACAAGTTTTATATCGAAACTTTTTGTAATTATCAACAGCGAGCCATATCTATACTTGTGTATATTCTGGGTTTATGGAGAGTCAAGTTGCGTCCTCTGTACCTTGAAGCGTCTTGACCACCACCACGTTAACGAATCTGCCGTGGCCACGCACTCCACACTTGCAACCTACGTAAGACCAACACTAGTCAGCGCAGCACAGGCCTCAAGTCCGCATTTCCTGAAGCACAACCCAAAATTGAGAAAGTGAAGAGGTTTACAGGAATAGTGGCAGGGTTAAACTACGAGTGTAGGTTAAGGAAACGAAATCTTACAGCCCCTAGAGGCGGAGGAGAAGAGGGGATATAATCGCGACATTAGAGATGCTAAGAGGATAGACTAGGTGGATTAGGAGAGCCATTTTAAATTAAAAGAAAGTAGAAGAGGTCACAGATGGAAGCTGGAAATGGAAAGGTGTGTAAATAAAGAGGTATAATTACTGCTACCTTGTACGAGTAGTTAGTAAGTGGAATGCACTTCAAAAACGTTGTGGAACCGTCTCCATCCACATCTTCAAAGCCATATATGTACAGCAAAGAATTCAACCGCAATTAAAGTCAAATTAGAGCTCAACGGGTAGAGGAAGACAAGTGTGCGGGGCAGTAACAGCTGCCAGGTACACAGGAGCGCCTGCACCGACTCCCTCAGCGTAGTTGCCCTTACGCTGCAGATGGTGAATTCTGCACCACAGGGAACTGCAAGTCCGGCCCTGCTGGAGCTGGACTTTGACCTGCCCCTCACTTTGCCTCCCTTGCCGCGTCCTGACGTTGTTGCTGTTGGGTCTGATGGTTGTGTTTTCCGTGAGATGATGATGTTGTAGATTCAGCTACTCGAAACAAGTTCCTAGTAGCACGGGCTATGGTGAGCCCGTAACTTACCTGGCACAGGAGCGGGGCAAGTAGCGCGGGCTATGGTGAGCCCGTAGTAGACTTAC
>NC_059618.1:13762595-13855095 GCF_020424385.1 Procambarus clarkii
TGTGAAGCCGTGTGACAGAGCTTCACTGACGTTCGAGGACTTCGGATGCTGCAGATTGGAGGAACTGTATGGAGTACCTAACTTGATTTTGAGGACCCAGACAGATGTGTTTGATAGTGGACCTCGAGGAGTAGAACAGAGGATCGTTCAGACATCTTGAGGTTTAAGGGAGTGCTTGATTGCATCTTTGGAGTGAAGGCGCAGTTCAAGGTGAGAGGTTGATGTCTGTTTTAAAGTAGTAGGAATATGAATATTTTTGTACCATGTATTTCCAGGCCAAAGCAGTGAAGGATACAGAAGGTTGTGAGCTGAGAGAGAAAAACACGGCTATAACTTGGGTGGTAATGGAGTATAATTAAGGGGGAATGAGAGAGATCCCACAGTCAGGAGAGTGCGGGGAGTCACGACGGCTGAAGAGCGGGTGTGACAACTAGGCAGTGTGAGCAGTACCTCCCAAAATAATAATGATGCTGAACCCCTCTTCCAGAACCACACACTTTCCAGGGTGATCTCCCAAATAATTGCCAACACTCCAGTGTCAATTGCTGGTCGATGGACGAAGCGAGAGTGTGGCCACCGAGGTCGGCTGTTTGTTCTGTCAGGGAGTGATTGTGGTCTTTGTTCGACAGTAAGCAAATATCAGGCTGGTTCAAATAACCAAGTTTCATTGTATAACCCCCATTCCCCCCCCCCCCATCTCCCCTTGATTAGAACAATTAGGAGTCATTAGACCTATTCTGTTCCGTGTTCTGCCGCATATTATACCTGCGCAGACCTGTGTTTACAGCTGTGTTTACAGCTGTGTACAGGTTATTATTTTTGTTTTGCGTTGTAGACTAAATGATATACTGCTGGAGATGGAGGGAGGGGGGGGAGGGTATTTTTTTTCTATTATTTTCTACCACAAACGTGGCCACACATTTACAATGCTAACCAGCATATATACATTTTCTTCTGTCCTCCATAGACAGGGTTGATGGGGGTCGGGGAGAAGAGTTGATGGAGGAGGGGGGGGGGAGGAAGAAGAGGAATGTAGGTGTGGAGCGAGGTTGAAAGGGAGGGGGGGAAGGGGGATGGGTGGAACGTGCGGATGATCGGAAGGGATGAATCATGGGGTGAAGGATGATGATGATGAACAGGCCAGGGTTGGAGTGGCCACATACCAAACATAGCTGCAGGTCTACCACGGGCCGCCGCTGTCATGTTTGGGGCCTAACTTGCCACACAAGAACCCGCACGTCATCATCTGCCTGATTTATAGTCGCCGTTATTGTTTGTCTACTAATCTCTTGTCATTTGTAATGGAATAAAATATTTATATACTCTTCCAAGCCCACAAAGTTGTCCTAATCTGTGAGCGCTAACTTTCTGGTTATGTTTCTAAAGTTTAACTGTGACGGCACATATTTCCCTGCTTCCAAATATGGGGCTCAGTGGCTGAGCCCATTATGAGCCCCGGTACCCTTTGTCACTGCCGCTTCCAGGGTGGGTATGGGGTGCACAATATATTAATAGAACTAACAATACGTATGTCCTCTTGAAAATAAGTTTGCCTGTGTAGACGACTGATCACACGGCCCTGTATAACTAACCATCCTGTGTGATGGGGATTTTTAGCATCACGTAGCTGCTTCTTTACACACACTAGCTAGTTCTTGACACGCTCGGTACTCCCCTTCATATTGTCTTGGCAGCTAGTTCTTGACACACACTGTACTACCCTTCATATAGTCTAGGGCAGCTGCAGAAATGCACATGTACCTAAATGTATTAATAACAAATGTTTATTCTTTGTTTATTATCTTTTATGTAGTGATCATATCCCCATATCCCCTAACTTAATTTTCTCCTCTAAGGTTGCGAGACCCGAGTTACCTTAACCTAACAATCTTTGTCTTCTTAATTGAGAAAATTCTTACTGCAATCTTTTCAACTTTATGTCCTGTTCAAAGTTTATTTTTTTGTTCACATAGTGTAGTAGTACTGTAAGAGTACCCTGAGGTATTCATCACTGGACTTATTGTATAGCAGTAATTATTGCCTATTATTACTTTATTACTGATATTCAGTAAATCACGAGTTACTTGCGCGTAATATGTCTTTGTGAGGCGGAACTTGAAGTAAAATCTTTGTATTGGCTCACGGGGTGAGATCACACAGCTGGTGTGTGTGTGTGTGTGTGTGTGTGTGTGTGTGTGTGTGTGTGTGTGTGTGTGTGTGTGTGTGTGTGGTCACGTGGGTCGTGCCGTGTTCCAGCGCCGCTTAACTCGTTGTGTGTAATGATGTCAACAGTGCGCTTGTTTGGTTTATATAAGTCGCCCGGTGTCCAGGTGACGGACATGCTACCTGCTTATTGTGTGGCATTATATACTGTCTTCATCACTGTGACCATCTTCACTTGCCTCTCCTTGGTCACCATCCCTCCCATTGGTCACCGTCCCTCCCTTCCCTCATCTTGGAGTTTGGTGAGGCTAACCCCAAGCATCTGTCCCCAAAGTGGAACAGGAAAACACAGACAATCTTTGTAGACCGATTATATTATTGCCTCTTCCAGTGACCCGCTGGGTTGTTTTTTTCGTTGTCATACCTGCCAGTCACCCAGGCCGCCCACCACCCAGGCCGCCCGTCACCCAGGCCCGCCCTCCAGGCCGCCCGCCCTCCAGGCCGCCCGTCACCCAGGCCGCCCGCCCTCCAGGCCGCCCGTCACCCTCTGCTGTCGGCTGCGTGTCGTGCTTCCTGGTAGTGGTTGGGAGAGACGAGTTCCTCCTCCGCCTCCTATCATAAGCGAGCTCTGTGCCTGCCTCTCTCTCACGTCACCACTAATCTCTGCTCCATCCTGTGTGCCACAACCCTCGTGTGGCTCTGGGAGTATTCAGGGCGGGTCCTGGACTCCATGTCAACATCATCTCGTCTACTGTCATGGTTCCCTGCTCACCCCTGCCCCCCTCCCCACCTCCCCCCTGCACCCCTCCCCACCTCCCCCCTGCACCCCTCCCCACCTCCCCCTCACAGTTTTCCCTTTCCCCCATCCCCCGCACTCCTTGGGTTTCCATACTCATTATTGTGAGTCTGGAGTGACTGTCGCAGTGTTTCACGTTGTGAGTCCTCCGGTTTACTCGGTTAGGTTAGGAGAGGAAACTTTTAATAAAGTTTTCATGACGTTTTGAAACTTTAGGAAAACTTACTGCCCTCCTAACCTTACCACAGGACCCTTAACTTACTGTTTTGGAAGAAATAATCCAAAATTTATTTTCAATTATTTTTCATTTTCAAATTACGTCCATTTTCTTCCATACGGACAAACGGGGAACTTCAGAGGTGATGTGTAAGAGGAGAGGTTGGTTCATGCCTCTCGCAAGAACACCGTCAATAACCGTAGTATTCCGTCTCAACCTTGCCGGGGTTCCGCGTCAGACAACCGCTTGATTGACATGGGTTGAGGAGGGGGGGGGGACTGGTGCGTATGTATACGCTGTGGGGGCGATGGTGCCGTGCATGTCCTGCCTGCCCCCTGCTGCCCCCTGCTACCCCCTGCTGCCCCCTGCTCTGCTAACCCTGCCGCCCCCTGCTCTGCTACCCCTGCCGCCCCCTGCTCTGCTACCCCTGCCGCCCCCTGCTCTGCTACCCCTGCCGCCCCCTGCTCTGCTACCCCTGCCGCCCCCTGCTCTGCTACCCCTGCCGCCCCCTGCTTTGCTACCACTGTCGCCCCCTGCTCTGCTACCCCTGCCGCCCCCTGCTCTGCCGTCCCTGCCGCGGTCTCCTAGACTCTTGATGCATGCATGCCGCCTTGTCAAGCCTTACCCTGGGCTTGACATGGAGAAGAGGAGCTCCCAGAACCCCATCGAGCAGGTACGTCTTGCTGCGTTGATTGCAGCATTCTTGACCAGATTCTTAGGCGGGGAGGATGATGTCTTGCTAGACGGTATATCTTGTTGATGCCTGGTGCCTTGTGGGAGAGTGTTGGGGGTTAGTGTTGCCTTACTGGGGTTGGTGTTGGTGTTGCCTTACTGGGGTTAGTGTTGCCTTACTGGGGGTTAGTGTTGGTGTTGCCTTACTGGGGTTAGTGTTGCCTTACTGGGGGTTAGTGATGGTGCTGCCTTGCCGCCTTACCTCGGGGCGGGGGGTGCGTCACTATACTACCCTTGAGCTTCGGCAGACTTTCCTAACACCTCACGAACCCCAAAGTTTACATTCACAAGGAAATGTAGAGTTTGTGTACGAGTAGTAACATGTAGGTGTACGAAAACAAGAGCTTCGTGTGTAGAGGAGACGCCACTAGAGGGCGGGTTGTTGGACCAGACGAGCGGGTGGTAATTCACAGCTCTCAAGAGCTAGAAGTCGTTAGCGTAACAAAAGAGCTGCCGAACACGTACAGGTCACGTGTTATAAACCAACACATTTTAAAGTATGTCATTTACATACCCTGATCTCGTCCCTGTGCTTGTCCCTGTGCTTGTCCCTGAGCTCATTCCTGTGCTTGTCCCTGAGCTCATTCCTGTGCTTGTCCCTGAGCTCATTCCTGTGCTTGTCCCTGAGCTCATTCCTGTGCTTGTCCCTGAGCTCATTCCTGTGCTTGTCCCTGAGCTCATCCCTGTGCTTGCCCTTTAGCTCGTCCCTGTGCTTGTCCCTGAGCTCATTCCTGTGCTTGTCCCTGAGCTCATCCCTGTGCTTGTCCCTGAGCTCATCCCTGTGCTTGTCCCTGAGCTCATCCCTGTGCTTGTCCCTGAGCTCATCCCTGTGCTTGTCCCTGAGCTCATCCCTGTGCTCGTCCCTGAGCTCATCCCTGTGCTTGTCCCTGAGCTCATCCCTGTGCTTGTCCCTGAGCTCATCCCTGTGCTTGTCCCTGAGCTCATCCCTGTGCTTGTCCCTGTGCTCGTCCCTGAGCTCATCCCTGTGCTCGTCCCTGAGCTCATCCATGTGCTTGTGCTTGTCCCTGAGCTCATCCCTGTGCTTGTCCCTGTGCTCTTCCCTGTGCTTGTCCCTGAGCTCATCCCTGTGCTCGTCCCTGAGCTCATCCCTGTGCTCGTCCCTGAGCTCATCCATGTGCTCGTCCCTGAGCTCATCCCTGTGCTTGTCCCTGAGCTCATCCCTGTGCTCGTCCCTGAGCTCATCCCTGTGCTCGTCCCTGAGCTCATCCATGTGCTCGTCCCTGAGCTTATCCCTGTGCTTGTCCCTGAGCTCATCCCTGTGCTCGTCCCTGAGCTCATCCCTGTGCTTGTCCCTGAGCTCATCCCTGTGCTCGTCCCTGAGCTCATCCCTGTGCTCGTCCCTGAGCTCATCCCTGTGCTCATCCCTGAGCTCATCCCTGTGCTCGTCCCTGAGCTCATCCCTGTGCTCATCCCTGAGCTCATCCCTGTGCTCGTCCCTGAGCTCATCCCTGTGCTCGTCCCTGAGCTCATCCCACACATTTACAATGCTAACCAGCATATATATATTTTCTTCTGACCTCCATGGACAGTGTTAGAGATGTGTAAAAAATATAGAGTTCAGGGATGGGAAGGATTGTGTGGTTAAAATGGGCTGATAGCTTATTGATTCTCCGCCTGTATATGCGAGTTGTATACACGTATACATACATGTATACATGTATATATGAGTTGTATACATGTATACACGTATACGTTGTATACACCTCCACCTACCTCCACCTACCTCCACCTACCTCCACCTACCTCCACCTACCGCCACCTACCTCCACCTACCTCCACCTACCTCCACCTACCTCCACCTACCGCCACCTACCTCCACCTACCGCCACCTACCTCCACCTACCGTCAAGTTTTAACATGAAAAATGGATGTTTGTATTTTTTTTTATCTGAGGTGTTCCTGGCGGTATGATTTTTCTTCCTGCATTTGAAAACTTCAGCTCGCCTGTGATGAATCGATGTGGCGGCGTGTTGAGGTAGTGGAGGCTGTTGATGAATTGTTGGTGAGTAGCGTTGTTTTGGGGGGGAGGGGAGGGGGGGTGTGAAGGTCTACACACTACTCTTTTACCAGTGAGTTGTTGTTGTTGTTTCAGATTAAGCTACTGAGAACGAAGTGTCTATGTAGCACGGGCTATGGTGAGCCCGTAATACCAGTGAGGTACTCCACATCTCAGCCCTGACATTGTCAGACAAGGAAGACAGACAACCCCCCCCCCCCCATTGAGTTATGTAACACTACAGTATTTAAATCCGTATTTGTGCTTGTACGCACAAGCTTGCCAAGCTGTACTCACCTAGTTGTGTTTGCGGGGGGTTGAGCTGTGGCTCTTTGGTCCCAGCTGTGTTTGATGGGGTGAGGCATCAGCGTGAGGTGACGGAGCTCTTATGTGGGAGAGCGTTGTAGCTCAATGCGGTCCTAGTCTGCTGCCTGCTCTCTGGGGTCCTAGTCTGCTGCCTGCTCTCTGGTGTCCTAGTCTGCTGCCTGCTCTCTGGGGTCCTAGTCTGCTGCCTGCTCTCTGGGGTCCTGCCTCTTCACCGTCAGTCCACTGGTACCTAGTTGATTGGTTGATGGTTGGTTGGACCTGGTTGATGGTTGGTTGGACCTGGTTGATTGGATGGACCTGGTTGATTGGATGGACCTGGTTGATTGGATGGACCTGGTTGATTGGATGGACCTGGTTGATTGGATGGACCTGGTTGATTGGTTGGACCTGGTTGATTGGTTGGACCTGGTTGATTGGTGCTCGCGACCATTGTTCCATTGTCGCCCATCACTCGTCAGGAATATTACTCGTAACCTGTGTGTCCCTGGTATCCGTCCTGGTGTCCGCTGTAGCCGGCGTGTGTCAAGTCCGCTGGGGCGCCTATTAAACGTGTACTGCTATATCTACATGTAAATTCTCGCTAGAAAGCGACCGAACGGAAAAAAAACTCTTAAAAACTGCATTGTGTTTTCCTATTTGGGGAAGTAGGGCTTAATTTTCAGTAGCATCGGTCCCACTGACAGGTTATTGTGGGAGGGTGTGAGGGGTGGGGTGGGAGGGGGGTTATTGTGGGAGGGTGTGAGGGGTGGGGTGGGGGGGATGTGGTCATCTGGGGGAGGGATGTGGTTATCAGGGTGGGGTGGGGTGGGGGGGGGGGTGGGGGGTTATCCGGGGGCGCCAGCCACACCCTGCGTGCCAAGCACAGCTTGGTACTTCATTAATATGTTGGGGGTAGTGGGGGCACTGCCCCTAGTCATTAACTGTACTCGACTCCTTCACTGTGTGAGTACTGGTGACTGGTGTTGGCCACCCTGCCACCACCAGGGGTACTGGTGACTGGTGTTGGTCACCCTGCCACCACCAGGGGTACTGGTGACTGGTGTTGGTCACCCTGCCACCACCAGGGGTACTGGTGACTGGTGTTGGTCACCCTGCCACCACCAGGGGTACTGGTGTTGACATGTTTACTTTAAGCACAGTTTACAGTCACGAACTCGTACGTTCGTAGCTTCTTAGAGAGTAGTATACTGACTAATAAGGAATTCTTTTAAAATAAATGAAGCTGAAAAACAACCTTAATTATTCTTAGGCCTAGTATAGTACACATATGTACTATATTAGACCTCAGATATGGTGTATTAGGCCTAGGATGGTTAGGATAGCTTAGTTTAGTTTGCCAAAGCAACACAAAAGTTGAAAAAAAATCCGGTTTGTCCAACTCAAATTTAAGATTTCTACTTTCGTTGTAAGTGTGTATATATACTGTGGTCCTCATGGTTACTATAAGTACTACCAACACAGGAGGTAGTACTTTAACGAGCGGAGTTCGGCGCAGCTCGGGGGGCCAAATTCACGAAGCAGTTACGCAAGCACTTACGAACCTGTACATCTTTTCTCAATCTTTGGCGGCTTTGTTTACAATTATTAAACAGTTAATGAGCTCCGAAGCACCGGGAGGCTGTTTATAACAATAACAATAGTTGATTGGAAAGTTTTCATGCTTGTAAACTGTTTAATACATGTGACCAAAGCCGTCAAAAATTGAGGAAAGATGTACACGTTCGTAAGTGCTTGCGTAACTGCTTCGTGAATCTGGCCCCTGGCTCATTTTGTAGCCTGACTGTCCTGTTGGTCCTCACCAAAGTCGTTCGTCTCTGGCTTAGGAAACGGGTTTTTTGGTTGTATGTTGGGTACGAGGGGGGGGGTGTAGGGCTGGTGTTGGGTACGAGGGGGGGGGGTGTAGGGCTGGTGTTGGGTACGAGGGGGGGGGGTGTAGGGCAGGTGTTGGGTACGAGGGGGAGTGTAGGGCTGGTGTTGGGTACGAGGGGGTGTAGGGGTGGTGTTGGGTACGAGGGGGGGTGTAGGGCTGGTGTTGGGTACGAGGGGGGTGTAGGGGTGGTGTTGGGTACGAGGGGGGGTGTAGGGCTGGTGTTGGGTACGAGGGGGGGGGTGTAGGGCTGGTGTTGGGTACGAGGGGGGTGTAGGGGTGGTGTTGGGTACGAGGGGGGGGGGTGTAGGGCTGGTGTTGGGTACGAGGGGGTGTAGGGCTGGTGTTGGGTACGAGGGGGGGGGGTGTAGGGCTGGTGTTGGGTACGAGGGGGGGTGTAGGGCTGGTGTTGGGTACGAGGGGGGTGTAGGGGTGGTGTTGGGTACGAGGGGGGGTGTGTAGAGCTGGTGTTGGGTACGAGGGGGGTGTAGGGGTGGTGTTGGGTACGAGGGGGGGGGTGTAGGGCTGGTGTTGGGTACGAGGGGGGTGTAGGGGTGGTGTTGGGTACGAGGGGGGGGGTGTAGGGCTGGTGTTGGGTACGAGGGGGGTGTAGGGGTGGTGTTGGGTACGAGGGGGGGGGTGTAGGGCTGGTGTTGGGTACGAGGGGGGTGTAGGGGTGGTGTTGGGTACGAGGGGGGGGTGTAGGGCTGGTGTTGGGTACGAGGGGGGTGTAGGGGTGGTGTTGGGTACGAGGGGGGGGTGTAGGGCTGGTGTTGGGTACGAGGGGGGGGGTGTAGGGCTGGTGTTGGGTACGAGGGGGGGGGTGTAGGGCTGGTGTTGGGTAAGAGGGGGAGCGTACGGGTGGTGTTGGGTACGAGGGGGGGGGGAGTGTAAGGGTGGTGTGGGTACGAGGGGGGTGGGTACGAGGGGGGGGAGTGTAGGGGTGGTGTTGGGTACGAGGAGGGGTGTAGGGCTGGTGTTGGGTACGAGGGGGGGGGGGTGTAGGGCTGGTGTTGGGTACGAGGGGGAGTGTAGGGCTGGTGTTGGGTACGAGGGGGGGGGGTGTAGGGCTGGTGTTGGGTACGAGGGGGGGGATGTAGGGGTGGTGTTGGGTACGAGGGGGGGGTGTAGGGCTGGTGTTGGGTACGAGGGGGGGGATGTAGGGGTGGTGTTGGGTAAGAGGGGGGGTGTACGGGTAGTGTTGGGTACGAGGGGGGGGAGTGTAAGGGTGGTGTTGGTACGAGGGGGGGGGTACGAGGGGGGGAGTGTAGGGGTGGTGTTGGGTACGAGGAGGGGTGTAGGGGTGGTGTTGGGTACGAGGGGGAGTGTAGGGGTGGTTGTGGGTACTAGGGGGGGTGTAGGGGTGGTGTTGGGTACGAGGGGGAGTGTAGGGGGGTGTAGGGGTGGTGTTGGGTACGAGGGGGGGTGTAGGGGGAGTGTTGGGTACGAGGGGGGTGTAGGGGTGGTGTTGGGTACGAGGGGGGGTGTAGGGGGAGTGTTGGGTACGAGGGGGGTGTCGGGGGAGTGTTGGGTACGAGGGGGGTGTCGGGGTGGTGTTGGGTACGAGGGGGGGTGTAGGGCTGGTGTTGGGTACGAGGGGGGTGTCGGGGTGGTGTTGGGTACGAGGGGGGGGGGTGTAGGGCTGGTGTTGGGTACGAGGGGGAGTGTAGAGGAAGTGTTGGGTACGAGGGGGTGTAGGGCTGGTGTTGGGTACGAGGGGGGGGGGTGTAGGGGTGGTGTTGAAATACTGCTCACTCATTATCTTATCTACCCGACAGCGCTGCGGGCCTCTTAGCCTTACTTTATGTAATTGTTAAATGACCTTACATTTATAAATGAGGCGAATTACCTCATATTCGGCATCAACCCAGGAGCTAACACTTGCCTGACATCATGAAGGCAAACTCCCGAAACCCTCTCCAGGTATGCCCCAGGTAAACTGTACTAGATTTTAATACAAGTAAACTGTATTGTGATTAATTGAGGCATTTAAACGTGCACATGTATATTACAATGATTTATGGCGTTATACATAATACAAAGTATTGACTAGGGTTACGTGTATACAAGGGATACACGTGTAACAGGTCCTTGTATACGTTACATTTAAATTTCTATGACTAAATTACTAAACACTTCTTGAGCACTTAAATATAAGTTGCGAGAAGGTCTATATTGTTGGAGGTCGGCGGCCCGTGTTCTTTGAGAGAAGTGCTCCATATTTCACTTCTGAAACTAGTTATGCTTTGAAGACTCTCGCGTCGAGAAGCAGTTATTCATTATGAGAGCGTGTGTATTGGGTGGTAGAAGTGTGTATGTAGGGGGGGTGTGAGCTTTAGCTCTTTGGTCCTGCCTCTCAATCGTCAATCAACCGGTGTACACATTACTGAGCCTATTGGCCTCTTACCATATCAACATTTGGAACGGCATACGTGTGTATCTGGCTCCACCACATCGCTTCCTAATGCGTGCCAATATCTTAACTCCTGAGAAGGAAGAACAAATCGGTGTTATGCCTCTGTGGCCGCGAAACATAAAATGGAATAAAGGTCTAGTATCCGACGTAGCTGCAAATGTGCTTGGTAAAGAGCGCCATTTGTAGGCCTTTCAACCCGCTTTGGTGACTTGGAGGTGCACTGCGGTTGTCAATGGCACACACTGACAGACACGGGCGGTCTGACAGGGGCGGTCTGACAGGGGCGGTCTGACAGGGGCGGTCTGACACGGGCGGTCTGAGACACGGGTGTGTGTGTGACACGGGCGGTCTGGCACGGGTGTGTGTGTGTGTGACACGGGTGGGACACGAACAAGGGGACACAGGTGGAAACTGAGTACCCAAATGAGCCACAGGGACGTTACAAAAAACTTTTTCAGTGTCAGAATAGTTAACGGATGGAATGCATTAGGCAGTGATGTGGTGGAGGCTGACTCCATACACAGTTTCAAGTGTAGATATGATAGAGCCCAGTAGGCTCAGGAATCTGTACACCAGTTGATTGACGGTTGAGAGGCGGGACCAAAGAGCCAGAGCTCAACCCCTGCAGGCACAACTAGGTGAGTGCTGGCAGACACAGACACACGGGCACTCCTCAATAGTACTTGATTACAGGAAGCGGTGGGTAATGAATGAATGTGTGTGTGTGTGTGTGTGTGTGTGTGTGTGTGTGTGTGTGTGTGATGGTGAAGTGTGCAAGATGAATGGGGCAACAGGCCAGCTCCTTGTCACCTGAGGTCTTAATGACCAGTTACACCTTGGAGAGGTTCTCCACCTTATATTTGGGTATTGGCATTTACTAAGGCTGTGTATTTTATCCCTTCCACATTGTACCTCTTCCTTTCCTTCTCTCTTAACTCCCCATCCTCCTCCTCCTTCCTCTCCTGCCCTTTCTCTACCAACTCCTCTCTCCCTTCGTCTCCCTCCCAGTGTCCCTTCCCCTCCCTCATAACTCTCCCCCCACACAGGGCAAAGAGTGATCTTGACGCTCGGCGTTTTGGGGAAAAAAATGAGTTTGCAGGCGAGCCGTGACTTGCGCCACACGCACGCAAGCACACGCACGCAAGCACACGCACGCAAGCACACGCACGCAAGCACACGCACGCAAGCACACGCACGCAAGCACACGCACGCCAGCACACGCACGCAAGCACACGCACACCTGCCGCAGGTGAACCGACCTCTTACTAAGAACACTTGTCAACATCTGCAAAATGCAGATGTTGTATACACAGACTTTGCAAAGGCGTTCGACAAATGTGACCATGGGGTGATAGCTCACAAAATGAGGTCAATGGGAATAACTGGAAAAGTAGGACGCTGGATACTCAATTTCCTGTCGAACAGAACACAAAGAGTAACAGTCAATCAGATAAAATCGAGTCCAAGCGATGTTAAAAGCTCTGTACCTCAAGGTACAGTCCTTGCACCGCTACTGTTCCTTATTCTCATATCTGATATAGACAAAAATACACGCCACAGCTTCGTGTCGTCCTTTGCAGATGACACAAAAATCAGCATGAAAATTACCTCTGCTGAAGACATTGAAAAACTACAAGCAGATGTCAACAAAGTTTTTGATTGGGCAGCAGAAAATAACATGATGTTTAACAGTGATAAATTTCAGGTACTCAGGTACGGCAAAAATGAGGATCTGAAACATAATACAGGGTACAAAACACAATCGAATCTTCCCATAGTAGGAAAACGCATGTCAAGGATTTGGGAATAATGATGTCCGACGATCTAACGTTTAGGGAGCATAACCAAGCAAATATCGCGTCAGCCAGAAAAATGATCGGATGGATTACGAGAACTTTCAAATCCAGGGATCCCATCACAATGGTTGTACTCTTCAAGTCACTTGTGCTGTCCCGTCTCGAGTACTGCTCAGTACTCACTTCCCCCTTCAGAGCAGGAGAGATTGCTGAAATAGAGGGAATACAGAGAACATATACGGCACGCATAGACGAGATAAAACACCTAAATTATTGGGATCGTCTCAAAGCTCTCCAAATGTACTCTCTAGAAAGGAGACGAGAGAGATACCAAATAATATACACCTGGAAAATACTGGAGGGTCAGGTCCCAAATCTACACAGTAAAATAACAACGTACTGGAGTGAACGATATGGAAGAAAATGCAAGATTGAACCTGTGAAGAGCAGAGGTGTCATAGGCACAATCAGAGAGCACTGTATAAACATCAGGGGTCCGCGGTTGTTCAACGTCCTCCCAGCGAGCATAAGAAATATTGCCGGAACAACCGTGGACATCTTCAAGAGAAAACTGGACGGTTTTCTAAGAGAAGTTCCGGATCAGCCGGGCTGTGGTGGGTACGTGGCCCTGCGGGCCGCTCCAAGCAACAGCCTGGTGGACCAAACTCTCACAAGTCGAGCCTGGCCTCGGGCCGGGCTTGGGGAGTAGAAGAACTCCCAGAACCCCATCAACCAGGTAACCAGGTATCTAGTATATTACATGTTAAATCATAATGGATCACTATACCAGAACTTTAAACACTGTCAAAAACAACTAAGTTAAGGGATAAAGTGTGGCACTTGGATACACTCGCGCTTTGTGGGTCAAAGTGTTTTATACATTTTGACCAGAATGTATAAAACTTGTATATATATAGCACGAGGACAGGTTGCATCGCAATGTCATCTGCCTAACCACTTGGGCTGGACGGTACAGCGACTGTCTCGCTTCAATCAGGTCGGCGTTCAATCCCCCACCGTCCACAAGTGGTTGGGCACCATCCCCCCCCCCCCAACCCCGTCCAATCCCAAATCCTTATCCTGATCCCTTCCAAGTGCTATATAGTCGTAATGGCTTGGCGTTTTCCCCTCATAACTCACTCCTTCACTACGTATGGAGGGAGAGGGAAAGTGGAGACATAATGGCAGGTTCTACATTATGTCTCTGTGGTGTAGAGGTAAGACACTCGCCTGGCGTTCCGCGAGCGCTTTGTCATGGGTTCGTATCCTGGCCGGGGAGGATTTACTGGGCGCAATTCCTTAACTGTAGCCTCTGTTTAACTCAACAGTAAAATGTGTACTTGGTTGTAACAACGATTCTTCGCGGCGGGGATCGTATTCCAGGGACCTGCCCGAAACGCTACGCGTACTAGTGGCTGTACAAGAATGTAACAACTCTTGTATGTAGAGTCACTTTAGACTACGCGGGCTGAGGTGATGTTTTGATCAGTCGCTTCCCATTTTCAGAGCGGGATCGAGATCTCTGAATTAGAGGGAGAACGAAGAACATATACGGCATTCATAGAGACGATAAAACATCTAAATTATTGAGACCGTCTCAAAGCTCTCAAAATGTACTCATTGGAAAGGAGACGAGAAATGTTTCAAATAATATATACATGGAAGATACTGGAGGGTTAGGTCCCAAATTTGCACAGTAGAATAACAACATACTGGAGCGAAAGGTATGGAAGGAAATGCAGAATAGAACCAGTGAAGAGTAGAGGTGCCATAGGCACAATCAGAGAGCACTGAACATCCTCCCAGCACGCATTAGAAATATTGCCGGAACAGAGGTGCGTGTATTCAAGACGCACTTAGACAGGTTCTTGCAAGAAATGCCTGACCAACCAGGCTGTAGTGGATGTGTGTGCCTACGGGACGCTCCAAGCAACAACCTGTTGGATCAAGTTATCACAAGTCCAGTCTTGCCTCAGGCAGAACTCCCAGAACCCTGAACAGATATGTTCCAAGGGCGCCTGACAGCTGAGTGGATAGCGCTTCGAATCGTAGTCCTGAGGTTCCGTTCGATCCCCAGTGGAGGCGGAGACTAATGGACAGAGTTTTTCACCCTGATGCTCCTGTTCACCTAGCAGTAAATAGATACCTGGGAGTTAGACAGCTGCTACGGGCTGCTTCCTGGGGATGTATAACAAAAAGGAGGCCTGGTCGAGGAACGGGCCGCGTGGACGCTAAGCCCCGAAATCATCTCAAGATAACCTCAAGAAGATAACCAGGTATGCCCGTTGGGGCTGTGCATGTGGTGTGGGAGGTGGGAATGTTATCCTGGTGGTGGGCGTGGTAGGATGTACAACATGTTGGTAATGGCTCGTGTTCCGTACACGTGTCGTCTGGTGTGGTTGTGTACCTCCCTTGTTATGGTGTTGGTCGGTATGTATCTCTGATGATAAATGATTTATGCTTTGGCAGCTTAGGCTCGTCCGCCCACACGTCCAAATCTTGAACCTGCCTAGTCCCACCACCCTGAACCTGCCTTGTCCCGCCACCCTGAACCTGCCTTGTCCCACCACCCTGAACCTGCCTTGTACCACCACTCTGAACCTGCCTTGACCACCACCTTGTGAACCTGCCTTGACCACCACCTTGTGAACCTGCCTTGTCCCACCACCCTGAACCTGCCTTGTCCCACCACCCTGAACCTGCCTTGTCCCACCACCCTGAACCCAAGCAAGCAGCCCGAGTGTGTGTGCTTGCGCTGTTGTTGACACGTGGGAGGCTGGCGTGGTCGCTACGTCACTTATTTGCCCTCTTACCTAACGATGTTGTGGTAAACGAGCTTAGCGAGCCATCGTGATGCCAGAATGATCCATTTTGATCCTTGCTGGCCACCTCTTACGACTTGTTACCGAGTAGTGCCTGAGAGAGCTTACGTGTTATCCCTGGAAACACAAACCGAAACTGTCTCTATTTTCCGCTTGTTACAACTTGTAATAAAGTTGTTACATCTTGGCTTAACGTGTTTATGACGTATTAGAACGTTGTTACAACTTGCTATATTGGTTGGTATTACTGGTTAGGAGGTGTTAAAACTTGTTGGAACGTTGTACCAACGTCGTAGTTTCGGTGTGTGTTTGGCGGGTAGAGCTTAGTAGTTACGCATCAGTAGTTACGTTAATAATAATTACATTAACGTATATCGCAGGAGTGTGGATGTCTCCCGATTTCCTCTTATGTCAGAAGATATTTTCTTGTGCTGCTGCATTCCGAGTGGCTAAGCCAGCGGTCACTTTGATCATAGATCAGTAGACGGGGATACGAACCCAGGTAGAACATGGCGACGAGGAGGATACAGTGATGAGGTGATAGCATGTAACAGTTTGCCTTAAACTTTAGAGAGAGAAAGGTGTTGCCTGCTCATCTAAATCCTTAGATTGATACTTGTGTGGCAGGTATGAAGGCTCGGTAGATCAGTTGTCCTGATGCCCGGCTGTAATTTCCACCCACGGTCATTGGTTGAGGGTAATTGTTCATCTCTAGACGTGACTAGCTCAGAGGCCTCACTGCAGAGGTGTCCACCACCACCACCACCACCTGTGCTCTGCCACCTATGCCACCACCACCACCACCCCACCCTCGCCACCACCACCACCACCACCACACCCTCGCCACCACCACCACCACCACCACACCCTCGCCCGCCCCGGGAGACAAGCTGGTGACCCCACCTGCCAATATGGCAGTGACCAGCGCCCACCCACCCGGCAACACTCACCTATAATGACAATAATGTTGAGGATAATGTTAGTGGGACTTACTCCGACACCAGTGGTTAATGTGGAGGAACCAGACGCGCCACTGCTGGTGGGGACAAGGTGGGAGGATTACTGTTATTAACAGGTTTAAACCACCTGCAAGGCGGTTTAAACCACTTGTTCACACCGGACCTTTAGCTACCACCCGGGAGAGGAGCTGTAGCCAAAGGCTCCCACTGGTTTTTTTCCTCTCTACCACAGACGTGGCCGCACGTTTATACTGCTAGCCAGCATGTACACATTTTCTTCTGTCAGCCATGGATAGTAGGGTTAGAGATCTGTTAAACATGTGGTTCAGTGATCTGTAGAACAGTCAACCACAGAGCCGGTTGGCCCAGCGGACAGCACGCTGGACTTGTTATCCTGTGGTCCTCGGTTCGATCCCAGGCGCCGGCGAGAAACAATGGGCAGAGTTTCTTTCACCCTTTGCCCCTGTTACCTAGCAGTAAAATAAGTACCTGGGTGTTAGCTGTCACCGGCTTCTTCCTGGACGTGGAGGCCTGGTCGAGGACCGGCCCGCGGGGACACTAAAGCCCCGAAATCATCTCAAGATAACCTCAAGATAACCACAGATAGTGATTGCAGTGTTTTAAAACTGCCATCCAAACTGACGAAACAGCCATCCACTTGTGCACCTCAGGGACGATTGTAGTTACACGAACCAATGCGTGTCTTGAGACACACACACACACACACACACACACACACACCACACACACACACACACACACACACACACACACACTCACTCACTCACTCACTCACTCACTCACTTCTTTATTTGTCAACATGTCTTTCATTGTGTGTATACGAGGCTGTGAATGGCGCGCTTTACTTGTCGAAGTGTCGTTCATTCTTTGTGTCAGAGACAGTGGCTGGCCAGGAAGGGGTCAGACCTCACCACGCCTCCAGATAAAGTCATGGTCACGGGCTGTGCCACACTGAGGACAACTACAGCTGAGGGCCTGGCCGTTATCACGGTCACAGCCCCTCTCTTACAGCTCTTACCCCCCCCCCCCGTTATCTTCACCGAGCCGGTGGCTATACTTACAATAGATAACGGGTTTCTAGCTCTTTAGAGATGGATTCTATGGCCAGAGATGGACGCAGAGATGACTTACAGCAACCTTGGCAACGTGGCACCTGCAGTGCCTCGCCCGTGGCACCTGCAGTGCCTCGCCCGTGGCACCTGCAGTACTCCACGGACGTGTTCATGGCACCAAGCGGCACAATATATAAGAAATATGGCCGGAACAACCGTAGCCATCTTCAAGAGAAAACAAGAGTTTTTTCTCCAAGGAGTGCCGGACCAACCGGGCTGTGGTGGATATGTGGGCCTGCGGGCCGCTTATCCAACAAGCAACATATCCACCAGCAACAGCCTGTTGGACCGCGCTCTCACGAGTCGATCCTGGCCTCGGGCCGGGCTTGGGGAGTAGAACAACTAAATTTTAAATTTTGCCCCGAGGGGCGAGTTTATTGGGCAGCGCCACTCATCTTGTGAGTGGACACACCGCCATAGCAGCATGTACAACACTCCCCAATAGGAAGAAAACCCGCTACCCAACCCCACCCAACAACCCCATTCCTGCCTCATCACCCAGTAGAACAACTCCCAGAACCCCATCAACCAGGTACACACTTCACCATAGTACCTTACACTGTTGACTATCATTACGCATCTGCCAAGTACTAACCAAACCCAACGTTGCTTAACCTCGCTGATCGGACGAGAAGCTGGACGACTTCCACTTGGGCTGGACGGTAGAGCGACGGTCTCGCTTCATGCAGGTCAGCGTTCAATCCCCGACCGTCCAAGTAGTTGGGCACCATTCCTTCCCCCCCGTCCCATCCCTTACGCATCTGCCACCTTAACCAAGGTGTTTGGAGCTGGCGAAGCTGGCACCTTAGAGCAACCTGCCTCTGACTGCCGTCTTCAGCTATAGAGAGGTCTCTTCAAGGTCTGGCCCCGACCTTGATGGCTTCTCTAATAATGTAAACAAAGAACTGGTATTCAGTAAAAAAGAAAATGAATACTGCCCCGAAATAATCATAAAACACCCTGGGAGCCGGTCGGCCGAGTGGACAGCACGCTGGACTTGTGATCCTGTGGTCCCGGGTTCGATCCCGGGCGCCGGCGAGAAACAATGGACAGAGTTTCTTTCACCCTATGCCCCTGTTACCTAGCAGTAAAATAGGTACCTGGGTGTTAGTCAGCTGTCACGGGCTGCTTCCTGGGGGGTGGAGGCCTGGTCGAGGACCGGGCCGCGGGGACACTAAAAGCCCCGAAATCATCTCAAGATAACCCTCTCCGGGGATCTCAATATTGTCCTCTTGCAGCGTCATATTTAATTAGTGTGACCACACTTGCCGTCTCGGAGCAGCAATACTGGGTTGGATATTCCTGCGTCAGTGTTAGCGTGAACTAGTATTCTTCAGTGTCTCTCATGGCTACACCTTCATGCATTCATTTTAAAGACCAAGACAGTCACCTATACACACACACATCACAATAACGTGATGTATCGAATGAACAAATCCACAAGGATTTGTGGATTTATATTTGGTTAGCGGACACTATGACCATTCATGTCTCGTGTGGTGCCTGTACTCCCATCCATGTCTCGTGTGGTGCCTGTACTCCCATCCATGTCTCGTGTGGTGCCTGTACTCCCATCCATGTCTCGTGTGGTGCCTGTACTCCCATCCATGTCTCGTGTGGTGCCTGTACTCCCATCCATGTCTCGTGTGGTGCCTGTACTCCCACCAATGTCTCGTGTGGTGCCTGTACTCCCATCCATGTCTCGTGTGGTGCCTGTACTCCCATCCATGTCTCGTGTGGTGCCTGTACTCCCATCCATGTCTCGTGTGGTGCCTGTACTCCCTTCCATGTCTCGTGTGGTGCCTGTACTCCCATTCATGTGGTCTTCTCCTCTCTTTAAAGTAAGACTGTGATTCATGTGGGATGTGACTGATGTTCCCAGTGAAACTGTAAGCCGAGACCTGTTAGTCTTCAGCTCATCTCAAGGGTCATCCTAAACATTCATTATATTGTTGAGATTCTCTCTCTCGCTCTCTCTCGCTCGCTCTCTCTCGCTCGCTCTCTCTCTCTCTCGCTCGCTCTCGCTCGCTCTCTCTCGCTCGCTCTCGCTCTCTCTTTCTCTCTTTTTCTTTCGCTCTCTCTTTCTCTCTCTCTCTCGCTCTCGCTCTCGCTCTCTCTCTCTCGCTCTCTCTCTCTCTTTTTCTTTCGCTCTCTCTCTCTCTCTTTCTCTCTCTCTCTCTCTCTCTCTCTCTCTCTCGCTCTCTCGCTCTCTCTCTCTCTCTTTTTTTTCTCTTTTTTTCTTTCTTTTATTTTTTTCTTTCTCTCTCTTTCGCTCCTCTTTCTCTCTCTCTCTCTCCTCTCTCTCTCTCTCTCTCTCTCTCTCTCTCTCTCTCTCTCTCTCTCTCTCTCTCTCTCTCTCTCTCTCTCTCTCTCTCTCTCTCTCTCTCTCTCTCTCTCTCTCTCTCTCTCCCTCTCCCTCTCTCTCCCTCTCCCTCTCTCCCCTCCTCCCCCCCCCTGTCAGTGGTGGTAAGGAGGTTGGGGGTCGACACTTGTGGTGGTCATCAGTAAAGGTAATTGGATGCTCTGATAAACTCCAGATAAGAGAGACTGCTTGGCTATCTACCCATTGTTTAGATAATTTCGTCAGAGGAAATGGTGGGAGTTGCGGCTTGCATACTCTTCTATCTTTACTCCCCGTGTGTGTGTACTCACGTATTTGTACTCACCTATTTGTGCTTGCGGGGGTTGAGCTCTGGCTCTTTGGTCCCGCCTCTCAACTGTCAATCAACTGGTGTACAGATTCCTGAACCTATTGGGCTCTATCATATCTACATTTGAAACTGTGTATGGAGTCAGCCTCCACCACATCACTGCCTAATGCATTCCATTTGTCAACCACTCTGACACTAAAGAAGTTCTTTCTAATATCTCTGTGGCTCATTTGGGCACTCAGTTTCCACCTGTGTCCCCTTGTGCGTGTGCCCCTTGTGTTAAATAGCCTGTCTTTATCTACCCTATCAATTCCCTTCAGAATCTTGAATGTGGTGATCACGTCCCCCCTAACTCTTCTGTCTTCCAGCGAAGTGAGGTTTAATTCCCGTAGTCTCTCCTCGTAGCTCATACCGCTCAGCTCGGGTACTAGTCTGGTGGCAAACCTTTGAACCTTTTCCAGTTTAGTCTTATCCTTGACTAGATATGGACTCCATGCTGGGGCTGCATACTCCAGGATTGGCCTGACATATGTGGTATACAAAGTTCTGAATGATTCTTTACACAAGAAAGTGTCCCCTTGTTCGTGTCCCATCCGTGCTGAAGAGGTTGTCTTTGTCCACCCTGTCAATTTCACTGAGAATTTTGTAAGTTGTTATCATGTCTCCCCTTACTCTTCGTGTGTGTGTGTGGGGGGGAGGGGTGAGTGAGGTAACTGTAGGAACTCTGTCCACTCCTAAGCCTTTTTCTTCTTTCCTATTCCTGTAGTTGCCTCTCCCTTACGGTGTAGTCTTCCCCGTTCTCTCTTTCCCATCATCATTACCCTAAACGTGTTGGGGGTTGAGCTTTACTAAACATTTCTTTACTAAACATTTAATAAAGACTACTGGAGCTTGTGAAGGTCTTGGTGACATTGTGTACCGTCATCCGCGAGTTCCACATTCCTCATTAACTTTGTGTGGTGTGTGCAAACATTAGCGTGTAGGAGAGCACACGCCCTCGGGACGCCACCAGTCGCATACATCACACCAGTAGCCTTCACAACCCACCTCTTGTCATCCCTCGCACCCTGGTCTGCTGACTTGTGCCCGGCAGGTACTCCCTTCCCCTCAAATCAAGGGTACCCAGTTCAGTGTCTTATCCCAGTTAGCCATGATTGGTTCGCCATCTTTTACGTCACTCGTTTATGATATCCGTCTCAAATAATTCTTCAACAATCGAATGGGACCATTTTCCAGCCTTTTTTCTCTCATGAACAAATAAGAGAGAATTCCTTCTTTCTCTCATGAACAAATGAGAGAATTCCTTCTTTCTCTCATGAACAAATGAGAGAATTCCTTCTTTCTCTCATGAACAAATGAGAGAGAGAATTCCTTCTTTCTCTCATGAACAAATGAGAGAGAGAATTCCTTCTTTCTCTCATGAACAAATAAGAGAATTCCTTCTTTCTCTCATGAACAAATGAGAGAGAGAATTCCTTCTTTCTCTCATGAACAAATAAGAGAGAATTCCTTCTTTCTCTCATGAACAAATGAGAGAGAATTCCTTCTTTCTCTCATGAACAAATGAGAGAATTCCTTCTTTCTCTCATGAACAAATGAGAGAGAGAATTCCTTCTTTCTCTCATGAACAAATGAGAGAATTCCTTCTTTCTCTCATGAACAAATGAGAGAGAATTCCTTCTTTCTCTCATGAACAAATGAGAGAGAGAATTCCTTCTTTCATGAACAAATGAGAGAGAATTCCTTCTTTCTCTCATGAACAAATGAGAGAGAGAATTCCTTCTTTCTCTCATGAACAAATGAGAGAGAGAATTCCTTCTTTCTCTCATGAACAAATGAGAGAGAGAATTCCTTCTTTCTCTCATGAACAAATGAGAGAGAGAATTCCTTCTTTCTCTCATGAACAAATGAGAGAGAGAATTCCTTCTTTCTCTCATGAACAAATGAGAGAGAGAATTCCTTCTTTCTCTCATGAACAAATGAGAGAGAGAATTCCTTCTTTCTCTCATGAACAAATGAGAGAGAGAATTCCTTCTTTCTCTCATGAACAAATGAGAGAGAGAATTCCTTCTTTCTCTCATGAACAAATAAGAGAATTCCTTCTTTCTCTCATGAACAAATAAGAGAGAATTCCTTCTTTCTCTCATGAACAAATAAGAGAGAATTCCTTCTTTCTCTCATGAACAAATGAGAGAGAGAATTCCTTCTTTCTCTCATGAACAAATGAGAGAGAGAATTCCTTCTTTCTCTCATGAACAAATGAGAGAGAATTCCTTCTTTCTCTCATGAACAAATGAGAGAGAATTCCTTCTTTCTCTCATGAACAAATGAGAGAGAGAATTCCTTCTTTCTCTCATGAACAAATGAGAGAGAGAATTCCTTCTTTCTCTCATGAACAAATGAGAGAATTCCTTCTTTCTCTCATGAACAAATGAGAGAGAGAATTCCTTCTTTCTCTCATGAACAAATGAGAGAGAGAATTCCTTCTTTCTCTCATGAACAAATGAGAGAGAGAATTCCTTCTTTCTCTCATGAACAAATGAGAGAGAGAATTCCTTCTTTCTCTCATGAACAAATGAGAGAGAGAATTCCTTGTTTCTCTCATGAACAAATGAGAGAGAGAATTCCTTGTTTCTCTCATGAACAAATGAGAGAGAGAATTCCTTGTTTCTCTCATGAACAAATGAGAGAGAGAATTCCTTGTTTCTCTCATGAACAAATGAGAGAGAGAATTCCTTCTTTCTCTCATGAACAAATGAGAGAGAGAATTCCTTCTTTCTCTCATGAACAAATGAGAGAGAATTCCTTCTTTCTCTCATGAACAAATGAGAGAGAGAATTCCTTCTTTCTCTCATGAACAAATAAGAGAATTCCTTCTTTCTCTCATGAACAAATAAGAGAGAATTCCTTCTTTCTCTCATGAACAAATAAGAGAATTCCTTCTTTCTCTCATGAACAAATAAGAGAGAATTCCTTCTTTCTCTCATGAACAAATAAGAGAGAATTCCTTCTTTCTCTCATGAACAAATGAGAGAGAGAATTCCTTCTTTCTCTCATGAACAAATGAGAGAGAATTCCTTCTTTCTCTCATGAACAAATGAGAGAGAGAATTCCTTCTTTCTCTCATGAACAAATAAGAGAGAATTCCTTCTTTCTCTCATGAACAAATAAGAGAATTCCTTCTTTCTCTCATGAACAAATAAGAGAGAATTCCTTCTTTCTCTCATGAACAAATAAGAGAGAATTCCTTCTTTCTCTCATGAACAAATAAGAGAGAATTCCTTCTTTCTCTCATGAACAAATAAGAGAATTCCTTCTTTCATGAACAAATGAGAGAGAATTCCTTCTTTCTCTCATGAACAAATAAGAGAGAATTCCTTCTTTCATGAACAAATAAGAGAATTCCTTCTTTCTCTCATGAACAAATAAGAGAATTCCTTCTTTCTCTCATGAACAAATAAGAGAGAATTCCTTCTTTCTCTCATGAACAAATAAGAGAATTCCTTCTTTCTCTCATGAACAAATAAGAGAGAATTCCTTCTTTCTCTCATGAACAAATAAGAGAGAATTCCTTCTTTCTCTCATGAACAAATAAGAGAATTCCTTCTTTCTCTCATGAACAAATGAGAGAGAGAATTCCTTCTTTCTCTCATGAACAAATAAGAGAATTCCTTCTTTCTCTCATGAACAAATGAGAGAATTCCTTCTTTCTCTCATGAACAAATGAGAGAATTCCTTCTTTCTCTCATGAACAAATGAGAGAATTCCTTCTTTCTCTCATGAACAAATGAGAGAATTCCTTCTTTCTCTCATGAACAAATGAGAGAATTCCTTCTTTCTCTCATGAACAAATGAGAGAATTCCTTCTTTCTCTCATGAACAAATAAGAGAGAATTCCTTCTTTCTCTCATGAACAAATAAGAGAGAATTCCTTCTTTCTCTCATGAACAAATAAGAGAGAATTCCTTCTTTCTCTCATGAACAAATGAGAGAGAATTCCTTCTTTCTCTCGTGTTTTGGTGACTTTGTTGTAGAAGTCTACCTCGTCAGGCATCACCTGTTCCTTTAAATCCACGTTGCCATTCTGTACTGCAAAGGTTAATCTCTTCAGATGCTCCATTACTCCATCAAGGTTAATTTCTCCAGCACTTGATATGAGAAATTCAAGTCAGAATCACTCGTCTTTTATTTATTGCCAACCTTTTTGTTCATTTTTTGTTGATACTGAACTGTGTTTGTCGTGTTGCCAGATTGCTGCAAGTTCTGGCATCCCTAGAGTGATTGATTGATGAAGATTAAGCCCCCCAAGAGGTGGCACGGGCATGAATAGCCCGTAAGTGGTGGCCCTTTTGAGCCATTACCAGTATCAAGAGCTGATACTGGAGATCTGTGGAGGTGCGACTGCACCCTGCGTGACGGGAGATGTCTCCCCGGTGACATGAAGTCTGGGCCGGGTAAATAAAGCAGGGCCTTGGCCTGTGAGCTTTTTACGGGCTATTCATGCCCGTGCCACCTCTTGGGTGGCTTAATCTTTATCAATTTGTGAGCTTTGGTCCCATAGAGAGACGGGAGACATCTGCCGTCACGCAGGGTGCAGTCGCACCTCCACAGATACTGGCTCAAAACGGCCACCACTTACGGGCTATTCATGCCCGTGCCACCTTTTGGGTGGCTTAATCTTCATCAATCGGTGTCATAGACGCGGGGACCGCGGGTCGAGTCTCCTTCAGCCCAGGTGAATGGAAGGTCTGGGCCTGTGTTCCTTCTGTTGCATAAACTTTCTGGAGTTGATCACACGTCATCTTGTCCACAACGGCAACTGTCACTTACTGTGGCTTCTCTTCACCTTCCTGCTACTAGCACCGTTGGTTTACTAAGGTGGACAGAGGTGTGTCAAGAGGTGCAGAGTAGACCTCTTGAAACATTACACACAGAAATCACAATAGTGTGATGCATCAAATGAACAAATCCACAAGGGCCGTGATGAGGGCTCGAACTTAGTCCGGGAGCATCCCAGACGCTGCCTTAGTCAACTAGGCCACGACATGGTCGAAAGAATCGCAACCGGGAATTCTACTGAATTTACTTGGATCCTGCAGCCTCTCCGAGACACAAACCAGGGTTTTACACAATTCCCCCCCCCATGCACTCGGGATCTGCCAGCACGCTGTTCTACCTCTTCGCCCTCACTTCATTACACCATGTCGTTGCCTAGCCGACTAAGGCAGCGTCTGGGATCATCCCGGGCGTAAGTTCGAGCCCTCATCACGGCCCCCTGTGGATATGTTCTCTTGAAACATCTTGTCCCTCACACAACACCTTGTCTCATGACCATATAAGCCCCGGTTGTTTTGTCTTGTTTTATTCTACCACAGACGTGGCCAGACATTTACAATGCTAACCAGCGTATATACATTTTCATCTGTCCTCCATGGACTGGGTTAGAGATCTGTTAAACATATAGTTTAGAGATTTATTGAACAATCAAACACAGAGAAGGTGATTGTAGTATTGACCAGACCACACACTAGAATGTGATTGTAGTGCCTTTAAAATGCTAATCTAACCTACATACACAAATACATACATACACGTCTGTCCTACATAAAGTGTTCGAGGTATGGTCTTGTATACATAATATGATTCGTGTGTGTGCTATTTTGTATGGCTGTACAACAGTTATACGCTTAGCTAAACGAACTCTGGGGTTCACTTCCTGAACCGATTATATGCCTCTGTAACCCCTTACACCACCGCCCACGGGATGGGTATGGGGTGAATAGAAAAGAATTGGATTGTACAACAGTGTGGTTTTGACTTTAATTCTTGCCGAAGTGTTGGGCTTAAGTGTAGTAGTGGCTCCCTCCTGACTCTGGTCTAATGTCTGCATCTTGTCGCTTTTCTCTTGTCCTCCGGTAAGAAGGCCACACACGCCCCCACTGGCCACCCCGCGCCAGTGGGGCCGTGTGGCCACGTGTGCCTGGCCAGTGGGGACGTGTGGCCACGTGTGCCTGGCCAGTGGGGCCGTGTGGCCACGTGTGGGTGTCCAGTGGGGGAGGGGGGGCGCGTGTGGCCACATGTGGCCTGCCAGTGGGGGCACGTGTGGCCACATGTGGCCTGCCAGTGGGGGCACGTGTGGCCACATGTGGCCTGCCAGTGGGGGCACGTGTGGCCACATGTGGCCTGCCAGTGGGGGCACGTGTGGCCACATGTGGCCTGCCAGTGGGGGCGTGTGGCCACATGTGGCCTGCCAGTGGGGGCACGTGTGGCCACATGTGGCCTGCCAGTGGGGGCGTGTGGCCACATGTGGCCTGCCAGTGGGGGCGTGTGGCCACATGTGGCCTGCCAGTGGGGCACGTGTGGCCACATGTGGCCTGCCAGTGGGGGCACGTGTGGCCACATGTGGCCTGCCAGTGGGGGCACGTGTGGCCACTCGCTAACACGACCATTGGTATGCAGGTGAAGGCACCGCCAGGGGCGAGCACACATGTTTATTACTGAAAACAATTCCAGAACACATGTGTTGTGTATCCACCTGGGGGAGGATGGGGGTGTACAGAGGGGCTGGGGGAGGAGGGGGGTGTACAGAGGGGCTGGGGGAGGGGGGTGTACAGAGGGGCTGGGGGAGGGGGGGTGTACAGAGGGGCTGGGGGAGGGGGGTGTACAGAGGGGCTGGGGGAGGGGGTGTGTACAGAGGGGCTGGGGGAGGGGGGTGTACAGAGGGGCTGGGGGAGGGGGGTGTACAGAGGGGCTGGGGGAGGGGGGGTGTACAGAGGGGCTGGGGGAGGAGGGGGGTGTACAGAGGGGCTGGGGGAGGGGGGTGTACAGAGGGGCTGGGGGAGCTTCTGATGAGACTGGGGGCGGGGATGTACAGAGGGTACATTCCGTACAGTACATTGATCCGGTACTTTTTCTCATCCTAATATCAGACATAGACATGGATACGAACTCCAGTACTGTATCATCATTTGCAGATGACACTATGAGTTTCATGCGAGTCGGCAATATAGAGGACACGGAAAACCTCCATTTGGATGTAAATCGGGTCTTTCAGCGGGTTACAGGTATTATAATGTTTAATGAAAATAGGTTCCAGCTCCTGCTCTATGGAAAAACGAAAATAAATAAACGGAAACCATATATAAAAATCAAATCACTATAGAACGAAAGAGCAGTGTAAAGAATGCAGGAGTAATCATGTAAGAAGACCTTACCTCTACAGAACACCATAAAGTAGCTGTTACAACTGCAAGAAAAATGACAGGTTGGATAACAAGGACCTTCCAAACAAGGGATGCCATACAAATGATACTTTTCAAGACACCAGTGCTCTCTAGAGTGGAATATTGTTGCATTCTTAACAGCCCCATTCAGAGCCGGAGAAATTGCTGACCTAGAGTGTGCAAAGATCGTTTACAGCTTAGTTAGAATCTACTCTTTTAAGTCATTTTAATTATTGGGACCGATTAAAAGTTCTAAATCTGTATTCTCTTGAGCGCAGGCGGGAGAGATACATAATAATTTTGATGTGGAAAATATATTGGAGGGGCTGGTCCCAAACCTGCACACAGAAATAACATCACATGAGACCAGAAGACATGGCAGGTACTCTGAGAGAGAACTATCAACATCAGAGGCCCGAGACTGTTCAACACGCTTCCACTACACATAAGGGACATAACTGGCCGACCCCTCACAGTGTTCAAGAGAGAACTATCAACATCAGAGGCCCGAGACTGTTCAACACGCTTCCACTACACATAAGGGACATAACTGGCCGACCCCTCACAGTGTTCAAGAGAGAACTATCAACATCAGAGGCCCGAGACTGTTCAACACGCTTCCACTACACATAAGGGACATAACTGGCCGACCCCTCACAGTGTTCAAGAGAGAACTATCAACATCAGAGGCCCGAGACTGTTCAACACACTTCCACTACACATAAGGGACATAACTGGCCGACCCCTCACAGTGTTCAAGAGAGAACTATCAACATCAGAGGCCCGAGACTGTTCAACACGCTTCCACTACACATAAGGGACATAACTGGCAGACCCCTCACAGTGTTTAAGAGAGAACTATCAACATCAGAGGCCCGAGACTGTTCAACACGCTTCCACTACACATAAGGGACATAACTGGCCGACCCCTCACAGTGTTCAAGAGAGAACTGGATAAGCACCTCCAACCTTACCCTATCTTGCCTTACCCTGAGGTGATTTCGAGGCTTAGCGACCCCGCGGCCCGGTCGTCGACCAGGCCTCCTTGTTGCTGGACTGGTCAACCAGGCTGTTGGACGCTACTGCTCGCAGCCTGACGTATGAGTCATAGCCTGGTTGATCAGGAATCTTTTGGAGGTGTTTATCCAGTTCTCTCTTGAACACTGTGAGGGGTCGGCCAGTTATGCCCCTTATGTGTAGTGGAAGGAGTGGGAGCTTAGGCTCTTTGGTCCCGCCTCTCAACCGTCAATCAACAGGTGTACAGGTTCCTGAGCCTACTGGGCTCTATCATATCTACACTTGAAAGTGTGTATGGAGTCAGCCTCCACCACATCACTGCCTAATGCATTCCATCTGTCAACCACTCTGACACATCCCGGGGGTCAGTGTGTGTGTGTTTACTAGTTGTGTTTACTAGTTGTGTTTTTACGGGGGTTGAGCTTTTGCTCTTTCGGCCCGCCTCTCAACTGTCAATCAACTGTTTACTAACTTTTTTTTTTTTTTTTTTTTTTTTTT
Source organism: Procambarus clarkii (assembly GCF_020424385.1). Taxonomy (NCBI): domain Eukaryota; kingdom Metazoa; phylum Arthropoda; class Malacostraca; order Decapoda; family Cambaridae; genus Procambarus; species Procambarus clarkii. Next base: position 13,791,230 of record NC_059618.1, read on the forward strand.
TCCACACCACACCCCCTTCCCCCAGGAAGCAGCCCGTGACAGCTGACTAACTCCCAGGTACCTATTTACTGCTAGGTAACAGGGGCACTTAGGGTGAAAGAAACTTTGCCCATTTGTTTCTGCCTCGTGCGGGAATCGAACCTGCGCCACAGAATTACGAGTCCTGCGCGCTATCCACCAGGCTACGAGGCCCCGAGGCTGTGTGCGCGCGCGTGCGTGTGTGTGCGCGTGCGTGTAGGGGTGGGGGCAGGCGTGTATGGGTGGGCGCTGCTCCCCCCCCCCCCCAGCCCAGGAGGCAGACGGACTTCTTACTGCACGGTGTTCAACCACTGAAGATGGCAACCCATCCTCCTGTTCAACCACTGAAGATGGCAACCCGTCCTCCTGTTCAACCACTGAAGATGGCAACCCGTCCTCCTGTTCAACCACTGAAGATGGCAACCCGTCCTCCTGTTCAGACACGACCTATTGTGACACTCGTCACTAGTCACGAATTCGTACCTTCGTAGCTTCTTAGATAGTAGTATACTGACTTATAAGGAATTCTTCTAAAACAAATGAAGCTAAAAAACCAACACAAATTTTCCTATGCTTAGTATAGTACACATATGTACTATATTAGGCCTTAGATATTGTGTATTTAGGCCTAGGGAGGTTAAGACAGGTTAGTTTGTCAAGGCAACACAAGTCAAAAATTGTTTTCCGGTTTGTCGTACGTGTGGACGTTCAGTTGTGTCCATCCCCCCCTCCCCCCCCTTCCCCCCTCCCACCCATCCCCCCCCGCCCCCCCCCTTCCCCCCCCCCCCCCTCTTAATTGATAGTCAGACTCGCCAGTATTTACCTGTATGTAAATGATGACTCGCCTACACGCGTGTGCTTCGAGGAATACAATTTGAGGGCATTAACTGGCGGTAGTTGAGTTGTTTACGTGTGTGTGTGTGTGTGTGTGCGTGTGCGTGCGTGTGTGTGTGTGTGTGTGTGTGTGTGTGTGTGTGTGTACTCACCTAGTTGTACTCACCTAGTTGTGTTTGCGGGGGTTGAGCTCTGGCTCTTTGGTCCCGCCTCTCAACCGTCAATCAACAGGTGTACAGATTCATGAGCCTATCGGGCTCTGTCATATCTACACTTGAAACTGTGTATGGAGTCAGCCTCCACCACATCACTTCCTAATGCATTCCATTTGTCAACCACTCTGACACTAAAAAAGTTCTTTCTAATATCTCTCTGGCTCATTTGGGCACTCAGTTTCCACCTGTGTCCCCTTGTGCGTGTTCCCCTTGTGTTAAATAGACTGTCTTTATCTACCCTATCAATTCCCTTCAGAATCTTGAATGTGGTGATCATGTCCCCCCTAACTCTTCTGTCTTCCAGCGAAGTGAGGTTTAATTCCCGTAGTCTCTCCTCGTAGCTCATACCTCTCAGCTCGGGTACTAGTCTGGTGGCAAACCTTTGAACCTTTTCCAGTTTAGTCTTATCCTTGACTAGATATGGACTCCATGCTGGGGCTGCATACTCCAGGATTGGTCTGACATATGTGGTATACAAAGTTCTGAATGATTCTTTACACAAGTTTCTGAATGCCGTTCGTATGTTGGCCAGCCTGGCATATGCCGCTGATGTTATCCGCTTGATATGTGCTGCAGGAGACAGGTCTGGCGTGATATCAACCCCCAAGTCTTTTTCCTTCTCTGACTCCTGAAGGTGTACTGGTGTACAGGTTACTGAGCCTACTGGGCTCTATCATATCTACATTTAAAACTGTGTATGGAGTCAGCCTCCACCACATTACTGCCTAATGCATTCCATTTACTAACTATTGTCACTGAAAAAGTTCTTTCTACTGTGTCTGTGGCTCATTTGGGTACTCAGCTTCCACCCGAGTCTCCTGTGCGAGTACCACCCTTGTTAAATTCTTGTCTTCCCTGTCAATTCCCTAAGAATTTTGTATGTGGTGATCATGTCTACCCGAGTTCTGCTGTCTTCCAGCGACGTGAGGTGCAGTTCACGCAACCTTTCCTCGTAACTCATGCCTCTTAGTTCTGGGACTAGCCTAGTGGTATAACTCTGAACTTTTTCCAGCTTCACCTTGTGCTTGACAAGGTACGGGCTCCATGCTGGGGCCGCATACTCCAGGAGTGGTCTTACATATGTGGTATACAAGGTTCTGAATGATTCCTTACACAGGTTCCTGAACGCCGTTCTGATGTTAGCCAGCCTCGCATATGCCGCCGATGTTATTCTTTTCATGTGGGCTTCAGGAGACAGGTTTGGTGTGATATCAACTCCTAGATCTTTCTCTCTGTCCGTTTCATGCAGTACTTCTTTTCCCAATCTGTATCCGGTATCTGACCTTCTATTTCCTTCACCTAGGTTCATTACCTTACATTTACTCGAGTTGAACTTTATTAGCCATTTGTTGGACCATTCCCTCAGCTTGTCAAGGTCATTTTTGTCAAGGTCAAGTTATATCTGATAAGAATTTTCTTATCTCCTCATAGTTTATCTTTCGGAATGCCAGTCTTTTGTTTTCTGGTGCGTGTATAGGTGCGAGTGTTAGGTATATATATACAGTATATATGTAGTATATATAATAGAGGAGGGGGAAGGGAATTATCAGGGGAAAGCGCCAAACCATTACGACTTTATAGCATATAATAGAGGAAAAATTGATTGGTTAGAAAGGCGGGGTCCAATAGCTAATAATTCGAGTCTGCAGACGCAAATAGTAAACACACACACACACACACACACACACACACACACACACACACACACACACACACACACACACACACACAGACACAACTAGGTGAGTACACACACACACACACACACAGACACAACTAGGTGAGTACACACACACACACACACACACACACACACACAGACACAACTAGGTGAGTACACACACACACACACACACACACACACACACACACACACAGACACAACTAGGTGAGTACACACACACACACACACACACACACACACACAGACACAACTAGGTGAGTACACACACACACACACACAGACACAACTAGGTGAGTACACACACACACACACACACACACACAGACACACACACACTAGGTGAGTACACACACACACACACACACACACAGACACAACTAGGTGAGTACACACACACACACACACACACACACACACACACACACACACACACACACAACTAGGTGAGTACACACACACACACACACACACACACACACACACACACACACACACACACACACACACAGACACAACTAGGTGAGTACACACACACACACACTCACACACACACACACACACACACACACACACACACACACACACACACACACACAACTAGGTGAGTACACACACACACACACACACACACACACACACACACACACACACAACTAGGTGAGTACACACACACACACACACACACACACACACACACACAACTAGGTGAGTACACACACACACACACACACACACACACACACACACACACACACACACACACACAACTAGGTGAGTACACACACACACAACTAGGTGAGTACAACACACACACACACACACACACACACACACACACACATAACTAGGTGAGTACACACACACACACACACATAACTAGGTGAGTACACACACACACACATAACTAGGTGAGTACACACACACACACACACATAACTAGGTGAGTACACACACACACACACACACATACATAACTAGGTGAGTACACACACACACACACACACACACACACACACACACACAGACACAACTAGGTGAGTACACACACACACACACACACACACACACACACACACACACACACACACACACACACACAACTAGGTGAGTACACACACACACACACACACACACACACACACACACACACACACACACACACACACACACACAACTAGGTGAGAACACACACACACACACACACACACACAACTAGGGAGTACACACACACACACACACACACACACACACACACACACACACACACACACACACACACACACACACACACACACTTCGTCACTTTACCTTCTCTTTCTGCTTTAGTTTTTCTTTCCATATTTCTTTTTTGTTGCACCAATTCCTCTCCTCCTCCTTCCTGGCCGCCAGCGTCACCCACCACCTCCCCCTCTCCCCCGTGCTCAATTTCAGCGTGCCAGATAATTAATACAGCGAGATCACCTTTCCTGGATGCCCTCAAGCACACCTGAACGCCCCCAGAATTCATTAGCCGGGCTTCACCTCTTCTGCACCCCCCCCCCCTCCTCCTCGGTCCCTTCCCCTCTCCCCTTCCCCTCTCGTTACCTCCTCGCCTGTCCCCTCCTTCCCCCCACATCTCTTCCCTCGCCTCTTCCCTGTATGTACCTACCGCCTCGCCACGGGGAGACGGAGGCAGCCAGTTGGCCCGGCTGTTGGTATTATCAACTGGAGAAATGGCATTAAAGAGGTTGACTGATTTTTCCAAATAAGTCATAGTTCTCTGGGGACAATTTTGTTGAAGCTTTTGCGTGCACGATTCTACCTGTTGTTTCAGCCATACACGACCACCCAACCGAACCATACCGGGATGGTTCTCCTAGTCATTGCCCATATTGAACCATACTGGGATGGTTCTCCAAGTCATTGCCCATATTGAACCATACCGGGATGGTTCTCCAAGTCATTGCCCATATTGAACCATACTGGGATGGTTCTCCAAGTCATTGCCCATATTGAACCATACCGGGATGATTCTCCTCGTCATTGCCCATATTGAACCATACCGGGATGGTTCTCCTAGTCATTGCCCATATTGAACCATACTGGGATGGTTCTCCAAGTCATTGCCTATATTGAACCATACCGGGATGGTTCTCCTAGTCATTGCCTATATTGAACCATACCGGGATGGTTTCTCCTAGTCATTGCCCATATTGAACCATACCGGGATGGTTCTCCAAGTCATTGCCCATATTGAACCATACCGGGATGGTTCTCCAAGTCATTGCCTATATTGAACCATACCGGGATGGTTCTCCTAGTCATTGCCCATATTGAACCATACCGGGATGGTTCTCCAAGTCATTGCCCATATTGAACCATACTGGGATGGTTCTCCAAGTCATTGCCCATATTGAACCATACCAGGATGGTTCTCCAAGTCATTGCCCATATTGAACCATACCGGGATGGTTCTCCAAGTCATTGCCTATATTGAACCATACCGGGATGGTTCTCCTAGTCATTGCCCATATTGAACCATACCGGGATGGTTCTCCTAGTCATTGCCCATATTGAACCATACCGGGATGGTTCTCCTAGTCATTGCCCATATTGAACCATACCGGGATGGTTCTCCAAGTCATTGCCTATATTGAACCATACTGGGATGGTTCTCCAAGTCATTGCTCATATTGAATCATACCGGGATGGTTCTCCAAGTCATTGCCTATATTGAACCATACCGGGATGATTCTCCTAGTCATTGCCCATATTGAACCATACCGGGATGGTTCTCCTAGTCATTGCCCATATTGAACCATACTGGGATGGTTCTCCAATTCATTGCCTATATTGAACCATACCGGGATGGTTCTCCAAGTCATTGCCTATATTGAACCATACCGGGATGGTTCTCCTAGTCATTGCCCATATTGAACCATACCGGGATGGTTCTCCTAGTCATTGCCCATATTGAACCATACCGGGATGGTTCTCCTAGTCATTGCCCATATTGAACCATACCGGGATGGTTCTCCAAGTCATTGCCTATATTGAACCATACCGGGATGGTTCTCCTAGTCATTGCCCATATTGAACCATACCGGGATGGTTCTCCAAGTCATTGCCTATATTGAACCATACCGGGATGGTTCTCCTAGTCATTGCCCATATTGAACCATTCCGGGATGGTTCTCCTAGTCATTGCCCATATTGAACCATACCGGGATGGTTCTCCTAGTCATTGCCCATATTGAACCATACCGGGATGGTTCTCCTAGTCATTGCCCATATTGAACCATACCGGGATGGTTCTCCTAGTCATTGCCCATATTGAACCATACCGGGATGGTTCTCCAAGTCATTGCCTATATTGAACCATACCGGGATGGTTCTCCTAGTCATTGCCCATATTGAACCATACCGGGATGGTTCTCCTAGTCATTGCCCATATTGAACCATACCGGGATGGTTCTCCTAGTCATTGCCCATATTGAACCATACCGGGATGGTTCTCCAAGTCATTGCCTATATTGAACCATACCGGGATGGTTCTCCTAGTCATTGCCCATATTGAACCATACCGGGATGGTTCTCCAAGTCATTGCCCATAACTGCACATTTCCTGCTACAAGGTTCTAAATTTTGTGTTTAGAAATCATTTTGGCCGCCATTTTTTTGCGTTCAAACGAATATGATAAACATCAATTTTGTTTTTCCACCGTTTATTGAAAAGTATATTTGAAAGGTTTTTTTCATACGAATAAAATGACGGGAATTTTGAGAGTATATTCTAATTTTTTTTTTTTTATTTTAGTATTTTGAGAGCCAAAGGCGTGTTAAGGTCATTTTTTGGGCAAGATTTACGGCCCCGGTGTATTAGTGGCGGGAGGAATGGCATTATACTCCCCCACACCCAAATACTCTCTATCTACAGACAACTCGATTTGGACGGTCAGGGTGAGCGTTGACCAGGTGGTGACCAGAAAAATGACCAGGTGTACTCACTAGAAAGAAGACGAGAGAGATATCAAATAATATACACCTGGAAGATACTGGAGGGCCAAGTACCAAATCTACACAGTAAAATAACAACGTACTGGAGTGAACGACATGGAAGAAAATGTAGAATAGAACCAATGAAGAGCAGAGGTGCCATAGGCACAATCAGAGAACACTGTATAAACATCAGAGGTCCGCGGTTGTTCAACGTCCTCCCAGCAAGCATAAGAAATATTGCCGGAACAACCGTGGACATTTTCAAGAGGAAACTAGATTTATTCCCCCAAGGAGTGCCGGACCAACCGGGCTGTGGTGGGTATGTGGGCCTGCGGGCCGCTCCAAGCAACAGCCTGGTGGACCAAACTCTCACAAGTCGAGCCTGGCCTCGGGCCGGGCTTGGGGAGTAGAAGAACTCCCAGAACCCCATCAACCAGGTAACCAGGTGACCCCTGTGAGAGAGACGACCATAGTGCATGCCCTGTTAAGGCAGGATTGGCCACCTGTGTAGTCCCCTGGGGGGCTAGCAGCTGGTCTAGCCCCCGGCCCCTGGGGGGCTAGCAGCTGGTCTAGCCCCCGGCCCCTGGAGGGCTAGACTAGCAGCTGGTCTAGCCCCCGGCCCCTGGGGGGCTAGACTACCAGCTGGTCTAGCCCCCGGCCCCTGGGGGGCTAGCAGCTGGTCTAGCCCCCGGCCCCTGGAGGGCTAGACTAGCAGCTGGTGTAATTGTATGATTGTGAGGAAAGATGGGAAGCCTGTATGTAGCGCTAATAATGGCAGTAATTGTCATCACTAGAGTGAAAGGTGGTCGCTGGCTCCTTATTGTAGAGTGCCGGGGACGCGGAGCTCTCCTGTGGGGTTACTGGTAAACCACTCATGTGGGGTTACTGGTAAACCACTCCTGTGGGGTTACTGGTAAACCACTCATGTGGGGTTACTGGTAAACCACTCCTGTGTGTGGTTACTGGTAAACCACTCCTGTGTGTGGTTACTGGTAAACCACTCCTGTGTGTGGTTACTGGTAAACCACTCCTGTGTGGGGTTACTGGTAAACCACTCCTGTGTGGGGTTACTGGTAAACCACTCCGTCTACACCTTTCATAACCCATGTGCGTGTTGGAATACTTTTTTTTTAGCTTCTGTGGATTGGGACTTGGTCCTCAAGTATCATCAATGTATATATTATTTGATTCCTTTCTCGTCCTGTGAGTGGTGGTTTATTGTGCACCCCATACTCCTCCTGTGAGTGTGCACAGGAGAACACTGTATAAACATCAGAGGTCCGCGGTTGTTAACGTCCTCCCAGCGAGCATAAGAAATATTGCCGGAACAACCGTGGACATTTTTAAGAGGAAACTAGATTGTTTCCTCCAAGGAGTGCTGGACCAACCGGGTTGTGGTGGGTATGTGGGCCTGCGGGCCGCTCCAAGCAACAGCCTGGTGGACCAAACTCTCACAAGTCAAGTTTGGCCTCGGGCCGGGCTTATGGATACAGTGCAAGGATTTCAGGTATTTTATCCTTGGTAATAAGATGGTTGGCCATTTCAAGCTCTCTCTAGATTTATCTCTAAATGGCTCAATTTTACTACAATCCAAGATATTGTGTTGGAGTGTGTGTTCCCCTGTCAAGATAGGACCGAGTACAGAGCCCTGTGGGACTCCACTGGTGACTTCACGCCAATCGGAAGTCTCACCCCTCACCGTAACTGTGTGTGTGTGTGTGTGTGCGTGTGCGTGTGCGTGCGTGTGTGTGCGTGCGTGTGTGTGCGTGCGTGTGTGTGTGTGTGTGTGTGTGTGTGCGTGTATGGTGTTGTGTGTGTGTGTGTGCGTGCGTGTGTGTGCGTGCGTGTGCGTGCGTGTGTGTGCGTGCGTGTGTGTGCGTGCGTGTGTGTGTGTGTGTGTGTGTGTGTGTGTGTGTGTGTGTGTGTGCGCGTGTGTGTGCGTGCGTGCGTGTGTGTGCGTGCGTGTGTGTGTGTGTGTGTGTGTGTGTGTGTGTGTGTGTGTGTTCACGCTGAATATCAGCGCTCGCGGCCTTTGTGGCTTGTCAATGCCCAAGTTTTCTCTTTCTCTTTAAAGACCGAGCAAGTATATAAAATGAGCATTATATATAACCGAACCCATATATTATATGAACTTGAGGGCGTGTCGGGTCGTTGTGGTCCCTTACGGAACCGAGGCTGAAGAAGAAAGTGGAGGATGTTATGCTCCAGGTATGCTCCAGATATTATGCTCCAGGAAGGCATTAATAGGCAGGAATGAGGAGGTTCAGGAGAAAACGTGGAGCATGATGCAAGTTTCTGTTTATGAATGATTACTGTGGGAGTGAAGGAGGGAGGAGTGAGGTGAGTTGACTGGTTACAGCTAAAGGTTAAGAACATGTGAAGGTAACTGCAGAAAGCCTCTTGGCCCATACGAGGCAGCTCCTATTTATATCCACACAATCTCAATCATTATAATATATATATATATATATATATATATATATATATATATATATATATATATATATATATATATATATATAATATAGGAGATGCCTCGTATGGGCCAATATGCCTTCTGCAGCCTCTATGTTTCACCTCACATTATCCCTTATGTATCCCCCCATGTTTTTCACCTTCATTGTATTATCACCTGACCTAATGCGGGTATAAAATCAACTAGTATTGTAAGATCTGTTCACTTGAGATGAACCATGGAGGTTCGAAACGTCGTGCAAATTATACAATAAGTGTAATACACACTATAGTAAATCATATATAATATATATATATATATAATATATATATATATATATACTATATATATATATATATATATATATATATATATATATATATATATATATATATATATATATATATAAGCGTGAAACAATCAAGGGATACTACTTTTATTTTCTTACGCGGTAATTGGTTCCACAAATCAACAACCCTGTTGCCGAACCAGTATTTACCCAGATCTTTCTTAATCTAAACTTATCCAATTTATACCCACTGTTTTGTGATCAATTTTGTGTTGATACTTTTAATATCTTATTAATTTCCAGTTAATGTACCCTTTGTTATGACCATCCACTTACTCGCCTCTTATCATGTCACGCCTAATTTTTCGTCTTTCTAGAGACTGTAATTAAGTTGAAGAACAACACCAGGTGTCTTGTTACTAACGCTTCGAGAGATAAATCCAAGTGTCCTATTTGCCTTATTACGAACATTTATGCATCGATTTTTTGGTTTTAAATTCTTATAAAACTCCCAGATCCCTTTCACAATCCGATTTCGCAATCTCAACACCATCTAGCTCGTATCTTGTAACTCTATCATCACTACCTAGCCTCAAAATCTTATATTTATCAGCGTTAAACTGCATCTACCATTCTTTGAACTATTTCAAAATCCTATTTAGATCATCTTGAAGTAATTAGAGCGTCTGGAAGTGAGGTTCGAGAGAGGAGAGATGGCGAAGGACTGAAGGTGGGGGCTAGAGCGATGTGTTGTGGCCAATTTTACCCGAGTGTGGGCGGAAATAAAGAGGAAAGCTTCAGTGGTTCCTCCCACACACACACCATGGTACCTTTCCTCCCACACACACACCTTCAGGTCTCCCACACTCACACACACACACACCGTTATGGTAGCCCACACCCCCACACACACACCTCTGGCCCCTCCCTCCCACACCTCCCACACACCTCCCCCCCACCACACACCTCTGGTCCCTTCACCACACACCACACACACACCTTGGGTCCTCCTCACCTCACCACACACACACACACCTTCTGGCCTCCTCCACACACACACACATGGTACCTGTCCTCCACACACACCCATGGTACCACCTCCCACACCACACACCTTCCTTCCTCCCACACACACACATGGTACCTCCTCCACACACACACACACCTTCTGGTCTCCCACCACACACACACACACACACCCATGGTTCAGGCCTCCCACTCACCACACACACACACACCTCCTGGTTACCCACACACACACACACACACACACACACACCTTCCTTCCCTCCCACACACACACATATGGTACCTTCCCACACACACACACACCTCAGGTCTCCTCCCTCCACACACACACACCACACCCTTCTTCTCCTCCCACACACACACACACCTTCAGGTCTCCCCCACCCACACACACACACACCTTCAGGTCTCCCACACACACACACACACACACCTTCAGGTCTCCCACTCCACACACACACACCTTCAGGTCTCCCCACCCCACACACACACCTCAGGTACCACCCCACACCTTCCACACACACACCTTCAGGTCTCCTTCCTCCCCACACACACCTCACACCTTCAGGTCTCCCACACACACACACACACACTTCAGGTCTCCTCACACACACACACACCTCTGGTCTCCACACACACACTCACCACACACACACCTCTGGCCTCCCACCTCCCACACACACACACACACCTCTGGCCTCCTCCCTCCCACACACACACACCACACCTCTGGCCCTCCCACACACACACACACCTCCACACCCTCCCTCCCACACACACACCTTCTCCCACACACACACTCCTCCCACACACACACACACCCTCTGGTCCTCCCTCCCACACACACACCTCTGGCCTCCTCCCTCCACACACACACCTCTGGCCTCCTCCCTCCCACACACACACACCTCTCCTCCCACACACACCCTCCCACCACACACACACACCTCTGGCCACCACACTCCCACACACACACACTGGCCTCCTCCCTCCCACACACACACACCTCTGGCCTCCCCACCCACACACACACACACCTCTGGCCTCCCTCCCTCCCACACACACCTCTGGCCTCCTCCCTCCCACACACACACCTCTGGTCTCCTCCCTCCCACACCACACACTTCTGGCCTCCTCCTCCCACACACACACCTCTGGCCTCCTCCCTCCACACACACACACACACTCTGGCCTCCTCCCTCCCACACACACACACACACACTGGCCTCCTCCCTCACCCCACACACACACCTCTGGCCTCCTCCCTCCCACACACACACACCTCTGGCCTCCTCCCTCCCACACACACACACACCTCTGGCCTCCTCCCTCCCACACACACACACCTCTGGCCTCCTCCCTCCCACACACACACACACCTCTGGCCTCCTCCCTCCCACACACACACACACCTCTGGCCTCCCTCCCACCCACACACACACACACCTCTGGCCTCCTCCCTCCCTTCCACACACACACACACCTCTGGCCTCCTCCCTCACACACACACACACCTCTGGCCTCCTCCCTCCCACACACACACACACACCTCTGGCCTCCTCCCTCCCACCACACACACACACCTCTGGCCTCCTCCCTCCCACACACACACACACACCTCTGGCCTCCTCCCTCCCACACACACACACACCTCTGGCCTCCTCCCTCCACACACACACACCTCTGGCCTCCTCCCACACACACACACACACACCTCTGGCCTCCTCCCTCCCACACACACACACCTCTGGCCTCCTCCCACACACACACACACACCTCTGGCCTCCTCCCTCCACCCACACACACACACCTCTGGCCTCCTCCCTCCACACACACACACTCTGGCCTCCTCCCTCCCCCACACACACACACCTCTGGCCTCCTCCCTCCCACACACACACACACCTCTGGCCTCCTCCCACACACACACACACACCTCTGGCCTCCTCCCTCCCACACACACACCTCTGGCCTCCTCCCTCCCACACACACACACCTCTGGCCTCCTCCCTCCCACACACACACACACACCTCTGGCCTCCTCCCTCCCCACACACACACACCTCTGGCCTCCTCCCTCCCACACACACACACTCTGGCCTCCTCCCACACACACACACACACACCTCTGGCCTCCTCCCTCACACACACACACCTCTGGCCTCCTCCCTCCCACACCAACACCTCTGGCCTCCTCCCTCCCACGCACACACCTCTGGCCTCCTCCCTCCCACACACACACCTCTGGCCTCCTCCCTCACCACACACACACACCTCTGGCCTCCTCCCTCCCACACACACACACCTCTGGCCTCCTCCCCACACACACACCTCTGGCCTCCTCCCACCCACACACACACACCTCTGGCCTCCTCCCTCCCACACACACACACCCTCTGGCCTCCCTCCCTCCCACACACACACACCTCTGGCCTCCCTGGCCTCCTCCCCACACACACACACCTCTGGCCTCCTCCCTCCCACACACACACCTCTGGCCTCCTCCCACACACACACCACACCTCTGGCCTCCTCCCCCACACACACACCTCTGGCCTCCTCCCTCCCCACACACACTGGCCACCTCCCACACACCCACACACCTCTGGCCTCCTCCCACACACACACCTCTGGCCTCCTCACACACACCTCTGGCCTCCTCCCACCCACACACACACTCCTCCCTCCCACACACACACCTCTGGCCTCCCTCCCACACACCCTCCCACACACACACCTCTGGCCTCCTCCCCCCCACACACACTCCTCCCTCCCACACACACACCTCTGGCCTCCTCCCACACACACACACCTCTGGCCTCCTCCCTCACCCCACACCTCACACACACACCTCTGGCCTCCTCCCTCCCACACACACTCCCACACACACACCTCTGGCCTCCTCCCTCCCACCCACACACACACACACCTCTGGCCTCCTCCCTCCCACACACACACACCTCTGGCCTCCTCCCACACACACACACTCCCACACACACACCTCTGGCCTCCTCCCTCCCACACACACACACCTCTGGCCTCCTCCCTCCCACACACACACACCCTCTGGCCTCCCACACCTCCCACACACACACACCTCTGGCACTCCCTCCCTCCCACACACACACACACCTCTGGCCTCCTCCCTCCACACACACACACACCTCTGGCCTCCTCCCTCCACACACACACACACCTCCCACACACACACACCTCTGGCCTCCCTCTCCCACACACACACACCTCTGGCCTCCTCTCCTCACACACACACACACACACCTCACACACTCCTCCCTCCCACACACACACACACCTCTGGCCTCCTCCCTCCCACACACACACACCTCTGGCCTCCTCCCTCCCCACACACACACACCTCTGGCCTCCTCCCTCTCCCACACACACACACCTCTGGCCTCCTCCCTCCCACACACACTCACCTCTGGCCTCCTCCCTCCCACACACACACACACCTCTGGCCTCCTCCCTCCCACACACACACACACCTCTGGCCTCCTCCCTCCCACACACACACACACCTCTCACACCTTCTGGCCTCCTCCCTCCCACACACACACACCTCTGGCCTCCTCCCTCCCACACACACACACCTCTGGCCTCCTCCCTCCCACACACACACCTCTGGCCTCCTCCCTCCCACACACACACCTCTGGCCTCCTCCCTCCCACACACACACCTCTGGCCTCCTCCCTCCCACACACACACACCTCTGGCCTCCTCCCTCCCACACACACACACCTCTGGCCTCCTCCCTCCCACACACACACACCTCTGGCCTCCTCCCTCCCACACACACACACCTCTGGCCTCCTCCCTCCCACACACACACACCTCTGGCCTCCTCCCTCCCACACACACACACACCTCTGGCCTCCTCCCTCCCACACACACACACACCTCTGGCCTCCTCCCTCCCACACACACACACCTCTGGCCTCCTCCCTCCCACACACACACACCTCTGGCCTCCCTCCCACACACACACCTAGTGTACCAACCCGTCCTCCACATAGCACGTCGCATTTTGACGTACACTCCACCTAAGGCCAAAAAATCGTCGTAGTAAAAAATGGTATTTCGCGGCTCGCGAAATTGACACACTGTCCCGTTTTCTGTTTGTGGGTCCTTTGGTAGGTTAGGTTAAGGGCACTTTAGTTCGGCAGTTTCTTGACGTTGGGGGACTTTAGGAGGACGGACTGAGATCACTCTTGGTACTCCTCCTCCTCCTCCCTCTCTCCTCCTCCCTCTCTCCTCCTCCCTCTCTCCTCCTCCCTCTCTCCTCCTCCCTCTCTCCTCCTCTCTCTCTCCTCCTCCCTCTCTCCTCCTCTCTCTCTCCTCCTCCCTCTCTCCTCCTCTCTCTCTCCTCCTCCCCCTCTCCTCCTCCCCCTCTCCTCCTCCCCCTCTCCTCCCCCTCTCCTCCTCATAATTTCCCCCTCACAGTTTCCTCCTAACAGCCACCTCGGTCCAAACGAGGTTGTTATCGTAGGGCTCCCGCAAGAATTTGAAACAGCGTATTTAACTCATACTAAACTCAACCACTTGGGCTGGACGGTAGAGCGACAGTCTCGCTTCATGCAGGTCAGCGTTCAATCCCCGACCGTCCAAGTGGTTGGGGCACCATTCCTTCCCACCCCCCGTCCCATCCCAAATCCTTATCCTGACCCCTTCCAAGTGCTATATAGTCGTAATGGCTTGGCGCTTTCTCCTGATAATTCATTCATTCATTTAACTCATACATACAGCCTCCTTAATCCTCCTTTACCACTTGTAAAGCAACAGAATTGCTTAAATTCTCTCAATTGAAATGGACTTTCCTTGTCCATTTTGTATATTTACCTCGGTATCTTTTATGATGTGATCATCTCTCCTCTGGTTGTCCTTCTCTCTAAAAGTTGTTAGATCGAGTGGCATTGATCTGGCCTCGTAGCTTGCACTCTTGCTTGCACTCTGGAGCCGGTCGGTCGAGCGGACAGCACGCTGGACTTGTGGTACTGGGTTCGATCCCAGGCGCCGGCGAGAAACAATGGGCAGAGTTTCTTTCACCCTATGCCCCTGTTACCTAGCAGTAAAATAGGTACCTGGGTGTTAGTCAGCTGTCACGGGTTGCTTCTTGGGGGTGGAGGCCTGGTCGAAGACCGGGCCGCGGGGACAACTAAAAAAGCCCCGAAATCATCTCAAGATAACTCCTTGCTTGCACTCCTTGCTTGCACTCCATGCTTGCACTCCTTGCTTGCACTCCTTGCTTGCACTCCTTGCTTGCACTCCTTGCTTGCACTCCTTGCTTTAAGCACGTGCCTTATATCAAAACCTCTATATGCGTTACGGGCTATTCATGCCCGTGCCACCTCTTGGATGGCTTAATCTTCATCAGTTTATATGAGTTCAAGTTTCCTTTTGTGCTTTACCCAGTCCGTCCTATTATTCTCCAACGTCAAGAAACCGTCGTACTAACGTGCCCTTATCCTAACCTAACCAGAGGACCCAAAACAGAAAACGAGACAGTGTGTCAGTTTCGCGTCCATTTTCTAGTACGATGATTGTTGGCCTTACGTAGAGTATACGTCAAAATGCGACGGTCTATTAGGAGGACGGTTGGGTGACTGACAGGTTGGGTGACGAGGACGGGTTGGGTGACGGATGGGTTGGCTGACTGATGGGGGGGACGGGTTGGGTGACTGATGGGGGGGACGGGTTGGGTGACTGATGGGGGGGACGGGTTGGGTGACTGATGGGGGGGACGGGTTGGCTGACTGATGGGGGGACGGGGTGGGTGACGGGGACAGGTGGGTGGCGGAGACAGGTGGGTGACGGGGGGGGGGGGACGGGTCTGTATACAAGACCAGCCCTCGCAGCCTCCGTGTAGGCAAGTCTCGTTGTTAACATTATAAACAAACAAAAATTACTGAAGCGAACAAGTTGCAAGGGCAGCTCGCTGTTGGGTAATTAGCCAGAGGGGACCCACCCCACAAAATCCCTCAGAGGGGGGGGAGGGGGAGGGGAGGTCCCAGGAACACGTGACCTCAAAATTATCTACGCTTCTCAGAGATAAAAAGATAATTATTTACGGAGAGCGAGAGAGAGTCGAGTATAAATAGTGTGTGTACAAGGGATAGGGAGGGTCCCCCCCCCGCCCCCCCTCTCCCCCCTGCCGTCCAAACCCCCCCAGAATTACTGACACACTTCACATTGCTGTAATTACAATTACAATTTTCTCTTTTACGGAAAAACATTTTATGTGGGAAAATTCAAGAAAGATTCATTTTTTGATGATCACTTTCAACCTTGGTAATTATTTCTTCTCTAGCGTGGACTCACTTAATAAGACTCCTCCAACGGTAGGGGGGGGGGGGACCCGTCTTAAACTATGTGGTTCATGAACGTGAACTGCTTGTAGTTTTTCAATGTCTTCAGCAGAGGTAATTCTTGTGCTGATTTTTGTGTCATCTGTAAAGAATGATACGAAACCGTGACTTGTATTCAAGTCTATATCTGATATGAGAATAAGGAACAGCAGTGGTGCAAGGACTGTACCCTGAAGTACAGAGCTTTTAAGTGCGCTTGGACTAGATTTTATTTGATTGATTGTTGCTCTGTGTTCTGTTCGAAGGTGTCTTTGGTCAGGTGTCTTGACATCTATACCATTTCGCCTCATGTGTGGTCAATGTCTTGGGTGAGAAGGCTTGCTTATGAAGAGGGAAGGGGAGGGTGGGGGTTGAGGGGGGAGTTTCATCTTAGATTTCCTCCTCTTATCAACACATTCTGGTCACACTTGTGCTGTTCCTTCAAACTCTTGATATAGTTCACGTCTACAACATTTTTCCGGTCCGCTCCATTTGCTTGTTCCTCTATGACAGTCACTTTGCTTGCCATTACATAAGAGTATTTTCCCGCACGTCTCTCATATATATATATATATATATATATATATATATATATATATATATATATATATATATATATATATATATATATAATTATTATTTCGAATTTACGATATGGTGTCGATGGCCTTACCTTGAGGTTACCTTGAGGTTACCTTGAAGTTACCTTGAAGTTACCGAAATGGACCAAACTCACACAAGTCAAGCCTGGCCTCGGGCCGGGCTTGGGGAGTAGAAGAACTCCCAGAACCCCATCAACCAGGTATCAACCAGGTACCTTGAGGTGCTTCCGGGGCTTAGCGTCCCCGCGCGGCCCGGTCGTCGACCAGGCCACTTGTATGTTATGTTTGGTATTTTGTTCCCTGTTGTGTTAACTGTATCTCTCGTTCTCTAAAGTTGCTTCCGGCACTTTCGACTAGTTTTCCTAACTAAATTCTTATTTAGTCTCGCCGGCGATCCCAGGCGCCGGCGAGAAACAATGGGCAGAGTTTCTTTCACCCTATGCCCCCTGTTACCTAGCAGTAAAATAGGTACCTGGGTGTTAGTCAGCTGTCACGGGCTGCTTCCTGGGGGTGGAGGCCTGGTCGAAGACCGGGCCGCGGGGACACTAAAAAGCCCCGAAATCATCTCAAGATAACCTCAAGATAACCTCAAGGCCCATTATGGACCCTGCACCTCCACAAGGCCACGTTGTGCTAAACACAGTGTACAACAAGGTGAGGAAGAATGTTGTATCGTGAGTGTATTATGAATACAGATTGAGCTAAACGAGCGAGGTGCTGGACGCAAACTTTCACCACAGTTTGAAATAATATGGTTCCTCCCAATATAAGGTTGGCCTTCACTGTATGGATGAGCAGCCGCTAAAAGGCGCGTGTGCATGCGTGTGTGTGCGTGTGCGTGCGTGTGCGTGCGCGTGCGTGCGTGCGTGCGTGTGTGTGTGTGTGTGTGTGTGTGTGTGTGTGTGTGTGTGTGTGTGTGTACCAGTTATATAAGCTAGTACAACCCGTCTGGCCTAAATAAGTTAGTACATACGCGCTTGTACGCGTGCGTGCGTGTATGTGTGTTTATATACAGTATATATATATATATATATATATATATATATATATATATATATATATATATATATATATATATATATATATATATATATATATGCAATTGACGATCACAAAACACTGATCATTTTATGCGGAAAATCCACAGAGAAATATGAAATGAGGTGAACGTTTCGGCTTTGTTAAAGCCTTTGTCAACACCAGACTGACTAAGGAGAAGGATTGATTGATGAAGATTAAGCCACCCAAAAGGTGGCACGGGCATGAATAGCCCGTAAGTGGTGGCCATTTTAAGCCATTACCAGTATCAGGAGCTGATACTGAAGATCTGTGGAGGTGCGAATGCACCCTGCATGACGGGAGATGTCTCCCTTGTGAATGTGTTAAGATGAAGATGAAGCCACCCAAAAGGTGGCACAGGCATGAATAGCTCGTAAGTGGTGGCCCTTTTGAGCCATTACCAGTATCAATAGATGATACTGGAGATCTGTGGAGGTGCGACTGCACCCTGCGTGACGGGAGATGTCTCCCGGACCAAATGGTGACCAGATGGTGAAGGAGAAGGGAGAAGGGGGAGGATATATAGGCCGACACCTGACCAACCCATCCCTAGGGTTGGTCAGGTGTAATTAACCAAAAACAGGTATAGCTGTTTTTGGTTAATTACACCTGACCAACCCTAGGGATGGGTTGGTCAGGTGTCGGCCTATATATCCTCCCCCTTCTCCCTTCTCCTTAGTCAGTCTGGTGTTGACAAAGGCTTTAACAAAGCCGAAACGTTCACCTCATTTCATATTTCTCTGTGGATTTTCCGCATATATATATATATATATATATATATATATATATATATATATATATATATATATATATATATATATATATACACATACAATATATATAATATAAAATACACACACACACTGGCTGGTACCGAGTAATAGTTTTCGCCCTCCATATTAATCAACTGGTGGTGGCTGACATTCACACAGTTGAGGCTTTATTGATGTCTAGTGTGTTTTTACGAAGTGTGATGCGTGTGTAGCACAGTGTGGTCCGCCTGGAGTGCCTGTGGGCCAGCTATTTTGACACCTTACTCGACACGCTAACCTTAGTGCCATGATTGCATGTTAAACAGTCTCGGGCCTCTGATGTTGATAGTTCTCTCTTGAACACTGTGAGGGGTCGGCCAGTTATGTCCCTTATGTGTAGTGGAAGCGTGTTGAACAGTCTCGGGCCTCTGATGTTGATAGTTCTCTCTCAGAGTACCTGTTGCACCTCTGCTCTTCAAGGGGGGTATTCTGCACATCCTGCCATGCCTTCTGGTCTCATGTGATGTTATTTCTGTGTGCAGGTTTGGGACCATCTCCTCTAGTATTTTCCACGTGTAAATTATTATGTATCTCTCCCGCCTGCACTCAAGAGAATACAGATTTAGGCTCTTTTAGTCTTTTTTTAGGCAGGAGGAGGGGGAGAGGCAGCCAGGCAGGCAAGCAGGAGGAGGAGGAGAGGCAGGCAAGCAGGAGGAGGAGGAGAGGCAGCCAGGCAGGCAAGCAGGAGGAGGAGAGGCAGCCAGGCAGGCAAGCAGGAGGAGGAGGAGAGGCAGCCAGGCGGAGGAGGAGAGGCAGCCAGGCAGGCAAGGAGGAGGAGAGGCAGGCAGGCAAGCAGGAGGAGGAGAGGCAGGCAAGCAGGAGGAGGAGGAGAGGCAGCCAGGCAGGAGGAGGGGGAGAGGCAGGCAAGCAGGAGGAGGAGGAGAGGCAGCCAGGCAGGAGGAGGAGGAGAGGCAGCCAGGCAGGCGAGGAGGAGAGGCAGGCAGGCAGGCAAGCAGGAGGAGAGGCAGGCAGGCAGGCAAGCAGGAGGAGGAGAGGCAGGCAAGCAGGAGGAGGAGAGGCAGGTAGGCAGGCAGGAGGAGGAGGAGAGGCAGGCAAGCAGGTGGAGGAGGAGAGGCAGGCAGGAGGAGAGGCAGCCAGGCAGGAGCTGGAGGAGGAGAGGCAGGCAGCCAGGCAGGAGCTGGAGGAGGAGAGGCAGGCAGCCAGGCAGGAGCTGGAGGAGGAGGAGAGGCAGGCAGGAGGAGGAGAGGCAGCCAGGCAGGAGCTGGAGGAGGAGAGGCAGGCAGCCAGGCAGGAGCTGGAGGAGGAGGAGAGGCAGGCAGGAGGAGGAGAGGCAGCCAGGCAGGAGCAGGAGGAGGTAGCTGGAGGTAAGAGCAGGGGGGGGGGAGGCATCCCTCTTGACCGTGGGCCGCCAGCCACCGATGAGACAATGACGTTGTTCCTGTCTGTGCATCGTTCACTGCGTCCGCCCTCCCAACCTCCTCTTCCTCCTCCTAGTCCTCCTCCTCCTAGTCCTAGTCCTCGTCGTAGTCCTCCTCGTCCTTCTCCTCCTCCTTCTCCTCCTCCTCCTCCTCCTCCTTCTCCTCCTCCTCCTCCTCCTTCTCCTCCTCGTCGTCCTCCTCGTCGTCGTCGTCGTCGTCGTCGTCCTCCTCGCCCTCCTCCTCGCCGCCCTCCGCGCCCTCCTCCTCGCCGCCCTCCGCGCCCTCCTCCTCGCCGCCCTCCGCGCCGTCCTCCTCGCCCTCCTCCTCGCCCTTCTCCTCCTCCTCGTAGTCGTCGTCGTCCTCGTCCTCGTAGTCGTCGAACTCTTCCTCCTCGTCCTGTTAGTGGTGGTCGTCGTCCTCCCCGTCCTCTTCTTAGGACGGGGGTTTGAGGAGTTGTGGTCCCTCCAGGCTGGGGCCAGGCTGGGGACCCCAGAGATGTGTGGTCGCCGCTTGTCAGCGTGGTGTGTGTGTGTGTGTGTGTGTGTGTGTGTGTGTGTGTGTGTGTGTGTGTGTGTGTGTGTGTGTGTGTGTGTGTGTGCGCGTGTGCGCGCGCGCGTGCCGGTGTGCGCGGCTGACCTGCGCCCCCCTAACACACCCTAACATATTCAAGGTCACTCCTCACCTCAACCCCTCCGGACTACCCAAACCCCTGAAAGGGTTTTTATTCTAATTGAAAGCGGGTTTGTGTCTTCGTGAGGCTGACAAGCACCTGGAGTGGTGACCTCTTGGCTGTTGTGGGAAGGGTGGGAGGGATGTAGGGGACACGCCATCCAGGAGGGAGGGGGGGGGAGTTCTCGAGGGACAGGCGTGGGAAGCATTCCATCCAGAGGGAAAAGAAGCATCAGATAGCCATCCAGGATGGTGGAAGAAAATGTGGTCTCAGGCGATTCTGATATTTTTCCTGCTCTCACAACCTGACTTCTCCCTACCAGTTTTCTACCCCCTCAACCCCCCCCCCTGACTTCTCCCTACCAGTTTTCTACCCCCTCAACCCCCCCCCTGACTTCTCCCTACCAGTTTTCTACCCCCTCAACCCCCCCCCTGACTTCTCCCTACCAGTTTTCTACCCCCTCAACCCCCCCCCCACTCCTAACCTCACAACTCATCACGTCTTGCACAACTTCTCTAGCCTGTCCTTGTCGTGTGGGGGATAGTCACACTCTCTCTCTCTCCCACTCTTATGTCTCACGCTCTCTATATATCTTGGTGCGTGTGAGAGTGATGTCTATACTGAGAGGATGATGAACATGACTGGAAGTGATGCTGGACGAGGCTGTGATGAGTAGGAGCAGTGATGATACGGCCATACTTGGTTATCTTGAGGTTATCTTGAGATGATTTCAGGGCTTTTTAGTGTCCCCGCGGCCCGGTCCTCGACCAGGCCTCCACCCCCAGGAAGCAGCCCGTGACAGCTGACTAACTCCCAGGTACCTATTTTACTGCTAGGTAACAGAGGCATTCAGGGTGAAAGAAACTTTGCCCATTTGTTTCTGCCTGGTGCGGGAATCGAACCCGCGCCACAGAATTACGAGTCCTGCGCGCTATCCACCAGGCTACGAGGTTCCCCGTCACTTGGTCAGTACAGCCTCGGCACCTCATCTCCCTCCTACCTTGAGGCTACCTTGAGGTGCTTCCGGGGCTTAGTGTCCCCGCGGCCCGGTCGTCGACCCTCCCCTCCCTCACCTACATATTGACCACAGTTCTGCATCAACTATTACACTGAAGTAAAACTATATAGATTGTTGAATGCTATTTCTCGGTAATTTGTAAGAAATTTAATTTTTATGGTATTTCAATATGTATTTTTTTTAATTTGTCCCGAGGAGACAGTTTACGGGGCAGCGCCACTCATCCTGTGAGTGGACACACCGCCATAGTGACAGTATTGGGCAGCGCCACTCATCCTGTGAGTGGACACACCGCCATAGTGACAGTATTGGGCAGCGTCACTCATCCTGTGAGTGGACACACCGCCATAGTGACAGTATTGGGCAGCGCCACTCATCCTGTGAGTGGACACACCGCCATAGTGACAGTATTGGGCAGCGCCACTCATCCTGTGAGTGGACACACCGCCATAGTGACAGTATTGGGCAGCGTCACTCATCCTGTGAGTGGACACACCGCCATAGTGACAGTATTGGGCAGCGCCACTCATCCTGTGAGTGGACACACCGTCATAGTGACAGTATTGGGCAGCGTCACTCATCCTGTGAGTGGACACACCGCCATAGTGACAGTATTGGGCAGCGTTACTCATCCTGTGAGTGGACACACCGCCATAGTGACAGTACTGGGCAGCGCCACTCATCCTGTGAGTGGACACACCGCCATAGTGACAGTATTGGGCAGCGTCACTCATCCTGTGAGTGGACACACCGCCATAGTGACAGTATTGGGCAGCGCCACTCATCCTGTGAGTGGACACACCGCCATAGTGACAGTATTGGGCAGCGTCACTCATCCTGTGAGTGGACACACCGTCATAGTGACAGTATTGGGCAGCGCCACTCATCCTGTGAGTGGACACACCGCCATAGTGACAGTATTGGGCAGCGCCACTCATCCTGTGAGTGGACACACCGCCATAGTGACAGTATTGGGCAGCGCCACTCATCCTGTGAGAGGACACACCGCCACAGTGACAGTACTGGGCAGCGCCACTCATCCTGTGAGTGGACACACCGCCATAGTGACAGTATTGGGCAGCGCCACTCATCCTGTGAGTGGACACACCGTCATAGTGACAGTATTGGGCAGCGCCACTCATCCTGTGAGTGGACACACCGCCATAGTGACAGTATTGGGCAGCGTCACTCATCCTGTGAGTGGACACACCGCCATAGTGACAGTATTGGGCAGCGCCACTCATCCTGTGAGTGGACACACCGCCACAGTGACAGTACTGGGCAGCGCCACTCATCCTGTGAGTGGACACACCGCCATAGTGACAGTATTGGGCAGCGCCACTCATCCTGTGAGTGGACACACCGCCATAGTGACAGTATTGGGCAGCGCCACTCATCCTGTGAGTGGACACACCGCCATAGTGACAGTATTGGGCAGCGTCACTCATCCTGTGAGTGGACACACCGTCATAGTGACAGTATTGGGCAGCGTCACTCATCCTGTGAGTGGACACACCGCCATAGTGACAGTATTGGGCAGCGCCACTCATCCTGTGAGTGGACACACCGCCATAGTGACAGTACTGGGCAGCGCCACTCATCCTGTGAGTGGACACACCGCCATAGTGACAGTATTGGGCAGCGCCACTCATCCTGTGAGTGGACACACCGCCATAGTGACAGTATTGGGCAGCGCCACTCATCCTGTGAGTGAACACACCGCCATAGTGACAGTATTGGGCAGCGCCACCCATCCTGTGAGTGGACACACCGCCATAGTGAGAGTATTGGGCAGCGCCACTCATCTTGTGAGTGGACACACCGCCATAGTGACAGTACTGGGCAGCGTCACTCATCCTGTGAGTGGACACACCGCCATAGTGACAGTATTGGGCAGCGCCACTCATCCTGTGAGTGGACACACCGCCATAGTGACAGTATTGGGCAACGCCACTCATCCTGTGAGTGGACACACCGCCACAGTGACAGTATTGGGCAGCGCCACTCATCCTGTGAGTGAACACACCGCCATAGCAGCATGTACAACACTCCCCAATAGGAAGAAAACCCGCTGGGTTGTTCATCCTGCCACTTGTACCCAGATACAGCTGGGACTTGCTTAACTGTCTGAAGTGAACAGCTTATCAAACAAGATGATTAACATCTATCAACCCTTAAGTGCTTACGTTATCTTGCGGGTGCAAAATGGGGGAATCTTTTAAGAACAGTATCAATATTTGACAAATATAGTATTTTCCTAACTCAAACAATGTGAGGTTTATTATTTTACACATATTCCTAATGTCTCTCAGGTGTTCACATTCTCTCAGGTAGTGGTCAAGGCGGTGTCCGTCACTCTCACCACAGATTCTGCAACTCCGCTGCTCAACTGTTGTTTCCATTCCGTATCTCCATGGATATTTGTATCCAAGACGGATTCTCGCTATTACTGATTCTCTCCCGCGTCCACCTCCTCTTCATCCATAATGATCAAGATTGCCAGCTGCAACCATGTTGTACCATCGTACAGATTTACAGGTTTGTGCTTCTATCCTCCTTTCCTCAGTTACCTTGTCACGGTGATGTTGCCTGATGATTCCTCTAATTTGTTGAAGTCTTGGGTATGAAGTATTCAATATGGTCTCCTTCAGCAGCCAGCACATCTGCTCGTTCATTCCCACATACTCCAGCATGGGAGGGCATCCACAGAAATCCACAAAAAACTCTTCCCTGATTGCTTAGTACTCTCACAGCTCTCTTGATCTCTGCGACTATCGCAGGATTTTCTGTCTATTTTTAGTAAGGCTTTGTAGCGCTGCTTTTGAGTCAGTGCAGATCACTGCGCCATAAATGTTTCGTTCAAGGAATCTTAACGCCATAACAATGGCAATTAGCTCCGCTTGCGTTGAAGAGGCATAGTTCTCAATACGTGCTTTCTCATTTCCGCGTTGTAAGGCATTATTCCTAATTACAGTGTATGCTGCACCAACCCTGCCATTGACAGGGTTAGATGATCCATTAGTGTAGATTTGATTCATTTCCGGCTTCTTTATAGATTTTCTCGAGATAATTGAGCCTCATTTCTTGAGCTATCATGTTGGACTTTTTCGTTGTCATTTCATTGATGATAATCCTGCATGAGTCATCCTCCCAGGGAGGTAACCTCTCTACAGGCAGGAGCTCACGGGCTTGCTCAAGCAGGTGAAGCTCTTCCAGGTAGCAGACTGATCTGTGATGACATTTTTTGCTTCTCCTGTTTCCACCTGTAAGTAGCACAGAGCTCAGTTTTTCTCGTCAATATCATTGTAATGGGGATCTCTGGCTGTCTTAATTACAAGCTTAGCATTCAATTCCTTAATTCTGTTTTTAACACTGGGGGGTGGGGGACAATTGTAGATTAGATGTTTTGGCAGTTCTTGGGACTCCTAGAATGATTGTCATGACTTCATTCAACCTGTCCTCTTAAAAAGAACGTCGCTTTTGGCCGTTTACCAGTATGGTCGAATATGGACGTAATTTGAAAATGAAAATATATTTGGGATTTTTTTTTCAACAACAGTAAGTTAAGGGTCCTCTGATAGGTTAGGTGGGCAGGAAATTCTCATAAAGTTTCAAAACGTTATGAAAAACGTTAATGGAAAGAATCCTTTTCGAAGCTTGCCGAGTAAGCCGGACGACTCCAACAGAAAACGGAACAGTACGTCACTTTTGTGAGTGGATTTCATTTCAAATTACGTCCAAATTTGGCCATAGTGCGCATACCAGCCAAAAGTGACGCTATTTTTAAGAGGACGGGTTGATTCTGTAGCCATATGTGTGACTGGGGTTGGATATGAGGGGTTATGTCTCCTCCACGGGTCTGTCAATTTTTCTAAAGCAGCAATCTACCTTCCCTTTGTACTGTACTGCGCTCACTCGTGCCCTTGTCCTCATAAAGTTTTTATAACCCATAGAAATCTAAAGTACGTAGCCATATTTTAGACCAGCCATCAGCCCCATGCACTAAGAGCGTGCCTTTAGGACTTGATGCTCGCAGACCCGTGCTGGAGTATGCAGCCCCAGCATGGAGTCCATATCTAGTCAAGCATAAGACTAAACTGGAAAAGGTTCAAAGGTTTGCCACCAGACTAGTACCCGAGCTGAGGGGTATGAACTACGAGGAGAGACTACGGGAATTAAACCTCACATTGCTGGAAGACAGAAGAGTTGGGGGGGGGGGTACATGATCACCACATACAAGATTGTCAAAGGAATTGATAGGGTAGATAAAGACAGACTACTTAACACAAGGGGCACACGCACTAGGGGACACAGGTGGAATTTGAGTGCCCAAATGAGCCATAGAGACATCAGAAAGAATTTTTGTTTGTGTCAGAGTAATTGACAGGTGGAATGCATTAGGCAGTGATGTGGTGGAGGCTGACTCCATACACAGTTTCAAGTGTAGACATGATAGAGCCCAGCAGGCTCAGGAACCTGTACACCAGTTGATTGACAGTTGAAAGGCGGGACCAAAGAGCCAGAGCTCAACCCCCGCAAGCACAACTAGGTGAGTACACACATGCCCACACGCACCCACACGCACGTCAGTACTGACACTGGGGGTCAGTTAAGTGTCCAAGTGTAGTATAGTGCGTGGTGTGTCCACACCCACGTGCTGCATGATGCACGTGCCCCAGGGTCGGGCCAAACACGTGCTGGCGTTGGTAATTACAAGTTTACTGAAACCAATACTTTGAGGTTGTGTATTGATCGGTTACACTGCAGTTCCAGACCAATACACGCCAACTGTAGGTTGATCACAACACAGCTAAACACTGACTATCCATCTTTTAGTTACTAACATCTGTTCTGAAACACTATGTTTTCGTTCATTGTATTGCACAGGTAACTAGGGACTTACCTGTTCAATACTACTACTACTAACTACTACTAACTACTACTACTAACTACTACTACTACTGAGCCGGCCGGACAGCACGATGTACACGTGATCCTGTGGTCCCGGGTTCGATCCCGGCGAAAAACGATGGGCAGTTTCTTTCACCCTATGCCCCTGTTACCTAGCAGTAAATAGGTACCCTGGGAGTTAGTCAGCTGTCACGGGCTGCTTCCTGGTGGTGGAGGACCGGTCGAGGACCGGGCCGCGGGGACACTAAAGCCCCGAAATCAACTCAAGATAACCTCAAGATAACCTACTACTGTAAAATGCAAATTGGACAAGAGCTAATTGGCGTTTCCTGTGTTGTCACCATTAGAGTGTACATACTAGTTTGTGAAGGTTAACTTTTGTGTTGGCAGACTTGTCGCTCCACACTCACGGAAACACTTGTTATTTGGACACAAATAACAACCCGTGTTGTTATTGGTGTCCAAATAACAACACGAGTTATTTTGTAATTTGTGTTAACTTCTGTGGGGAGTATTTCAGTGGCGGTGGAAAGCTCGGTTTAATATTCGTGAATGTCGGTAATTAATGTTCGGTAATTGTAATTGAAGTACAATTAGTGTTTTAGGGTATGTATATATATATATATATATATATATATATATATATATATATATATATATATATATATATATATATATATATATATATATATAAAATAATAGTTTCTGTTTGAAACTTTGTTTGAACACTCGCGTTAAAACATTTGTTTGTTTGTTGTGTTTGTTATGGTGAGGTGTGTCGGTGCACGTGTGGGGAGCAATGTTGTTGTTGTTGTTGTGTTAGATTCAGCTACTTGGAACAATAAGTTGCAAGTAGCACGGGCTATGGTGAGCCCGTAGTGGATTTTTGAGAAGGAAATACCCTCTTGTTTCCATATGAATTTGTAATCTCAGGAATCTGTACTCCTCAGATTCCTGACTACCGATTCCCGAATCAGTAATTTGACGGTTGGGTGGGCGGGGTGTAGGGTGGGCGGGGTGTAGGGTGGGCGTGATGTTGGGTGGGCGGGGTGTAGGGTGGGCGTGATGTTGGGTGGGCGTGGTGATGTGTAGGCGTGGTGATGTGTGGGCGGAGTGTTGGGTGGGCGTAGAGGAATGCAGCTCCCCCCCCCCCCACCCCACATCAGCACGGACATCTACTGGTCAGCCTTGAGCGCCGCCACTCATTCTTGAGACGAGTTTTTCATCTTTTTGGCAACATGAGATCTGGGGAGAATATGCCTTAGCACTTGCTACACTTGCAAGACAATATACACACACACAGAGATCACACTAACGTGATGCATCAAATGAACAAATCCACAAGGGCCGTGACGCGGATTCGAACCTGCGTCTGGGATTAAGGCAGTGTCTGGGATGCTCCCAGACGCAGGTTCGAATACTCGTCACTGCCCTTGTGGATTTGTACAATAAATATATTTCAATGTTCAACGATTGCTAAG
Organism: Procambarus clarkii; assembly: GCF_020424385.1. Taxonomy (NCBI): domain Eukaryota; kingdom Metazoa; phylum Arthropoda; class Malacostraca; order Decapoda; family Cambaridae; genus Procambarus; species Procambarus clarkii. The sequence goes on from NC_059618.1 coordinate 13,820,027, forward strand.
TTAATTGCTTAAGTTGTTGTGCCTGGTGATGTCGCAGTTTAACGGGGTTCTTGTCTTTGATACTATTTAACGAGTTTGTGTTGTGTCTGAGGCTGATCATAGTGAGTAGGTAATGGGAGATAGGTAATTACTAATTAGGCAATTACTAATTACCTAATAGGTAATTCTTCGGTGATTACCGAGTACGTAATTATACCTATATACGAATTTCTTGTCCTGCCTACCCAAAGGATAGGATAGATGCATCGTAGGTGTTCCTTCCCCTACCTTACCTTGAGGTTACCTTAAGGTGTTTTCGGGGCTTAGCGTCCCCGCGGCCCGGTCGTCGACCAGGCCTCCTCGTAGCTGGACTGGTCAACCAGGTTGTTGGACGCGGCTGATCACAGCCTGACGTACGAATCACAGCACGCTTAATCCTACCATCCTTTCCGCTACTGAGTGCTGTACCCTCTGGTTTGACTTCCCATGGGAACATAAGTGATATAGTAACTCTTAAGATTAAGGCGAGGTGATGGAGCGGCTTCGTCTTGCAGTTAGACTACTACTGGCTGGAGAAGGCATGGCAGGATGTGCAGAATACCCCCCTTGAAGACCAGAAGACATGGCAGGATGTGCAGAATACCCCCCTTGAAGACCAGAAGACATGGCAGGATGTGCAGAATACCCCCCTTGAAGACCAGAAGACATGGCAGGATGTGCAGAATACCCCCCTTGAAGACCAGAAGACATGGCAGGATGTGCAGAATACCCCCTTGAAGACCAGAAGACATGGCAGGATGTGCAGAATACCCCCCTTGAAGACCAGAAGACATGGCAGGATGTGCAGAATACCCCCCTTGAAGACCAGAAGACATGGCAGGATGTGCAGAATACCCCCCTTGAAGACCAGAAGACATGGCAGGATGTGCAGAATACCCCCCTTGAAGACCAGAAGGCATGGCAGGATGTGCAGAATACCCCCCTTGAAGACCATAAGACATGGCAGGATGTGCAGAATACCCCCCTTGAAGACCAGAAGACGTGGCAGGATGTGCAGAATACCCCCCTTGAAGACCAGAAGACATGGCAGGATGTGCAGAATACCCCCCTTGAAGACCAGAAGACATGGCAGGATGTGCAGAATACCCCCTTGAAGACCAGAAGACATGGCAGGATGTGCAGAATACCCCCCTTGAAGACCAGAAGACATGGCAGGATGTGCAGAATACCCCCCTTGAAGACCAGAAGACATGGCAGGATGTGCAGAATACCCCCCTTGAAGACCAGAAGACATGGCAGGATGTGCAGAATACCCCCCTTGAAGACCAGAAGGCATGGCAGGATGTGCAGAATACCCCCCTTGAAGACCATAAGACATGGCAGGATGTGCAGAATACCCCCCTTGAAGACCAGAAGACGTGGCAGGATGTGCAGAATACCCCCCTTGAAGACCAGAAGACATGGCAGGATGTGCAGAATACCCCCCTTGAAGACCAGAAGACATGGCAGGATGTGCAGAATACCCCCCTTGAAGACCAGAAGACATGGCAGGATGTGCAGAATACCCCCCTTGAAGACCAGAAGACATGGCAGGATGTGCAGAATACCCCCCTTGAAGACCAGAAGACATGGCAGGATGTGCAGAATACCCCCCTTGCAGACCAGAAGACATGGCAGGATGTGCAGAATACCCCCCTTGAAGACCAGAAGACATGGCAGGATGTGCAGAATACCCCCCTTGAAGACCAGAAGACATGGCAGGATGTGCAGAATACCCCCCTTGAAGACCAGAAGACATGGCAGGATGTGCAGAATACCCCCCTTGAAGACCAGAAGACATGGCAGGATGTGCAGAATACCCCCCTTGAAGACCAGAAGACATGGCAGGATGTGCAGAATACCCCCCTTGAAGACCAGAAGACATGGCAGGATGTGCAGAATACCCCCCTTGAAGACCAGAAGACATGGCAGGATGTGCAGAATACCCCCCTTGAAGACCAGAAGACATGGCAGGATGTGCAGAATACCCCCCTTGAAGACCAGAAGACATGGCAGGATGTGCAGAATACCCCCCTTGAAGACCAGAAGACATGGCAGGATGTGCAGAATACCCCCCTTGAAGACCAGAAGACATGGCAGGATGTGCAGAATACCCCCCCCCCCCCCCCTTGAAGAGCAGAGGTGCAACAGGTACACTGAGAGAGAACTATCAACATCAGAGGCCCGAGACTGTTCAACACGCTTCCACTACACATAAGGGACATAACTGGCCGACCCCTCACAGTGTTCAAGAGAGAACTATCAACATCAGAGGCCCGAGACTGTTCAACACGCTTCCACTACACATAAGGGACATAACTGGCCGACCCCTCACAGTGTTCAAGAGAGAACTATCAACATCAGAGGCCCGAGACTGTTCAACACGCTTCCACTACACATAAGGGACATAACTGGCCGACCCCTCACAGTGTTCAAGAGAGAACTATCAACATCAGAGGCCCGAGACTGTTCAACACGCTTCCACTACACATAAGGGACATAACTGGCCGACCCCTCACAGTGTTCAAGAGAGAACTATCAACATCAGAGGCCCGAGACTGTTCAACACGCTTCCACTACATATAAGGGGCATAACTGGCCGACCCCTCACAGTGTTCAAGAGAGAACTATCAACATCAGAGGCCCGAGACTGTTCAACACGCTTCCACTACACATAAGGGGCATAACTGGCCGACCCCTCACAGTGTTCAAGAGAGAACTATCAACATCAGAGGCCCGAGACTGTTCAGCACGCTTCCACTACACATAAGGGGCATAACTGGCCGACCCCTCACAGTGTTCAAGAGAGAACTATCAACATCAGAGGCCCGAGACTGTTCAACACGCTTCCACTACACATAAGGGGCATAACTGGCCGACCCCTCACAGTGTTCAAGAGAGAACTATCAACATCAGAGGCCCGAGACTGTTCAACACGCTTCCACTACACATAAGGGGCATAACTGGCCGACCCCTCACAGTGTTCAAGAGAGAACTATCAACATCAGAGGCCCGAGACTGTTCAACACGCTTCCACTACACATAAGGGGCATAACTGGTCGACCCCTCACAGTGTTCAAGAGAGAACTATCAACATCAGAGGCCCGAGACTGTTCAACATGCTTCAACTACACATAAGGGACATAACTGGCCGACCCCTCACAGTGTTCAAGAGAGAACTATCAACATCAGAGGCCCGAGACTGTTCAACACGCTTCCACTACACATAAGGGACATAACTGGCCGACCCCTCACAGTGTTCAAGAGAGAACTATCAACATCAGAGGCCCGAGACTGTTCAACACGCTTCCACTACACATAAGGGGCATAACTGGTCGACCCCTCACAGTGTTCAAGAGAGAACTATCAACATCAGAGGCCCGAGACTGTTCAACATGCTTCAACTACACATAAGGGACATAACTGGCCGACCCCTCACAGTGTTCAAGAGAGAACTATCAACATCAGAGGCCCGAGACTGTTCAACACGCTTCCACTACACATAAGGGACATAACTGGCCGACCCCTCACAGTGTTCAAGAGAGAACTATCAACATCAGAGGCCCGAGACTGTTCAACACGCTTCCACTACACATAAGGGACATAACTGGCCGACCCCTCACAGTGTTCAAGAGAGAACTATCAACATCAGAGGCCCGAGACTGTTCAACACGCTTCCACTACACATAAGGGGCATAACTGGTCGACCCCTCACAGTGTTCAAGAGAGAACTGGATAAACACCTCTAAAGGATACTTGATCAACCAGGCTGTGATTTATACGTCAGGCTGCGAGCAGCCGCGTTCAACAGCCTGGTTGACCAGTCCAGCAACCAGGAGGCCTGGTCGAGGACCGGGCCGCGGGGACGTTGAGCCCCGAAATCATCGCAAGGTAAGACAAGGTCTTTCTCTGCCTCTCTTCCTCTCTCTCTCTCTCTCTTCCTCTCTCTCTCTCTTCCTCTCTCTCTCCGTCTCTCCCTCGGCTCCACTTAAGGCCATCATTCCGCACCATCAGGGGAGGCAGGAGGACAGTGGTGCAAGTGGAGGAGGCAGCAGCAGGGGCGAGAGGTGCTCCAGTGAGCCTCCCGCACAATCGTCTCTACAATTGTCCTGTGCGCGCGCGTTCGGGCGCTCACCTACATGCCGTGGCAAGGCGCAGTTTCACTCTCTCCTCAGCCATCAAATAGTTAATAAAATCTCATTCAGCATTTAACGTATTTTGCTGTCTTATCAGATCAGAGTTTGGGTTTGTCTAGATAAGCTTGCATCCCCCCCCCCCACACACACTTTGGCTGGACGGTAGAGCGACGGTCTGGCTACTTGCAGGTCGGCGTTCAATCCCCTACCGTCCACAAGTAGTTGGGCACCGTTCCTTCCCCCCCGTCCCATCCCAAATCCTTATCCTGACCCCTTCCCAAGTGCTATATAGTCGTAATGGCTTGGCGCTTTCCTTCTGTTAGTCCCCCCCCCCCCCCCCACAAACTATCGCAGCCCAAACTCCATATATTTGAACAGGTATTGCCTCTGTTTGAACAGTTAACGTATATTAAAAAGAAGATTGGTGCTATACCCTGGAAACACAAACCGAAACTGTCTCTCTTTTCCGCTTGTTACAACTTGTAATAAAGTTGTTACATCTTGGCTTAACGTGTTTATGACGGATTAGAACGTTGTTACAACTTGCTATATTGGTTGGTATAACTGGTTAGGAGGTGTTCAAACTTGTTCGAAACGTTGTACCAACGTCGTAGTCTTGGTGTGTGTTTGGCGGGATGATGATGTTTTTATAGATTCAGCTACTGTGAACAAATTCCAAGTAGCACGGGCTATGGTGAGCCCGTAACTTACCTGGCACAGGAGCGGGGCAAGTAGCACGGGCTATGGTGAGCCCGTAACTTACCTGGCACAGGAGCGGGGCAAGTAGCACGGGCTATGGTGAGCCCGTAACTTACCTGGCACAGGAGCGGGGCAAGTAGCACGGGCTATGGTGAGCCCGTAACTTACCTGGCACAGGAGCGGGGCAAGTAGCACGGGCTATGGTGAGCCCGTAACTTACCTGGCACAGGAGCGGGGCAAGTAGCACGGGCCATGGTGAGCCCGTAGTGGACTTACCTGGCACAGGAGCGGGGCAAGTAGCACGGGCCATGGTGAGCCCGTAGTGGACTTACCTGGCACAGGAGCGGGGCAAGTAGCACGGGCTATGGTGAGCCCGTAACTTACCTGGCACAGGAGCGGGGCAAGTAGCACGGGCTATGGTGAGCCCGTAACTTACCTGGCACAGGAGGGGATATAATACTCCTCCGTGTGAGACATTTCAAAGAAATGAGTAGCAATGACAGGAGTCCACGAATGGAAGCCAGAGAGACGAGCGTTACTGGCATATTTGAGAAAATTCTCCATTAGCAAAAACAGAAGCTAGAAATCTGAATGAAGTAGACAAGAAGGGTAATTGTAACGGACTCCAAAGAGTTTTAAATTAACTGTGATGGATGTGAATATTGTAGTCAGTACTTTAGTAGTCGATCGATACTCGGAAAGGCGGAGCCCAAGGTCTGGAACTCGATCGCACAAGTACACAACCGAGTGCTTACAAACATGTACAAGTACTCACCTAATTGTGCTTGCGGGGGTTGAGCTTTGGCTCTTTGGTCCCGCCTCTCAACCGTCAATCAACTGGTGTACAGATTCCTGAGCCTACTGGACTCTATATATGTGTAAATGTGTGTAAATATATACATGTGTAAATGTGTGTAAATATATACATGTGTAAATGTGAAAATATATACATGTGTATAATAATATACATGCATACACATGTATATAAATATATACATGTGTATGCATGCAAGTATAGTGTGTCCAGTGGAGCAGCAGTTGAACAGCAGAGAGATTTATTATATAAAAAGTGTCTAAATAAGACAATTCCTTGGCTTAAGTAAATAATGGGTTGGTTGTTTTGTTGGGCTTGGCCTTGTTTGGCAGCAATTGTTGAGGCGACGAAGGAGGCGGGCTGGCTACTGTGCTTGTTGCTGCACGTTTGGCCCTCTTTATTGGCAGTAACTGTGGCCGCCAGGGAGATATGGTGAACTGTGGCACCCCGGACAACACGCTGCTGGCCGCGGTATAACGTCAGATTTTGGCGTAGGTAAAGCTGTCAGGTGAGTGGTGGCCGGGAGGGGAGGGGGGGGGGCCATCTGTCACCTGGTTGTTGACAGCCTCTGGGACAGTCAACTGAGTGACGTCTCTGGGACAGCCAGTTTTTCAGAGAATGTTCCGTCTTTTTAATCTGTTAATAGGCTGAGAGCTTACCCTTACCCTCATGGTAAGGCCAACTCTCCGGGCTCACCATAGCCCGTGCTACTTGGAACTATTTTTTCCAGGTAGCGAATCTTTAACAGCAACAACATGGTAAGGCTTACCCACTAATTTTCCCCTGGAACACAATCCGTCAATCGCTTAACAACCAGGTACCCAATTATTCCTGAGTGAAAAGGGGCAAACAGTAAAGAATTGGCACCCCTGGCCAGGCCTCGACCCCAGACCGTATTGCTCACAAGGAACGGGGCGATGGTGCCAACCCGTCCTCTCACTAGGCTGGTTAAAGCAGCGTCCGTCCTCTCACTACGCTGGTTAAAGCAGCGGCCGTCCTCTCACTAGGCTGGTTAAAGCAGCGGCCGTCCTCTCACTAGGCTGGTTAAAGCAGCGGCCGTCCTCTCCAGGCATATTCATTAATTTTAACATACTGTGTATTTAAAATTGGTTTGTTTTCATATATAAACTAATATTATTATACATACAAATTCTATGTATAGTTAGACGTAGGTCAGGTTAGGTTCTGTTGGCGATTATTTGTATTTGAAGTACGTGGGTGAAGCATTTATAGAATTGGGGTTCGAACAGAGGACGTGAGCGAAACGCTTGTTTCTGAAGTGTTCGGACGTCATCAGTTGTGAGTCGTGTTTAAATCGCTTTTCATTTATAAGCAGGAGGCTTGGCGGCTGTATTAACGAGCTTGGATCTTTGTATGCGAGGACGGGCTGGGGGAGAACGGCCGCTGCTTTAAACAGCCTGGTGCGAGGACGGGTTGGAGGGTGTTACCACTCTGCCAGCAGAGAATTACAGTCTTTAATAAACACAGAACAACTTGTTCAGCAGTTCTCTTACCTGGTTAGTTAGATAATAAGGAGATAAGGAGATGTTCCTCGCCTGCTGGAGATAAACTGTGCACCTTTCACTTGCCTGAGTACAAATATACCACTTGCTGGCGCACCTCGTTGTACGCTGGTTATAGTGTGCGCGGACCCGAGAGCCGAAGCTCAACCCCCGCCTGCACAAGTAGGTGAGTACGCTCAGAGAAGCGCCTGGTGGTGGGTGGGCTCCCGACTCAAGATGTTGTACATCAACACGGAGCGGTGGGCCGCTGGCTGGAAGCCGCCGCCGCTACTGCTATGTTGTACATCAACACGGGGCGGTGGGCCGCTGGCTGGAAGCCGCCGCCGCTACTGCTATAAAGGGAAGCAATAACCTCTACCCACCAAACACACACCGAAACTACGACGTTGGTACAACGTTGGAACAAGTTTTAACACCACCTAACCAGTTATAACAACCAATATAGCAAGTTGTAACAACGTTCCAATACGTCATAAACACGTTAAGCCAAGATGTAACAACTTTATTACAAGTTGTAACAAGCGGAAAATAGAGACAGTTTCGGTTTGTGTTTCCAGGGTAGCCTTCAAGTTTCAGCCCCGCTCCTGTGCCAGGTAAATCCATCACGGGCTCACCATAGCCCGTGCTACTTGGAACTTTTTGTTCCCAGTAGCTGAATCTTAAACAACTTTAGCCTTGACGGGCTATTCATGCCCGTGCCACCTCTTGGGTGGCTTAATGTTCATCAATCATCTTTAGCTTTATTGCAGCAACAACGAGTTAGTGTATTCATCCACCAGCAGCTCCTTTGTGCCTCTATTTTCCTGCTCGGACTTTGACAAGACGCTGTCTTTTTCTGCCAACGTCTCGGTTGGTGGTGAGGAAGTGCCAGTGTTGATGGCAGCCTCTTGTCCCGGGTGGATTGGCTGTGGTCATCATTTAGGCGCAGTATCTGACAAGGTTATCTTGAGGTTATCTTGAGATGATTTCGGGGCTTAGCGTCCCCGCGGCCCGGTCCTCGACCAGGCCTTCACCCCCAGGAAGCAGCTCGTAGCAGCTGTCTAACTCCCAGGTACCTATTTACTGCTAGGTAACAGGAGCATCAGGGTAAATGGAACATTTTGCCCATTTGTCTCCGCCTCCACCGGGGATCGAACTCGGAACCTCAGGACTAGGAATCCGAAGCGCTGTCCACCTAGCTGTCAGGCGCCCTTAGGTCACTAAGATGGTGGGAGTAGTGTAAGCCATGGCTGTCATCTCCACCTGTCCGGATGAAGTCCAGCCATCCACCCATCTACGACTCCGCCACTCCTCCCTGCGTTCGGGGTTGTGTGAAGGAGCCATGTGCGCAGTTCAAATTCAAATAAGTTTATTGGGGTACAAATACTCACAAAGGGATGAGGCAGCTCCAGCTATTCTCACCCCGTTCAGTACAACGTGTTCATATATATAGACACACGTGAACAAATCCACAAGGGCCTTGGCGAGGATTCGAACCTTCACGGGCCTTGTGGATTTGTTCATTTGATGCATCACGTTAGTGTGATCTCTGTGTGTGTATAGACACACGTCACAAACTATAAGCATATTACCGAACATTCTGAGTGATAAACATTGATAGATAGTGAGTGATAGACCAAAGAGCCAGAGCTCGACCCCTGCAAGCACAATTAGGTGAGTACATGTACATTTCTTCCTTTACACCATGTGGAACCGGTCGGCCGAGCGGACAGCACACTGGACTTGTGATCCTGTGGTCCCGGCTTCGATCCCAGGCGCCGGCCAGAAACAATGGGCAGAGTTTCTTTCACCCTATGCCCCTGTTACCTAGCAGTAAAATAGGTACCTGGGTGTTAGTCAGCTGTCACGGGCTGCTTCTTAGGGGTGGAGGCCTGGTCGAGGACCGGGCCGCGGGGACACTGAAGCCCCGAAACCATCTCAAGATAACCTCAAGATATGTGCGCCACAGTGTGTGTGTGGAGGCTCAATATCAGCTATCATTTCTTGGTAAGAAACACAAGCTGGACGGGCGCTTTTCTGTGAAAGACAGAGCTCCGTGTAGTGGCTGGCGTGTTGGACAGTTAGAGTTAATAATAGGATAGTAGAGCTAGGTACGGGAGAGGCAGTGATGTGGAGGTTAAATTGGCTGAAGGGTTGTTAGCATGGCTGGGAGGTTGGGTTGAGGGTTAGCATCTGGAGATAGGTTGTTGTTTTCGTGTTCTGTCAGTTGTTGGGGTTGATTATAGCTGTGTTTATACTACAGGTGGGTGTGGTGCTTGTTCCTCTGTGGTAGTTGGTCTTGAGGGAGGCTGTCGGGATGTGTGGGGTCCATGTCCCCTTCTGCCACCCCCTTACAACTGTCCCTTGATACTCCCCCTCTCCCTCCCCCCCCTACACCAACTCTCCTCCCCCCCCCTACACCAACTCTCCTTCCCCCCCTACACCAACTCACCGGGGAGCGGGGAAGAGATAGAAATATTAGCTGCTACGGTCACGTATACACAGTTAGCAGTTACACATTAGTTACAGCCCCGCTCCTGTGCCAGGTAAGTCCACTACGGGCTCACCATAGCCCGTGCTACTTGGAACTTTTGTTCCGAGTAGCTGAATCGAAAACAGCAACAACAACAATGGTCACGTATAACTAGCCAAATACGCGGCCAGCACCGTGAGGTCCTGGACAGGGGAGAGACGGTCAGACTTGTGGCTGCTAATATCCTACCAGAACACGTGTAAGCAACAAATGAATGGGCAAAAGATCGTGGCCCTCGAATACTGCTGAAACCACCAATGTGTACTATAGGGAATAACGGGAACAGTGCTGGCCACACTAGTATTGACACAACGTGTTGTTATATAAATTCTCGCATCACAACATATTATCGAACATTCTGAGTGATAAACATACACGTTTCTTCCTTTACAGTTGTAGTGTGTTACCAGAAATACATAGAAATACTTTCTTTAACCCTTAAACTGCGCATCACGTCATATGAAGTGTTGAGTAACTTGCTATAAATTGCGCATCACAGCACATGTTAATGTGCAAGACGACGCTTGACTTTTGCACCCGATAACGTCGGCAGTTTGGCACCGTCAGGGTCGTCGTCCTTTTCCAGGAATTCCATTTGTCCGTCTGGTAATTTGCGATGAAATTCCGGGACGTGGTGGTAGTGTTTCTTCAGTCTGGTGAGGTCGGTGTGGGAGGCCACGTGTGGGGTGTTACCTAGCCTGTTACCTAGCAGTAAATAGGTACCTGGGAGTTAGTCAGCTGTCACGGGCTGCTTCTTGGGGGGGGAGGCCTGGTCGAGGACCGGGCCGCGGGGACACTAAAGCCCCGAAAGCATCTCAAGATAACCTCAAGATAACCTCGTGTTTGGGTTGCCGGTGAGCTCGCTGGGCGCAATGTACCCAACATGGGCGGGAAGTTTGTCTTCGTCGTCGGTCGCAAGGCCACGCTTGTCAGCGTCGGTGTCGGCTCTGGAGCGCCTCCTGGTGTCGGTTGTTTCGTTGTCGTCTTCGGATGTGGGGGAAGTCGATGTTAGCAAGGACAGCCAGGGTGGGTGGCGTCCCTGTTTCCGGACTGGTTGTGGGGCCGGCAGCAGCTGGGGGACCCTGGGAGAAGGTCGCCAGGTACTGTCACCGTCGGTGGGTCATTTGCAGCCAGCAGCTGGTTGATGGTGTGGGCGTCAGGTTGACGTCGTCACCCGCCAGAGTGTCGGCGAGGTGTAGACGTACCAGTAGCAGGGGAGGGGCGGGGGTGAGGTGCGTGAGTGTGGCGTTTAGGCGCCTTACAGCTGGGTGGACAGCGCTTCGGATTCGTAGTACTGAGGTTCTGGGTTCGATCCCCGGTGTGTTGTCCCCGTCCCTGCCAGGGTGTGTTGTCGTCGTCCCTGCCAGGGTGTGTTGTACAGATTCCTGAGCCTATCGGGCTCTGTCATATCTACACTTGAAACTGTGTATGGAGTGAGCCTCCACCACATCACCCCCTAATGCATTCCATTTGTCAACCACTCTGACACTAAAAAAGTTCTTTCTAATATCTCTGTGGCTATTTGGGCACTCATTTGGGCACTCAGTTTCCACCTGTGTCCCCTTGTGCGTGTTCCCCTTGTGTTAAATAGACTGTCTTTATCTACCCTATCAATCCCCTTCAGAATCTTGAATGTGGTGATCATGTCCCCCCTAACTCTTCTGTCTGTGTGTGTGTGTGTGTGTGTGTGTGTGTGTGTGTGTGTGTGTGTGTGTGTGTGTGTGTGTGTGTGTGTGTGTGTGTGTGTGTACCTCGTGTCGGCCCTGGGGATCAACGGCCCCGCGGCCTCCCGGAGGGTGTGACTTCAAATATTAATATTTTGTCTGGTGGTCACCTCAGGGTTTTTGTTGATGTAATGCTGTACCTCACCTTCCTTGTTATGGTCATGTAATGCTGTGCCTCACCTTCCTTGTTATGGTCATGTAATGCTGTGCCTCACCTTCCTTGTTATGGTCATGTAATGCTGTGCCTCACCTTCCTTGTTCTGGTCATGTAATGCTGTGCCTCACCTTCCTTGTTATATGTAATGCTGTGCCTCACCTTCCTTGTTATGGTCATGTAATGCTGTGCCTCACCTTCCTTGTTATGGTCATGTAATGCTGTGCCTCACCTTCCTTGTTATGGTCATGTAATGCTGTGCCTCACCTTCCTTGTTATGGTCATGTAATGCTGTGCCTCACCTTCCTTGTTATGGTCATGTAATGCTGTGCCTCACCTTCCTTGTTATGGTCATGTAATGCTGTGCCTCACCTTCCTTGTTATGGTCATGTAATGCTGTGCCTCACCTTCCTTGTTATGGTCATGTAATGCTGTGCCTCACCTTCCTTGTTATGGTCATGTAATGCTGTGCCTCACCTTCCTTGTTATGGTCATGTAATGCTGTGCCTCACCTTCCTTGTTATGGTCATGTAATGCTGTGCCTCACCTTCCTTGTTATGGTCATGTAATGCTGTGCCTCACCTTCCTTGTTATGGTCATGTAATGCTGTGCCTCACCTTCCTTGTTATGGTCATGTAATGCTGTGCCTCACCTTCCTTGTTATGGTCATGTAATGCTGTGCCTCACCTTCCTTGTTATGGTCATGTAATGCTGTGCCTCACCTTCCTTGTTATGGTCAGATTGAACCTCTCCTCCCACTCTCTCTCTGGGATCCCAGCTTCACCACTTCGGTCCTTAGTCTTGGACTCAGGACCGAAGAGTCCCGAGTCCAAGACTTTTTCACAAGATAACGAGATAACGATCTTCACAAGACAAGATCCTCGTTTTTTTCTTCAAGAAAAAACTAGACTGTTTTCTAAAAAAAAAAAAAAAAAAAAAGTGCAGGACCAACCGGGCTGTGATGGGTATGTGGGCCTGCGGGCCGCTCCAAGCAACAGCCTGGTGGACCAAACTCTCACAAGTGATGAGTAGAAGAACTCCCAGAACCCCATCAAGGAGGCAGAAAGTGTTTACACAAGGAACACTGCTCTACATTGTAATGCTGCTGCTGTTTACAGTTGCTGCTCTGGACTCGTGTCTTGTTAAACGACTCGAGGGTTATGACAGATCTTGGCAGTGGGCTCACGTGTGTACACCCACCTCCAGTCATCGCTCCCTCCCACAATAGGCAGAAAAACGTGGGGGTGTGGGGGATGTGTTATTGAGGGGAGGTGTTGGCGTGGGCGCCAGCACCTCAACCCACATTGTTGCTCTGCTGCACGGCCCCTCCATCACTCACTTCCTCTCATCTCCACCTCTCGCAGCCTCCGCATCTCACTTTGATTTCTTCCTGGTTAATCCAGTTTTTTCCCGAGCTGCGTACTCATAAGCTGCTCCCACTACACTAGCCTAAGTACTATGTGCTTCAGCCTACAGTTTAGACCTATTGTCTTATGTATGACCCTCTGTCCTGCGTGACAGTGAATACCAGCATTATCCTCACTTTAATAAGACTATCAAAATCCTCAGATTAGGCAAAATTGTAATTAATTTTGTCAATAAAGATGTTAATAATAATAAAGTCAATACTAGATATCAAGACTAGAATATACAAATATGCAATACTAGTCCGTATTGAATATTTATTTTCATTTTTCTTTTATTTTATTTTCCTGTACTTTAGTGTCCAATTCTTCTCTTTAGTGTTCATCTTCCTGCCTTTGTTACCGCATTTTTTTCTCTTCTTCCTCATCCCCCCTAGCAATTTCTCCCTTATATTTTTAAGCACACTAATTATCTCTTTCTCCTTCTCTAACCCCATTCTGTCAGCTCTTTCACATGCCTCTTCAGTGTCCCACTTTCACCCACTTTCCTCCTCTTCTAGTTTGTCTAGAAGAGGAGGGAAAGTTTGCACTTCCCTTCTAAATGCAAATGCAAGTTTGTGTGGCGATAATCTTACTGGTTCCTTAGCCGTTGTCACGCTGCTGTAGGTGCCGCTGTGCGGATGTCTGGGAATTATTGCGTAGTTCTCCCCCCCCCCCTTGTCTTGTGTCCCCTGTTGCTGATATATTTTGAAAGCTGCTATATGAGCATTTCTTAGCTGCCCTCGGCCAATGAACTCTAAGCGTGCCGGGACAACTGCTGTGTTGATCACTGGGTGCCAGTGTCTCGGTCTCTCTCTCCCCTCTCTCTCTCTCTCGGTCTCTCTCTGTCTCTCTCTCTCTCTCTCGCTCTGTCTCTCTCTCTCTGTCTCTCTCTCTCTCTCTCGGTCTCTCTCTCTCTCTCTCTCTCTCTCTCTCTCTCTCGGTCTCTCTCTCTCTCTCTCTCTCGGTCTCTCTCTCTCTCGGTCTCTCTCTCTCTCTCGGTCTCTCTCTCTCGTCGTCTTTCTCAAGTACATTCGAAAAGCTTTGAGACGATCCCAATAATTTAGATGCTCTATCTCGTTTTGGTATCCCGTATATATTATCTGTATTCCCTCTATTTCAGCAATCTCTCGTTCTCTGAAGGGGGAAGTGAGTACTGAGCAGTACTCAAGACGGGACAACACAAGTGACTTGAAGAGTACAACCATTGTGATGGGATCCCTGGATTTGAAAGTTCTCGTAATCCATCCTATCATTTTCCTGGCTGACGCAATATTTGCTTGGTTATGCTCCCTAAACGTCAGGTCGTCAGACACGATTACTCCTAAATCCTTAACATGTTGCTTTCCTACTATGGGCAGATGTGTTATGTACTCTGTATTATGTTTAAGGTCCTCATTTTAACCGTACCTGAGTACCTGGAATTTATCACTGTTAAACATCATGTTATTTTCTGCTGCCCAGTCGAAAACTTTATTAATCTCTGCTTGTAGTTTTTCAATGTCTTCAGCAGAGGTAATTTTCATGCTGTTTTTTGTGTAATCTACAAAGGATGATACGAAGCTGTGACTTGTATATGAGTCTATATTTGATATGAGAATAAGGAAAAGCAGTGGTGCAAGGACTGCTCCAATGTCTGTCCCTCTCCCCTCTTCCCCCCCCTCCCTCTCCCCCTCTCCCCACCCCCACATACACACCCATTATATTTTATAAAATATTAACAAATTTCTTGTTATCTTTCAGGTGAGTATAGGGCAGCGTGTTGGTGACTGGGTGAGTAGACTGTTGGTGATGGCGGAGCAAGGTGGTGGTTATTTACCACCGGGAAAATGGTTCATTGACATGCAGGCGAGTCTCCCAGTGTAATGACAGGCAACTGTGGTGCTGCTGCTGGTGACGCTGGCGTAGCTCGTGGTGGTGGTGCTCTAGGTTGGTGTTGGTGGTGCTCATGGTGGTGGTGGTGGTGGTGGTGCTGGTGGACCTCTTGGTGGTGGTGTTGGTGGACCTCTTGGTGGTGGTGTTGGTGGACCTCTTGGTGGTGGTGCTGGTGGAGCTCTTGGTGGTGGTGGTGGTGGACCTCTTGGTGGTGGTGCTCTAGGTTGGTGTTGGTGGTGCTCATGGTGGTGGTGGTGGTGCTGGTGGACCTCTTGGTGGTGGTGTTGGTGGACCTCTTGGTGGTGGTGCTGGTGGAGCTCTTGGTGGTGGTGCTGGTGGAGCTCTTGGTGGTGGTGCTGGTGGACCTCTTGGTGTTGGTGGAGCTCTTGGTGGTGGTGCTCATGGTGGTGCTGGTGGACCTCTATGGTGTTCTTGGTTGTGGTGGTGGTGATGGTGGAGCTTGTGGTGCTGGTGACGTTGAGTAAGCTAAAGCTCCTCAACCTCGTACCCTTCAAAAATCGTGCCGGAGCCCAGTCGTAGTGATGTTGAATATCTCTCAAGGTGTTGTTTCCTGTGAAGCTTCATTGCGCATCTTGCTGCATCTTGGACTCATTAGAAGTGAAGCAGAGTTACGTGCACGTGAGGTCGCGTATTGACTAGGCTGGCAGGGGTAGTTTTGTTCACCTCTAAGGGGGCTTCACATTCCTTATTGTGAAGCCAGCCCGTTCCCCGCCAGCGTTCCCAACGTCAAGAAACTGTTGTACTAAAGTGTCCCTTATCCTAACCTACCAGAGGACCCATGAACAGAAAACGGGACAGTATGCGTTGTTTTTTTGTGTGTGTTTACTAGTTGTGTTTTTGCGGGGGTTGAGCTTTGCTCTTTCGGCCCGCCTCTCAACTGTCAATTAACTGTTTACTAACTACTTTTTTTTTTTTTCCACACCACACCCACACACACACACACACACCCCAGGAAGCAGCCCGTGACAGCTGACTAACTCCCAGGTACCTATTTACTGCTAGGTAACAGGGGCACTTAGGGTGAAAGAAACTTTGCCCATTTGTTTCTGCCTCGTGCGGGAATCGAACCCGCGCCACAGAATTACGAGTCCTGCGCGCTATCCACCAGGCTACGAGGCCCTGTGTGTGTGTGTGTGTGTGTGTGTGTGTGTGTGTGTGTGTGTGTGTGTGTGTGCGTGTGTGCGTGTGTGCGTGTGTGTGTTGTGGTGTGTTTTTCACATTACGCAAAATCAAAAGCCTCCACCAGTATTAGTCTTTTACTTACAGCTGAAGGTTCGTACACAGAGGACAACAAAGAAATTAGTGAAATTCTAAGAAGCCAGTATGAGGCTATGTTTAGCACACCAATAAACAACATGAAAGTTGATGACCCAGACAGCTTCTTTATGAATGACATTCAAGCTGCAGATAATATAACGGATATTACCACAAACTCTGAAGACTTTGAAAGAGAAATTGACAATATGCCCATGTACTCAGCTCCTGGGCCTGACTCATGGAATTCAATATTCATAAAGAAATGTAAAGTACCAGTAGCGCGAGCACTCAGCGTAATATGGAGAAAGAGCCTGGATACAGGGGAGATACCAGCAGCACTTAAATCTGCAGATATAGCTCCGTTGCACAAGGGAGGTAGTAAAGCTTTGGCAATTTTTTTTTAGACCTACTTTACCTTGAGATTACCTTGAGAGGATTTCGGGGCTTAGCGTCCCCGCGGCCCGGTCCTCTACCAGGCCTCCTTTTTGTTACACATCCCCAGGAAGCTGCCCATACCAGCCGTCTAACTCCCAGGTACCTATTTACTGCTAGATGAACAGGTGCATCAGGGTGAAAGAAACTGCCCATTTGTTTTCGCCTCCGCCGGGGATCGAACCCGGTACCTTAGGACTACGAATCCCGAGCGTTGTCCACTTATCCGCCTGACCCCATTGTTCAACACCCTCCCAGCAAGCATTAGAAATGTTGCTGGAGCAGAGGTGGATGTATTCAAGAGGCACTAAATGCAGTCTGCCAATCCATATCTTTCTTGCTTAATGCTTGCTGCTTGGTCATAGAATTCTATTAAACCTGTGAGACACGACTTGCCTTCCCTGAACCCATGCTGGTGACGTGTTACAAAGTCCCTTTTCTCCAGATGTGCTACCAGGCTTTTTCCCACCATCTTCTGCATCACCTTGCATGGTATACAAGTTAAGGACACCGGCTTGTAGTATAGGGCCTCCTGCCTATCCCCATTTTTGTATATTGGGACTACATTAGCTGTCTTCCAACTCTCTGGTAGGTCTCCTGTTTATAGTGACTTGTTATACACCGTAGATGGTGGCATGCAAAGTGCTTCTGCTTCCTCTTTTAGCATCCATGGTGAGATTTCATCAGCTCCATCAGCCTTAGTCTCGTCTAGTTCGAGCAGATACCTCCTAACCTCATCTCTGGTAATGTCAATATCTTCCAAGTCTGCTTAGTTTATTGCCACCCCCTCTTAGTTCAGGGACTTCGCCTTGCTCTATTGTGAAGAACTCCTGGAATCTCTTGTTCTTCACACACCTCTTTGTCATTCTGTGTACCCATACTTTCCCCTTTTTCAGTTTCATCGCCTGTTCCTTCACTGTTGTTTCCCTCCTGATGTGGATGTATAGCAGTTTTAGTTGGGTCTTGGCATAGTTTGCTGTCATTTTCAAGTTGCTTGTCTGCTTCTTAACTCACACTGAGGTACCCATTTCTGGCCCTCTGGTGTCCTGTAGCTTCTCCATGTCCTTGTGATGCCTTGCTTCCTTACATGCCTCATTGAACCACGGATTCCCCCTTTCTTTTTCGATTTTTCATTCTAGGCCGGGAGGGAGCCGGTCGGCCGAGCGGACAGCACGCTGGACTTGTGATCCTGGGTTCGATCCCAGGCGCCGGCGAGAAACAATAGGCAGAGTTTCTTTCACCCTATGCCCATGTTACCTAGCAGTAAGATAGGTACCTGGGTGTTAGTCAGCTGTCACGGGCTGCTTCCTGGGGGTGAAGGCCTGGTCGAGGACCGGGCCGCGGGGACACTAAAAAAAAAAAAAAGAAATCATCTCAAGATAACCTGAAGAAGAAGATAGGTCGGGGTAAGTCTGTTTAGTGCCCCCTGACATCTCAGGGTGATGTAGTCCATTGGGCCTTGTATATTCCACCGAGTTCTGTCTATCATGGTATTCCTATTAGAAATTGTCCAATTTCATCATAGTTTCCCCTTCGGTATTCCAGCCTTAAACTTTTCGGTTCTCTCCTTGGATGGGTTAATCCTTCTTCCACCAGATACTCAAATGTTAGGACACTGTGGTCACTCATTCCTATACTTGTAGAGAGTTTCGAGAGTCCTTCTACTCCCCGAGCCCGGCCTGAGGCCAGGCTCGACATGTGATGACTTGGTCCAACAGGCTGTTGCTTGGAGCGGCCCGCAGGTCCACATATCCACTACAGCCCGGTTGGTCCGGCACTTCTAGCAAGAGCCTGTCCAAGTGCCTCTTGAATACATCCACCTTTGTTCCAGCAATGTTTGTAATGCTTCTTCTTATGTTCTTTCTCCAAGTTCACTTGTCTTATTCGTAATTCCATCTATGTTTGTATACATCACTTTGAAGCTCACTTTCATCTGTCCACCTTCACTTATTCTTACTCTTGCTGACTGGAGTGGACAGTTGCTTGAGTGGACACTGGAGTGGACAGTTGCTTGAGTGGACACTGGAGTGGACAGTTGCTTGAGTGGACACTGGAGTGGACAGTTGCTCCATGGTGGGGTTGGTGCGCTGTGTAATACTTAACAGGTGTTGGGAGGATCCTGGGGTGGGACATGGTTCAAGGGGTGAGGGAGAAGGGAGTGCTTCAGTGTGTGTGTGTGTGTGTGTGTGTGTGTGTGTGTGTGTGTGTGTGTGTGTGTGTGTGTGTGTGTGTGTGTGTGTGTGTGTGTGTGTGTGTGTGTGTGTGTATTCATCTAGTTGTATTCACCTAGTTGTGTTTTGTAGGGGTTGAGCTTTGCTCTTTCAGCCTGCCTCTCAACTATCAATCAACTGTTTTACTATTTTCTTTTTCCACATCACACACACACCCCAGGAAGCAGCCCGTGACAGCTGACTAACTCCCAGGTACCTATTTACTGCTAGGTAACAGGGGGGCATTCAGGGTGAAAGAAACTTTGCCCGTTTGTTTCTGCCTGGTGCGGGAATCGAACCCACGCCACAGAATTACGAGTCCTGCGCGCTATCCACTAGGCTACGAGGCCCTGTTTGTGTGTGTAGTGGGGTGGTTACCTAGCTATACCTAGTTGGAGTTTGAACTTGATTAGGGTTTTGCCTAAATCATCGTTATAAGATCCAGTGATGAAAGTGCAAGCTATGATGATAGGTAGTGTGTGTTGAGGCCTGTGAAGCCAAGTTGTTGTTGTTATAGATTCAGCTACTCGGAACACGTTCCAAGTAGCACGGGCTATGGTGAGCCCGTAACTTACCTGGCACAGGAGCGGGGCCAGTGGCCAAGAGTGGAGGTGCGCCAGCCTCCAGTATCCTGGCCAGGGTCTTCTTAACGAGGCCCTCATTAACGACTCCCATGGCAAATAAGGTTCTCGTTAATTGGATCGACCTATAATTTAGGTAATTGGTGTCTTAAATGACAGTTTGGGCTGAGGGAAACTTGGATGATTACAGATTCCGTTGTGGACCTTTTCCAGTTATTTATTTTTTGTTAACGTTTCGATATTCTATTTGAAATGATCATAATTACCGAGATCCTTATTGATAAGAGGACCAAGATTCTTAGTTAAACAGTGAAGGGTACTGCCGTTTACAGTGTGAAGCGCCTTCACAGGAAAATACTCATATTAACAAACCCACAAGGGCCGTGACGAAGATTCGAACCTACGTCCGAGAGCATCCCATACTCATTTTTTTTTTTTTAAGAGTGCTTCAGTGAGTGTCTCAAGATGAGGTTAGCCTCAGTTTAAAGTACTTGTGCTTGCGGGGGTTGAGCTTTGGCTCTTTGGTCCCGCCTCTCGCTCTTTGAGAGAGAGAATTTGATAAAAACCTTCAAAGCATACCTGATCAACCAGGCTGTGATTCATACGTCAGGCTGCAAGCAGCCGCGTCCAACAGTCTGGTTGACCAGTCCAGCAACCAGGAGGCCTGGTCGAGGACCGGGCCGCGGGGATGCCGAGCCCCGAAATCATCGCAAGGTAACTGTAAGGTAGGAGGTTGTTTGTAGTAATAATAGCTCCGGATTGTTCAGTTTCGAAGCTCTTAATCTCTTAAATATATGTAAACAAAGTCGCTGTGATTGTTCAGTGATGTACAGGTTTCGTCAGTGGACACGTAAATGGTTTGTAAGTTTTGCCCACGAGTTCCCACGTGCCCACGAGTTCCCACGTGCCCACGAGTTCCCACGTGCCCACGAGTTCCCACGCGCCCACGAGTGCCCACGAGTTCCCACGAGTTCCCACGAGTGCCCACGAGTTCCCACGAGTGCCCACGAGTGCCCACGAGTTCCCACGAGTGCCCACGAGTTCCCACGAGTGCCCACGAGTGCCCACGAGTGCCCACGAGTGCCCACGAGTTCCCACGAGTGCCCACGAGTGCCCACGAGTTTCCACGAGTGCCCAGGAGTTGCCATAGGGTTCTCTACATCTCATACCCCGAACATGTGCTCCTTCGCGTAGTGCTACCGTGTTAATGGCCGTTATGTGCTCTTGATGCGTTTTTATCCGCTAAAAGGGTCTTGATATCGAAGTGGTCGTTATCCTTAACTATCGTACTGATGCCATATCGTCAGCCATCATGATGATGTGGTCGTTACCGCAACATCATCATGGCCCCCCCCACCCCACTCTCTACACCACAACCCCCCCCACCCCACTCTCTACACCACAACCCCACCCCACCCTCTACACCACGACCCCCCACCCCCAACCTCTACACCACGACTCCCCCTCTACATGACCCCCCCCCTCTACATGACCCCCCCCCTCTACATGACCCCCCCCTCTACATGACCCCCCCCCTCTACATGACCCCCCCCCTCTACATGACCCCCCCCCTCTACACGACCACCCCCCTCTACACGACCCCCCTCTACACGACCCCCCCTCTACACGACCCCCCCCCTCTACACCACGACCCCCCCTCTGACCTGCCTCTCCACCTTCAAGTGTATTGATTGTCAATTAACAGGCGGCGGCGGCGTCATTGTCTCCAACTGTGTATCTTGTTACACTCCCGACACCCCCCTGGCGCACGCGCGCTCTCTCGCACGCTCTCTCTAGAACTCTCACTCTCCTGCTCTCTCTCACGGACTCGGGCTGTCTCTGTCTCTGTCTCTCTCTGTCTCTCTCTGTCTGTCTCTCTCTGTCTCTGTCACTCCTCTCTCCTCTCTCTCTCTCTCTCTCTCTCTCTCTCTCTCTCTCTCTCTCTCTCTCTCTCTCTCTCTCTCTCTCTCTCTCTCTCTCTCTCTCTCTCTCTCTCTCTCTCTCTCTCTCTCTCTCTCTCTCTCCCCCCCCTTCCATCCCCCCTCCATCCCCCCCTCTCTCCTCCCCCCCCATCAGTGACAGGGCCGCCTGTAGAGCAACGTGGTCCTGGCCAGTTACAGTATTAACACAAGGCAGAACTGGAGGTCCGGACCAGCACAGGTGTAGGTGAAGGACGTGATCCACCCCCCCCCCTGGCTCCTTACTGGCGCCGCGCCCCTCGCAACACCTGCCTCACACCAACACCCTGGCGCCAGGGGCGTCACACCAACACCCTGGAGCCAGGGGCGTCACACCAACACCCTGGCGCCAGGGGCGTCACACCAACACCCTACAGCCAGGGCGTCACACCAACACCCTACAGCCAGGGGCGTCACACCAACACCCTACAGCCAGGGCGTCACACCAACACCCTACAGCCAGGGACGTCACACCAATACCCTGGGGTGTCACACCAACACCCTGGCGCCAGGGGTGTCACACCAACACCCTGGCGCCAGGGGTGTCACACCAACACCCTACAGCCAGGGGCGTCACACCAACACCCTACAGCCAGGGCGTCACACCAACACCCTACAGCCAGGGACGTCACACCAACACCCTGGCGCCAGGGGCGTCACACTATTCCCAAACTTGTTACTCCACTTTTTAAAGTCGAGATTCCTGACTAGTTACTTTTTCCCTCCCCTCTAGAGAAGAATATAAATAACTCCAGAGCAACACGCGTCCAACACGTCTGTTGTGGGGAGCCTTTTGTCTCACAAGGTGCCCGTTCGACGCCCGTTGCGTCACGCGGATGAGGCAACAGGTGCGGATGGATGGTTAGGCTAGTGAAAGTTGTGGATGGCTGGGATTGTGGTCTCATGCGGCGCATCGTGGTGCGTCTGGGAGTGGACATTCTGGGTCGTGGGGTGGGTGGGGGGGGGGCACCACAACGTGACGGTATGTGGCGTATTTGTGGCGACGACAGGTGTGGGTAGTGACGGGAAGCGTGGCGACAGGTGTGGGTAGTGACGGGGGGCGTGGCGACAGGTGTGGGTAGTGACGGGGGGCGTGGCGACAGGTGTGGGTAGTGACGGGGAGCGTGGCGACAGGTGTGGGTAGTGACTATGAGCGTGGCGACAGGTGTGGATAATGACTGGGAGCGTGGCGACAGGTGTTTATAATGACAGGGTGCGTGGCGACAGGTGTGTAATTAAAAGTAAGGGGTATAATGCTGCCCGACCATTATAAGAGTGGGAAGACCATTACCATGTTGTTGTTAAAGATTCGCTACTTGGAACAACAGTTCCAAGTAGCACGGGCTATGGTGAGCCCGTAGAACACCCGCCAGTTACCCCATTCTTGCATTTGTTCGGCTGTCAAAGGATCCCGAAGCTTCCCTGAAGCCCAATCGGGTTTTCTAGTGAGGGCAGTAGCACTCTAGGTTGCAATTCTTTTAACTATGTCATGGCACAGTTGACTAAGGCGCAGCGGGGGACATCCCGCGCGTAGGTTCGAACCCTCATTACGGCCCTTGTGGATTTGTTCATTTGATATATCACGCTATTGTGATATCTGTGTGTACATCCACCTTTGTTCCGACAATACTTATAAAGCTTGCTGGGAGGGTGTTGAACACCTCTGATGTTCAGTGTTCTCTGATTGTGCCTATGGCACCTCTACTCCTCACTGGTTCTATTCTGCATTTCCTTCCGTACCTTTCGCTCCAGTATGTTGTTATTCTACTGGTCTAATTTGGGACCTGGCCCTCCAGTATCTTCCATGTATATATTATTTGATACCTTTCTCGTCTCCTTTCCAGAGGGTACATTTTGAGAGCTTTGAGACGGTCCCAATAATTTAGATATTTTATCGTGTCTATGCGTGCCGTATATGTTCTCTGTGTTCCCTGTAATTCAGAGAGCTCTCCTGCTCTGAAAGTGGAAGTGAGTACTGAGCAATACTCAAGACGGGACAGCACCAGTGATTTAAATAGTATTAACATTACTGTGGGGTCTCTGGATTTAAACGTTCTCATAATCCATCCTACCTTTTTCCTGGCCGCCGCTATATTGGCTCGGTTATGTTCACTACATGTCAGGTCGTCAGACATCATAATTCCCAGATCTTTTACATATTGTTTTCCTTCTATGAGTAGGTCTGTGTCCTGTACCCTGTGTGTCGCACAAGTTCCTCGTTCACACCATACCTCAGCACCAATGCAGTAGCTGGTACTAACTCACTGTGGGCCCAATCCTCACTGTGGGGGCGGGGAGTGGATGGGTGTGAGGTCACCCACTAGACAAGACTCCCATTATCCTCACCTTATGAAGAGCTCCATATACCCATTCACTAAAATACAAGTCACAGCTTCGTGTCATCCTTTGCAGATGATACAAAAATCAGCATGAAAATTACCTCTGCTGAAGACATTGAAAAACTACTTAATCACTGCCTTTGGAGTCATAAGTCACGTAAGATAATGATGTTCCCCCATTATGGGTCTGTTTTGGCAACATTCCCCCCCCCCTCGTCTAACCACTTGGGCTGGACGGTAGAACGACGGTCTGGCTTCATGCAGGTCGGCGATCAATCCCCGACCGTCCAAGTGGTTGGACACCATTCCTGCCTCCCGTACCATCCCAAATCCTTATCCTGACCCCTTCCAAGTGCTATATAGTCGTAATGGCTTGGCGCTTTCCCCCTGATAGTTCCTTCCTTCCTCCCCCCCCCCTCGTCCCATCACAAATCCTTATATAGCACCCAGTGCTATATAGTCGTAATGGCTTGGCGCTTTCTCCTCGTCCCCTCTTCTTCCTTGCTAGTTGTTAGTAATCCAGCGGAAATACTTAGGCAACGAAAGCCATCTTAACACTGGCTCTCAGGTGCAGACTGGAGCCCGAGAGCTAGAGGTTGATTGTGTTCTATTTTGAGTGTGTCATTAGAGTTGAGTGGAAGGTAGGAGCGGGTTGAGTGATGCGTGTGGGGTTGATGGTGTCGGGGAGTGTGAGGGAACAGATTCCTGCAGGTGATAGTGGCCGTCTTGCAGGAGACGTGTGAGGAAGCTGGCCCCAACCTTGAAGGCCTCGAGTACTCTCTTCCAAGATGACTGTGGTGGGGGGTTGTGTGTGTAGGGGGGGGGGGGGGGGAGGTGAACTGTGAACTGTCAGGGAAAGGTGCCAAGCCATTACGACTGTATAGCACTGGGAAGGGGGGAAGGATAAGGGTTTGGGATGGGACGGAGGAAAGGAATGGTGTCCAACCACTTGGACGGTCGGGGTTTGAACGTCGACCTGCATGAAGCGAGACCGTCGCTCTACCGTCCAGCCCCAAGTGGTTGGGTAGGGGGGGGAGGTAATGACATCGAAATAGGGAGTGAACAAGTTCAAGTTCAAGTATGTTTATTGAGATAAGCAATAAATACATCTCAAAGGGATAGAGTAGCTTAGGCTATTTCTACCCCCCAAGGGAGTGAACTAGGGACCAGTGGTCACAAAGGAACAGTGGTCACAAAGAGTCACATTTAGCATGGAATGGAATAAATCTGCTGGAGAAAATTCTGTTAAAGTGCCAGATTTTCGTAAAGCTAATTTTAATATCCTAAGAAATTTTTGGGGTCAAATTGATTGGAAAGTCTTGGGCATAGGGGGTGGGCCGGTCTTGGCGCGAGACATGAACCCAGCGATGGGTGAGAAAAAGGGGATTTCAATGTGGATTCAAAATATAACTTATTTAAAAATATTCTGAACAAAGCACAGAAACGTAGTATACCATACAAATTGAATAGATCGAATACAAATGAACCGAAATGGATAACAAAGGATCTGAAGAACCATATAGGTAGAAAGAGAGCTTGGTACAAAAAGATTAAAAATGGGGAAGTCAGTTTAGAACAGGAATTCGTACAACTGGTTAGAAATGTTACAAGAGAGATAAGGAGAGCAAAAAGAAACTATGAAGTTCGTATAGCAGGGCAAGCAAAGGCAAATCATAAAGTTTTGTTTTTCAATTATATTGAACAAAGATTAGGGAAAGGATTGGTCCATTGAAAACAGAGACAGGTCAGATAACGGATAATGACGAGATGAGTAGTATTTTTAATAAATATTTTACCTCTGTATTTACTAAAGAAGAACATAACAATATGCCTTTAGTCGAACAAGTCTATGTGGGTGGGGACGAGGACAGGTTGACTAGTTTAGCAGTTACCAGGGAGGATGTTATTAAACAAATAACAAGCCAAACAAATCCCCAGGGCCGGACGAAGTGTTTGCCAGGGTGCTTAAAGAATGCAAAGAGGAGCTTAGCGAGTCATTGTCTACCATATTGAATAAATCATTAAGAGTCAGGCAGAGTGCCAGAGTCATGGAAGGTTGCTAATGTGGTACCAATTTTTAAGAAAGGAGATAGATCACTTGCGTCAAACTATCGGTCAATTAGCCTAAAGTCTATTGTGGGAAAGTTACTTGAATCGATAACGGCAAATACCATTCGTCTTCATCTTGAAAAACATAAATTAATCAATGAGTCACAACATTGTTTTACAAATGGCCGTTCATGCTTAACAAATTTGCTATCATTTTATTCCAGCATAGTTGAGGCAGTTGATAGTGGTAAGGTTTGTGATGTTGTGTACCTTGACTTTAACAAAGCTTTTGATACAGTGCCACATGAAAGACTGATTAAAAAGATAGAGGCTCATGGTATAGATGGATGCTATATTAAATAGGATTAGGGCATGGCTGTACCAAAGGAAACAGAGAGTTAGTATAAATGGGGGTTAAGTCAGAGTGGGAAAATGTTTTAAGTGGGGTGCCTCAAGGCTGTGTCCTGGGACCTCTGTTATTCATAATATATATAAATGATTTAGATTTAGGTTGGAGCAGCAATATTTGCAAACTTTCCGATGATACAAGAATCGGGAGGGGAATAAACACGGAAAAAGACTCGCTATCACTTCAAGGCGATCTAAATGGTTTTTTTAAATGGTTCAAAGATTGGCAGATGCAGTTTATTGATGACAAATGTAAGGTTTTGGGGCTAAGTAATGATGATAGAGTTACAAGATACGAGCTGGATGGTGTTGAGATTGCGAAGTCGGATTGCGAAAGAGATCTGGGAGTTATGATTAGTAAGAATTTCGAAACCAAAGGAAAACCACCAACAATCACCTTCTGTGGTTGATTGTTCAATAAATCCCTGAACTATGTTTAACAGATCTCACCCTGTCCATGGAGGACAGAAGAAAATGTATATATGCTGGTTAGCAATGTAAATGTCTGGCCATGTCTGTGGTAAAAAATAATAATAATATTAATAATAATCAACACCAGGCGCCCCACCAGGTGTGCGTGTGCCCCTGCGTGAGAGAGAGATACCTGCTTGCGGGGGTTGAGCTCTGGCTCTTTGGTCCCGCCTCTCAACTGTCAATCAACTGGTGTACAGGTTCCTGAGCCTACTGGGCTCTATCATATCTACATTTGAAACTGTGTATGGAGTCAGCCTCCACCACATCACTGCCTAATGCATTCCACCTGATAACTACTGTCACTGAAAAAGTTCCTTCTAACGTCTCTGTGGCTCATGTGGGTACTCAGTTTCCACCTGTGTCCCCTTGTTCGCGTCCCACCAGTGTTGAATAGTTTATCCTTGTTTACCCGGTCGATTCCCGTGAGGATTTTGTAGGTTGTGATCATGTCCACCCTTACTCTTTGTCTTCCAGTGTCGTAAGGTGCATTTCCCGCAGTCTTTCCTCGTAACTCATGCCTCTTAGTTCTGGGACTAGTCTAGTGGCATACCTTTGAACTTTTTCCAGCTTCGTCATGTGCTTGACAAGGTACGGGCTCCATGCTGGGGCCGCATACTCCAGGATTGGTCTTACATATGTGGTGTACAAGATTCTGAATGATTCCTTACACAGGTTCCTGAACGCTGTTCTGATGTTAGCCAGCCTCGCATATGCCGCAGACGTTATTCTCTTTATGTGGGCTTCAGGAGACAGGTTTGGTGTGATATCAACTCCTAGATCTTTCTCTCTGTTCGTTTCATTAAGTACTTCGTCTCCTATTCTGTATCCTGTGTCTGGCCTCCTGTTTCCACTGCCTAGTTTCATTACTTTGCATTTACTCGGGTTGAACTTCAACAGCCATTTGTTGGACCATTCACTCAGTCTGTCTAGGTCATCTTGTAGCCTCCTACTATCATCCTCTGTTTTATTCCTCCTCATAATTTTTGCATCATCGGCAAACATTGAGAGAGAGAATCTATACCCTCTGGGAGATCATTGACATGTATCAGAAACAGTATAGGTCCAAGGACTGACCCCTGCGGGACTCCACTTGTAACGTCTCGCCAATCTGAGACCTCACCCCTCACACAGACTCGTTGTCTCCTGTTGCTTAGGTACTCCTCTATCCACCGGAGTACCTTCCCTCTCACTCCAGCCTGCATCTCCAACTTTCGCACTAGCCTCTTGTGTGGCACTGTATCAAAGGCTTTCTGACAATCCAAAAATATGCAGTCTGCCCATCCTTCTCTTTCTTGCCTTATTTTTGTTGCGTGTGTGTGTGTGTGTGTGTGTGTGTGTGTGTGTGTGTGTGTGTGTGTGTGTGTGTGTGTGTGTGTGGTAAGTAAAATCAGGTGCAGAGGTTGCGGGGCGCCTCTTATCGCGTGCTGCCCCATATATTGATTAGCAGGGTCACGGGTTGTTAGGAGGGGGCGGCTCAGAGTGCCACCAACTGGTTATAACCTTGGGAGGTGGTGGTGCTCAACCGCTTTCCTGTTACCTGGTGCTCAACCGCTTCCCTCTTACCTTGTGCTCAACCGCTTCCCTCTTACCTTGTGATCAACCGCTTCCCTCTTACCTTGTGATCAACCGCTTCCCTGTTACCTTGTGCTCAACCGCTTCCCTCTTACCTTGTGCTCAACCGCTTCCCTCTTACCTTGTGATCAACCGCTTCCCTGTTACCTTGTGCTCAACCGCTTCCCTCTTACCTTGTGCTCAACCGCTTCCCTCTTACCTTGTGCTCAACCGCTTCCCTCTTACCTTGTGCTCAACCGCTTCCCTCTTACCTTGTGCTCACACAGCGGCGCCCACTCACCTGTGTGTGCGTTTATATATATACATATCAGTGGTTACACACAGAGATCACATTAACGTGATGCATCAAATGAACAAATCCACAAGGGCCGTGACGAAGATGCTCTCGGACGCAGGTTCGAATCCTCGCCACGGCCCTTGTGGATTTGTTTTTATCAGTGGTGTATGGGCCGCTCCAAGCAACAGCCTGTTGGACCAATCACAGGTCGAGCCTGGTCCCAGGCCGAGCTCGGGGAGTAGAACAAGACCCGAAACCCTCTCCAGGTGCTGTGTGTTTGCGTGTTCATTGATCCATCACGTTATTGTGATTTGTGTGTGTAATGAAGGAAGGACGAAGGGGTAGAACAGCCGGTAGAACAGAAGTAGAACTACAGTAGAACAGGAGTAGACATAGCTCGGGTGCAGGGGGGAGTTGTGTAAAACCCTGGTTTGTGTCTCGGAGAGGCTGCAGGATCTAGTAAGTTCAGTAGAACTTCGGTTTCAACTTTTTTTTTAACCATGTCGTAGCTCAGTCGATTAAGGCAGCGTCTGGGATGCTCCCGGACGTAGGTTCGAATCCTCGTCACGCCCCTTGTGGATTTGTTCCTCTCCAGGTATTTATTTGATTTGAAGTCGAGTAGCCACCTTTAATCAAAGTTTTTTCTGCAGTTTGTCCAAGTCACCTTGCAATATTCTGCAGTTCTCCTACTTTGTTTCAATCATTTTTTGCATCGTCCATGAATGACGTGTGTGAAACCACGCCCTCGGTCAGGCCACAGATATATAGGCCTATTCAGAGAAGAGGATGGGAACTAATACTGCTTCAAAAGGTTCTGTAGATATCACTTCTGATCTCAGAGACTGCCCACTATTGCCAGGAACTCCTTCACCAATTTCAGTTCTACTCTGGTTACTCCAGTAAGTTTGTGGAGTAAAGGGGGGGTGGGGAGGGGTAGAGATTTGCGCCGAAGGGAAGGGAACTTTGAGGAGAAAGCACCAAGCCCTTACGACTATGTAGCAATGGGAATGGGGTCAGATAAGGATTTGGGATGGGACAAGGGGAAGGAATGGTGCCCAACCGTTTAAGGTCTGGGATTGAACGCCGACCTGCATGAGGGGAGAAGGTCGCTCTACCGCCCACCACAAGTGGTTGGGCGGAGAGTAGATGATGGGGTACGTGCTGGGAGTCTTGGGGTGATTGATGGTAAACTTGGGTCGCGCCATATTGGCCGTATTGACTGGCTGTGTAAATATCAATATTTGTCCACTGCGGGATCCCCCGTGCTTGTCACGCCACGCCGCCATGCTCACCGCCTTCCTCTCTCCCGCCGCCTTCCTCTCTCCCGCCGCCTTCCTCTCTCCCGCCGCCTTCCTCTCTCCCGCCGCCTTCCTCTCTCCCGCCCGTCTCTTCCTCCTCCTCCGTCTCTTCCTCCTCCTCCGTCTCTTCCTCCTCCTCCGTCTCTTCCTCCTCCGTCTCTTCCTCCTCCGTCTCCTCCTCTTCCTTATCCTGTGTTTCTCTACACTCTTTCGTATGAGGGTTTCATTATCGTTCTCGATTTTAGCCTTTATCTCCTTCGATCTCTTTGATTAGTGCCGCCGGAGTAGGCTAGTTTATTGTGCACCCCATACCCATCCCGTGAGCGCTAGTTTATTGTGCACCCCATACCCATCCCGTGAGCGCTAGTTTATTGTGCACCCCATACCCATACCCACCGTGAGCGCTAGTTTATTGTGCACCCCATACCCATCCCGTGAGCGCTAGTTCATTGTGCACCCCATACCCATCCCGTGAGCGCTAGTTTATTGTGCACCCCATACCCATCCCGTGAGCGCTAGTTCATTGTGCACCCCATACCCATCCGGTGAGCGCTAGTTTATTGTGCACCCCATGCACCCCCCCATCCCGTGAGCGCTAGTTTATTGTGCACCCCATACCCATCCCGTGAGCGCTAGTTTATTGTGCACCCCATACCCATCCCGTGAGCGCTAGTTTATTGTGCACCCCATACCCATCCCGTGAGCGCTAGTTTATTGTGCACCCCATACCCATCCCGTGAGCGCTAGTTTATTGTGCACCCCATACCCATCCCGTGAGCGCTAGTTTATTGTGCACCCCATACCCATCCCGTGAGCGCTAGTTTATTGTGCACCCCATACCCATCCCGTGAGCGCTAGTTTATTGTGCACCCCATACCCATCCCGTGAGCGCTAGTTTATTGTGCACCCCATACCCATCCCGTGAGCGCTAGTTTATTGTGCACCCCATACCCATCCCGTGAGCGCTAGTTTATTGTGCACCCCATACCCATCCCGTGAGCGCTAGTTCATTGTGCACCCCATACCCATCCCGTGAGCGCTAGTTTATTGTGCACCCCATACCCATCTCGTGAGCGCTAGTTTATTGTGCACCCCATACCCATCCCGTGAGCGCTAGTTCATTGTGCACCCCATACCCATCCCGCGAGCGCTAGTTCATTGTGCACCCCATACCCATCCCGTGAACGCTAGTTCATTGTGCACCCCATACCCATCCCGTGAACGCTAGTTCATTGTGCACCCCATACCCATCCCGTGAACGCTAGTTCATTGTGCACCCCATACTCGTCCTGTGGGCAGTAGCGCAAAAAGGAATGCAGAGGGCATAAAAGGTCTTTATCAGATCCTCAACGGGAATTATTACATTAACAATTGCATCCATCCTGCACAACTTATAACGTTTCAATTAGTTATATATATTTTTTATAATATCAATAGCTATATATTTACAAGTAAACATTACAGAATACAATATTGGTAGCTCTTTTTGTTATGGAGTCTGGGGAGGCTTTAGAGAGTCTGGGGAGGCTTTAGAGAGTCTGGGGGAGGCTTTAGAGAGTCTGGGGGAGGCTTTAGAGAGTCTGGGGAGGCTTTAGAGAGTCTGGGGGAGGCTTTAGGGAGTCTGGGGAGGGTTTAGGGAGTCTGGGAGGCTTTAGAGAGTCTGGGGAGGCTTTAGAGAGTCTGGGAGGCTTTAGAGAGTCTGGGGAGGCTTTAGGGAGTCTGGGGAGGCTTTAGAGAGTCTGGGAGGCTTTAGAGAGTCTGGGGAGGCTTTAGAGAGTCTGGGGAGGCTTTAGAGAGTCTGGGGAGGCTTTAGAGAGTCTGGGGAGGCTTTAGGGAGTCTGGGGAGGCTTTAGGGAGTCTGGGAGGCTTTAGAGAGTCTGGGGAGGCTTTAGAGAGTCTGGGGAGGCTTTAGAGAGTCTGGGGAGGCTTTAGAGAGTCTGGGGAGGCTTTAGGGAGTCTGGGGAGGCTTTAGGGAGTCTGGGAGGCTTTAGGGAGTCTGGGGAGGCTTTAGAGAGTCTGGGGAAGCTTTAGGGAGTCTGGGGAGGCTTTAGGGAGTCTGGGGAGGCTTTAGGGAGTCTGGGGAGGCTTTAGAGAGTCTGGGGAGGCTTTAGAGAGTCTGGGGAGGCTTTAGAGAGTCTGGGGAGGCTTTAGAGAGTCTGGGGAGGCTTTAGAGAGTCTGGGGAGGCTTTAGAGAGTCTGGGGAGGCTTTAGGGAGTCTGGGGAGGCTTTAGGGAGTCTGGGGAGGCTTTAGAGAGTCTGGGGAGGCTTTAGAGAGTCTGGGGAGGCTTTAGAGAGTCTGGGGAGGCTTTAGAGAGTCTGGGGAGGCTTTAGGGAGTCTGGGGAGGCTTTAGGGAGTCTGGGGAGGCTTTAGAGAGTCTGGGGAAGCTTTAGGGAGTCTGGGGAGGCTTTAGGGAGTCTGGGGAGGCTTTAGGGAGTCTGGGGAGGCTTTAGAGAGTCTGGGGAGGCTTTAGGGAGTCTGGGGAGGCTTTAGGGAGTCTGGGGAGGCTTTAGAGAGTCTGGGGAGGCTTTAGAGAGTCTGGGGAGGCTTTAGAGAGTCTGGGGAGGCTTTAGAGAGTCTGGGGAGGCTTTAGGGAGTCTGGGGAGGCTTTAGAGAGTCTGGGGAGGCTTTAGAGAGTCTGGGGAGGCTTTAGGGAGTCTGGGGAGGCTTTAGGGAGTCTGGGGAGGCTTTCGGGAGTCTGGGGAGGCTTTAGGGAGTCTGGGGAGGCTTTCGGGAGTCTGGGGAGGCTTTAGGGAGTCTGGGAGGCTTTAGGGAGTCTGGGAGGCTTTAGAGAGTCTGGGGAGGTTTTTGGGAGTCTGGGGAGGCTTTAGGGAGTCTGGGGAGGCTTTAGGGAGTCTGGGGGAGGCTTTAGGGAGTCTGGGGAGGCTTTAGGGAGTCTGGGGAGGCTTTAGGGAGTCTGGGGAGGGTTTTTGGAGTCTGGGGAGGCTTTAGGGAGTCTGGGAGGCTTTAGGGAGTCTGGGGAGGCTTTAGGGGAGTCTGGGGAGGCTTTAGGGAGTCTGGGGAGGCTTTAGGGAGTCTGGGAGGCTTTAGGGAGTCTGGGGAGGCTTTAGGAGTCTGGGGAGGCTTTAGGGAGTCTGGGGAGGCTTTAGGGAGTCTGGGGAGGCTTTAGGGAGTCTGGGGAGGCTTTAGGGAGTCTGGGGAGGCTTTAGGGAGTCTGGGGAGGCTTTAGGGAGTCTGGGGAAGCTTTAGGGAGTCTGGGGAGTCTGGGGAGGCTTTCGGGAGTCTGGGGAGGCTTTCGGGAGTCTGGGGAGGCTTTCGGGAGTCTGGGGAGGCTTTCGGGAGTCTGGGGAGGCTTTAGGGAGTCTGGGGAGGCTTTAGGGAGTCTGGGGAGGCTTTAGGAGTCTGGGGAGGCTTTAGGGAGTCTGGGGAGGCTTTAGGGAGTCTGGGAAGGCTTTAGGGAGTCTGGGGAGGCTTTAGGGAGTCTGGGAGGCTTTAGGGAGTCTGGGGAGGCTTTAGGGAGTCTGGGGAGGCTTTCGGGAGTCTGGGGAGGCTTTCGGGAGTCTGGGGAGGCTTTAGGGAGTCTGGGGAGGCTTTAGGGAGTCTGGGGAGGCTTTAGGGAGTCTGGGGAGGCTTTAGGGAGTCTGGGGAGGCTTTAGGGAGTCTGGGGAGGCTTTAGGGAGTCTGGGGAGGCTTTCGGGAGTCTGGGGAGGCTTTAGGGAGTCTGGGGAGGCTTTAGGGAGTCTGGGGAGGCTTTAGGGAGTCTGGGGAGGCTTTAGGGAGTCTGGGAGGCTTTAGGGAGTCTGGGGAGGCTTTAGGGAGTCTGGGGAGGCTTTAGAGAGTCTGGGGAGGCTTTAGAGAGTCTGGGGAGGCTTTAGAGAGTCTGGGGAGGCTTTAGAGAGTCTGGGGAGGCTTTAGGGAGTCTGGGAAGGCTTTAGGGAGTCTGGGGAGGCTTTAGGGAGTCTGGGGAGGCTTTAGGGAGTCTGGAGAGGCTTTCGGGAGTTTGGCTCCCCGGCCGGAGGCCAGGCTCGACTTGGGATAACTTGGTCCAACAGGCTGTTGTTTGGCTGTACACAACTGTGTTAGTTCTGGAGGTGTCACGGGGTCATAGGAAAGCTGGTGTTTGTTATTCTTAGTCTTCACACTACACTGTTCCTTGAGCTTATTCTCATATCAGATATAGACTCAAATACAAGTTCCAGATTCGTGTCATCCTTTGCAGATGACACAAAAATCAGCATGAAAATTAAGACTGCTGAATGCAGGCGA
Source organism: Procambarus clarkii (assembly GCF_020424385.1). NCBI lineage: Eukaryota > Metazoa > Arthropoda > Malacostraca > Decapoda > Cambaridae > Procambarus > Procambarus clarkii. The sequence continues at coordinate 13,853,986 of NC_059618.1, forward strand.
TGAGTCACAATAACGTGGCTGAAGTATGTTGACCAGACCACACACTAGAAATTGAAGGGACGACGACGTTTCGGTCCGTCCCGGACCATTCTCAAATCGACTTGAGAATGGTCCAGGACGGACCGAAACGTCGTCGTCCCTTCAATTTCTAGTGTGTGGTCTGGTCAACAAAAAGACTGCTGAAGACAATGAAAAACTACAAGCAGATATTTATAAAGTTTTCGACTGGGCAGCAGAAAATAACATGATGTTTAACAGTGATAAATTCCAGGTACTCAGGTACGGTAAAAATGAGGACCTTAAACATAATACAGGGTACAAAACACAATCAAATCTGCCCATAGTAAGAAAACAGCATGTTAAGGATTTGGGAATAATGATGTCTGACGACCTAACGTTTAGGGAGCATAACCAAGCAAATATTGCGTCAGCCAGAAAAAATTATAGAATGGATTACGAGAACTTTCAAATCCAGGGATCCCATCACAATGGTTGTACTCTTCAAGTCACTTGTGTTGTCCCGTCTTGAGTACTGCTCAGTGCTCACTTCCCCCTTCAGAGCAGGAGAGATTGCTGAAATAGAGGGAATACAGAGAACATATACGGTACGCATAGACGCGATGAAGCACCTAAATTATTGGGATCGTCTCAAAGCTCTCCAAATGTACTCACTAGAAAAGAGACGATATATATATATATATATATATATATATATATATATATATATATATATATATATATATATATATATATATATATATATGTATAATAATATACACGTGGAAAATACTGGAGGGCCAGGTCCCAATCTACACAGTAAAAAAATAACATATTGGAGTGAACGATATGGAAGATAATGCGGAATAGAACCAGTGAAGAGCAGAGGTGCCATAGGCACAATCAGAGAACACTGTATAAACGTCAGAGGTCCGCGGTTGTTCAACGTCCTCCCAGCGAGCATCAGAAATAATGCCGGAACAACCGTGGACATCTTCAAGAGGAAACTTGATAGTTTTTTTTTCAAAACAGTGTTTGACCAACCGGGCTGTGGTGAATATGTGGGCCTGCGGGCCGCTACAAACAACAGCCTGGTGGACCAAACTCTCACAA
>NC_059618.1:13857595-13970095 GCF_020424385.1 Procambarus clarkii
GCCAGACCGTCGTTCTACCGTCCAGCGAGAATGAGTGTGAGGTGAGAGTAGTGTGTGTACATGTGTACGGTCGGGGGCCCCATTAATGTTGATAGGAATCGCTCAAAGCCTACCTATTACTCTGCTATTCAAAGGAGGTGTTTTGTACGTCCTGCCACGCCTGCTGGATGGAATAGAAGGGAGGTTAAGAAGGGTTACCTTGAGGTTACCTTGAAGGTATCTTGAGGTTACCTTGAGGTTACCTTGAGGTTACCTTGAGGTTACCTTGAGGTTACCTTGAGGTTGCCTTGAGGTTGCCTTGAGGTTACCTTGAGGTTACCTTGAGGTTACCTTGAGGTTGCCTTGAGGTTGCCTTGAGGTTACCTTGAGGTTACCTTGAGGTTACCTTGAAGGTATCTTGAGTTATCTTGAGATGATTTCGGGGCTTTTTTTTTTAGTGTCCCCGCGGCCCGGTCCTCGACCAGGCCTCCACCCCCTAGGAAGCAGCCCGTGACAGCTGACTAAAACCCAGGTACCTGTTTTACTGCTAGGTAACAGGGGCATAGGGTGAAAGAAACTTTGCCCATTGTTTCTCACCGGCGCCTGGGATCGAACCCAGGACCACAGGATCACAAGTCCAGCGTGCTGTCCGCTCGGCCGACCGGCTCCTAGCGAGGAACACGATGAGCGTTTTTATATTTGGCTTCATTGGATTGAAAGTTTGCATTTAATAAGCACATTGTTGCACTTTTTTTTTTTTTCAATGTTTCAATATACTGGAAAACAATTTGCTAGTCATAAGCGAAATTTGGTAAAAACTTGTGAATTAAGTGGAAGCGTGTTGAACAGTCTCGGGCCTCTGATGTTGATAGTTCTCTCTTGAACACTGTGAGGGGTCGGCCAGTTATGTCCCTTATGTGTAGTGGAAGCGTGTTGAACAGTCTCGGGCCTCTGATGTTGATAGTTCTCTCTTGAACACTGTGAGGGGTCGGCCAGTTATGTCCCTTATGTGTAGTGGAAGCGTGTTGAACAGTCTCGGGCCTCTGATGTTGATAGTTCTCTCTTGAACACTGTGAGGGGTTGGCCAGTTATGTCCCGTATGTGTAGTGTAAGCGTGTTGAACAGTCTCGGGCCTCTGATGTTGATAGTTCTCTCTTGAACACTGTGAGGGGTTGGCCAGTTATGTCCCGTATGTGTAGTGTAAGCGTGTTGAACAGTCTCGGGCCTCTGATGTTGATAGTTCTCTCTCAGAGTACCTGTTGCACCTCTGCTCTTCAACGGGGGTATTCTGCACATCCTGCCATGCCTCCTGGTCTCCTGTGATGTTATTTCTGTGTGCAGGTTTGGGACCAGCCCCTCTAATATTTTCCACGTGTAAATTAATACGAATCTCTCCCGCCTGCGCTCAAGAGAATACAGATTTAGGCTCTTTAGTCGGTCCCAGTAGTTTAGATGTTTTACTGAGTGGATTCTAGCAGTAAAGGATCTCTGCACGCTCTCTAGGTCAGCAATTTCTCCAGCTTTGAAAGGGACTGTCATTGTGCAGCAGTACTCCACTCTAGAGAGCACTAGCAATACTGTATTCAGAAGTGTCATCATCGGTATAGCATCTCTAGTTTGAAAAGTTCTTGTTATCCAACCTGTCATTTTTCTTGCAGTTGTGACGGCTACTTTATTGTGTTCCTTAAAGATAAGGTCTTCCGACATGAGTACACCCAGATCCTTTACATTGCCTTATCGTTCTATGGTATGATTTGACTGTGTTTTGTACGTGGTTTCCCGTTTTTATATTTTAATGTTTTTTCTATAGCGCAGGAGTGGGAAGTTATGTTCATTAAATACATTTATCACGTGTACAGGTCGTCTGTCAGTCATCTGGTGTGTGTACTCAATATGTTTGTCAGGGTGAACTATGTGACAGCGTAACGCGTTATTGGTGTCACTTGTGGTAACAACACGTGTGGGATGACTCGTCCTCTTCCTTCTCTCCCTCTCACCTCTCCCTCTCACCTCTCCCCTCCCCTCTCTCCCCTCCCCTCTCACCTCTCCCCCTCCTCTCACCTCTCCCTCCCTCCCCTGTCCCCTCTCCCTCTCACCCTCTCCCTCTCACCTCTCCCTCCCCTCTCCCCTCTCACCTCTCCCCTCCCCTGTCCCCTCTCCCTCTCACCTCTCCCTCCTCACCTCTCCCCTCCCCTCTCACCTCTCCCCTCCCCTCTCCCCTCTCCCTCTCACCTCTCTCCCCTCTCCCCTCTCCCTCCTCTCCCTCTCCCCTCACCTCTCCCCTCCCCCTCTCTGCCCCTCCCCCTCCTCTCACCTCTCCCCCCCCTCCCTCCCTCTCACCTCTCCCTCTCACCTCTCCCCTCCCCTCTCACCCTCTCTCCCCTCTCACCTCTCCCCTCTCCCTCTCACCTCCCCCCTCTCCCCCTCCCCCCCCCCCTCCCCTCCCCCCTCCCCTCCCCCCTCCCCCCTCCCCTCTTTCCCTCTCCCTCTCACCTCTCCCTCTCACCTCTCCCTCCCCCTCATCTCACCTCTCCCCCTCCCTCCCCCCTCTCCCTCTCACCTCTCATCCACTCTCCCTCTCACCTCTCCCTCCACCTCTCCCTCTCACCTCTCCCCACGCCCCTCTCCCCTCTCACCTCTCCCTCTCACCCCTCCCCTCTCCCCCTCCCCTCACCCCCTCTCCCTCTCACCTCTCCCTCTCACAGTGCCTGTGCCAGTTCTCACCATTAATAACGTGCACGTGGTTACACAGTTATCTCCGACCTTCGTCCATGGGATCGCGATTTTAGTCTTGTTCCCGGCGGCACCATGGCTGTCTTAGTCAATAAGAGTTTGCCGAGCTACACGTCCGAGCCTTTATTCAAGGTCATGACCTAATGCTCGACCTCCCGTCCGAGGTCACGCGGTGGTATAGACGCCTCTGAAGCTCGGCTCACGAGGGTTCCCAAGTAACCCAAGGAGAGGTAAATATTGAAGGACTCCAGGTCAACACGAAAGCCATCTTTGTGTTGCTCTCTCTGTAGGTCACGTAAATATTAGTGACGGGTTGTCCCGGGTCAAGTTGGGTCGCCTGGCGACCTCCCAGAAGCCAGAGAGAAGGTAATACAAGAGCCAGTTGGCTTTGTGGGGTTTTATATTGGCTTAGTGGGAGTCGACTCTCACAAGTCAAGCCTGGCCTCGGGCCGGGCTTGGGGAGTAGAAGTAGTCCCAGAACCCCATCAACCAGGTATCAACCAGGTAGTCTGTCTGTCTGGTGCTCAGTGCTCTCGTTCTGTGTAAACTGCCTGGCGCCACCACCATCGCCATCCCCGTCCCCCCTCCCCCCCCCCCGACACCTGTAAAGAACTCCACTTGATGGTTCTACAGGTTAACAGGCCAGATAATGTAAGCATCACGGGTGCCCTCTGAAGCTTTCTTCTGTACCTATCAACCTTGCCAGTAATTCTTGGCGAAAATCTTTATAAGTCAGGCAGGACAACTCTGGCGGGAGAGAGCAAGCTAAGCTTCCCCCCCACACACACACTTCGTGTCAACAAGGCACACGACCCAACCATGGTCGACCCTGGTTGATACCAACCAGGTATCAACCAGGACCCGTCTGCTATAGTTCACACTGTCACATTCCCGCAGCTGCCAGACCTGCGCGTACCGGCTGGTCGCCTTTACTCCCTCCACAGCAAAATGACTAAATACGTAATCGCTTACAAAGATGGATACAATATTGAAAAATAAATGATGCTGACCGCCTGATGGCGTAATGTTTGTGTTGACTATGACCCTCTACATGCATTAATGAGGTCATGGTTGTATTGTAGTAGTGTTGACAAGGGAGCCGGTCGGCCGAGCGGACAGCACACTGGACTTGTGATCCTGTGGTCCTGGGTTCGATCCCAGGCGCCGGCGAGAAACAATGGGCAGAGTTTCGTTCACCCTATGCCCCTGTTACCTAGCAGTAAAATAGGTACCTGGGTGTTAGTCAGCTGTCACGGGCTGCTTCCTGGGGGTGGAGGCCTGGTCGAGGACCGGGCCGCGGGGACACTAAAAAAGCCCCGAAATCATCTCAAGATAACCTCAAGATAACCTAAAGTTCCCCTCCACCGCCACCAACACCGCTTGACTGGTGTTGACCGACACGAGGAAACACAGTGTTGACAGCCAGCGTCCCTGCTCACCCCCATTACCTTGAGCAGCATGACAGGTGGTGAGGACGACCATAATTACTCTACTGTAGACAAGCACCTACCGGGATAAGAGCGGCCATTGTAGGTAATAGTGAAGCTTTATGGACTATTAAGTGTGCTCTCACCCCCCCCCCATGTGTTCCTATTACTATCTCCTTCTCATTCGGTGGTTATAATAGGAGCTGCCTCGTATGGGCCAATAGGCCCTCTGCAGTTCTCATTATTACTACTATCCCCTACACCTTACTTTGCTCCTCAGCTCTCTCTCTTGCCTATTTATTGCCTGTCTCTACCTCCTTTTCACTTACGGGCTATTCATGCCCGTGCCACCTTTTGGGTGGCTTAATCTTCATCATCAATCTCCTTTTCACAATCGACTTGAGAATGGTCCAGGACGGACCGAAACGTCGTCGGCCCTTCAACTTCTAGTGTGTGGTCTGGTCAACCCCATGTGTGTTGTCCTTGCTGTCTCTGTACTTAGCCGTGGACTTGGTTGGTGTTTGCTTGCGTGAGCGACCCGGCCTCCTAATAGCAGGTCGCATTTTGACGTATACTTTACCTAAGGCCAAAAAAGTGTCGTGCTAGAAAATGGGATAATGGCTAGTGTGTGTGTGTGTGACTGTAGTGAGAGAAAACGTGGAAGGTGGGCACTGTCTTTAATTCCTTCCCCCCCCCCATTCTCCCGTCCCCCCCCCCATTCTCCCGTCCCCCCCTCGCCCTCCCTCTCCCTCCGCTCCCCCCTCTCCCTCCGCCCCCCCCCTCTCCCTCCGCCCCCCCCTCTCCCTCCGCCCCCCCCCTCTCCCTCCGCCCCCCCCCCCTCTCCCTCCGCCCCCCCTCTCCCTCCGCCCCCCCCTCTCCCTCCGCTCCCCCTCTCCCTCCGCTCCCCCTCTCCCTCCGCCCCCCCCCCCTCTCCCTCCGCCCCCCCCTCTCCCTCCGCCCCCCCCTCTCCCTCCGCCCCCCCTCTCCCTCCGCCCCCCCCTCTCCCTCCGCCCCCCCCCTCTCCCTCCGCCCCCCCCCCCTCCCCCCCCCCCCTCCCTCCCTCCGCCCCCCCCCCTCTCCCTCCGCCCCCCCCTCTCCCTCCGCCCCCCCCCCTCTCCCTCCCTTCCCTCTCCCTCCCTTCCCCTCTCCCTCCCTTCCCTCTCCCTCCCTTCCCCTCTCCCTCCCTTCCCCTCTCCCTCCCTTCCCCTCTCCCTCCCTTCCCCCTCTCCCTTCCCCCCCTCTCCCTTCCCCCTCTCCCTTCTCCCTCTCTCTTCCCCCCTCTTGTGTTGTCACGTCTACATATGAATATGTGACGCTGAAAATAATCTTTACTTGCGTCTGTGGCTCATTTGCGTACATTGTGTTGAACAGTTTGGGCCTGTTTGTTGACCACCACCTCAGATACCGCCCTTGTCTCCTCTATATATTCCTCTCGTATGTTGAGGTGGTAATTGTTCCCCTCTGACTTATTTTCCAGCTTGGTTTAATTTCTTAGTCTTCATAACTCGTACCTCTTATCTCTGGAACTAGTCTGATGGCATTCCTCTGGACATTGTCCGTTTTCTTTATGGCGAGACTATTGTGCACCCCATACCCATCCCGTTGGCGGTGGTGGAAGAGGTTACCGAGCCCTAATGTGCCTCTGTAACCCTTTCCACCCCTTTCCCACGGGATGGGTATGGGGTGTATAATAAATACTGAGGAATTTGACGAGATAACGACTCCATAGTGGTGTGGCTTGTACCAGAAGTGACCAGGTATCTTGAGGTTATCTTGAGATGATTTCGGGGCTTAGTGCCCCCACGGCTCGGTCCTCGACCAGGCCTCCACCCTCAGGAAGCAGCCCGTGACAGCTGACTAACTCCCAGATACCTATTTACGGCTAGGTAACAGGGGCATCAGGATGAAAGAAACTCTGCCCATTGTTTCTCGCCCGGGATCGAACCCGGGCGATCATGCGTCCAGTGTTCTGTCCGCTCAGCCACCGCTCCTCCCACTTGGTATGGGAATAGTCCCTATTCCACTCCCTGTTACCTAGCAGTGAAATAGGTACCTGGGTGTTAGTCAGCTGTCACGGGCTGCTTCCTGGGGGTGGAGGCCTGGTCGAGGACCGGGCCGCGGGGACACTAAGCCCCGAAATCATCTCAAGATAACCTCAAGATAACTGTTATATTTTAGTCATTGTTATATTGCACTTCGATTATATTCGACACTATTGATGTGGACTTAAAGATGACAGGTTCGTGATATCAACGGCTTGATCTTTTTCCAGGAGGGCGTGTCCCTATTGTGCTGCTTCTTGCAAGGCTGATAGCAACTTCTTGGAGCATTACTTGAGTGTCTGGAGGTGACGGTGTAGCGTGTGTGTGCACTCCTTCGCCCAATTCCTCATAATGGATATCATTAAAATATTGAGATGAATGCGGACTATGACTTCAGGGATGTCATTGACCTCAGGAACAAGATAGGCACTAGTACTGGCACTAGTAGTCACTAGTACTGGCACTTGTAGTCCCACTAGTAGGCACTAGTACTGGCACTTGTAGTCCCACTAGTAGGCACTAGTACTGGCACTAGTAGTCACTAGTACTGGCACTTGTAGTCCCACTAGTAGGCACTAGTACTGGCACTTGTAGTCCCACTAGTAGGCACTAGTACTGGCACTTGTAGTCCCACTAGTAGGCACTAGTACTGGCACTAGTAGTCACTAGTACTGGCACTTGTAGTCCCACTAGTAGGCACTAGTACTGGCACTTGTAGTCCCACTAGTAGGCACTAGTACTGGCACTTGTAGTCCCACTAGTAGGCACTAGTACTGGCACTAGTAGTCACTAGTACTGGCACTTGTAGTCCCACTAGTAGTCACTAGTACTGGCACTTGTAGTCCCACTAGTAGTCACTAGTACTGGCACTTGTAGTCCCCACTAGTAGGCACTAGTACTGGCACTTGTAGTCCCACTAGTAGGCACTAGTACTGGCACTTGTAGTCCCCACTAGTAGGCACTAGTACTGGCACTAGTAGTCCCACTAGTAGTCACTAGTACTGGCACTTGTAGTCCCCACTAGTAGGCACTAGTACTGGCACTAGTAGTCCCACTAGTAGTCGCTAGTACTGGCACTTGTAGTCCCACTATAGGCACTAGTACTGGCACTAGTAGTCCCACTAGTAGGCACTAGTACTGGCACTTGTAGTCCCACTAGTAGGCACTAGTACTGGCACTAGTAGTCCCACTAGTAGGCACTAGTACTGGCACTAGTAGTCATTAGTACTGGCACTAGTCACTAGTACTGTCACTAGTACTGGCACTAGTCACTAGTACTGGCACTAGTTGGCACTTGTAGTCCCACTAGTAGGCACTAGTACTGGCACTAGTACTGTCACTAGTACTGGCACTAGTTGGCACTTGTAGTCCCACTAGTAGGCACTAGAACTAACACTATTAGTCACTAGTACTGGCACTAGAACTGACATTAGTAGACACTAGCACCGACACTAGTAGGCACTTAAGGGCTGTGAGGGGGGGGGGTAAGAGCTTGTCCCTCACAAGTTCCTCCTCCTCCTCCTCCTCCTCCTCCTCACCTTCCGTTATAAACAAAGTAATCCTGGCCCATAATTCTGGTAGAACTAAGTGTAAATTGCAGAAGCTGAGTAAAACATTTGAGCAGCTTGTGTTTTGGTAATGGGGGGGGGGCTGAACCAGGGGAACAAACTGGTGAGGGTAGAGAGGGACGTGAGGGGTAGAGAGGGACGTGAGGGGTAGAGAGGGACGTGAGGGGTAGAGAGGGACGTGAGGGGTAGAGAGGGACGTGAGGGGTAGAGAGGGACGTGAGGGGTAGAGGGGACGTGAGGGGTAGAGAGGGACGTGAGGGGTAGAGAGGGACGTGAGGGGTAGAGGGGGACGTGAGGGGTAGAGGGGACGTGAGGGGTAGAGAGGGACGTGAGGGGTAGAGAGGGACGAGAGGGGTAGAGGGGGACGAGAGGGGTAGAGAGGGACGTGAGGGGTAGAGGGGGACGTGAGGGGTAGAGGGGGACGTGAGGGGTAGAGAGGGACGTGAGGGGTAGAGGGGGACGTGAGGGGTAGAGGGGACGTGAGGGTAGAGGGGGACGTGAGTGGTAGAGGGGGACGTGAGGGGTAGAGGGGACGTGAGGGGTAGAGGGGGACGTGAGGGGTAGAGAGGGACGTGAGGGGTAGAGAGGGACGTGAGGGGTAGAGAGGGACGTGAGGGGTAGAGGGGGACGTGAGGGGTAGAGAGGGACGTGAGGGGTAGAGAGGGACGTGAGAGGACAGTATGAGTCCTCCCCTCATACCGGGCCTGTATTATTCTTGGCGTCTATCCGTGTGACCCTCTGCTGGGGGCTCCAGGGACTTGTTACCATGGTGAGAGGAGCGAGGGTCAGTACAGAGGTTCTCCAAGCTTACTAGTGCCTCGGAGGGCAGGTGCCAGCCCCCCCCCCTCAGGAGTGCAGGTGCCAGGCGTGAACAAATGTTCTGTTCACATGTGTTTCTGGAGATAGTGGCTGACGTTAACACAGGTGAGAGAGCCACAGAGACGTTAGAAGGAACTTTTTCAGTGTCAGAGTAGTTAACGGATGGAATGCATTAGGCAGTGATGTGGTGGAGGCTGACTCTATACACAGTTTCAAGTGTAGATATGATAGAGCCCAGTAGGCTCAGGAACCTGTACACCAGTTGAGTGACAGTTGAGAGGCGGGACCAAAGAGCCAGAGCTCAACCTCCCGCAAGCAGAACTAGGTAAGTACACTAGGGTTACCTTGAGGGCAGACCATTAAAGGCGACCTGTGATGGGTTAACCCTCCACACAACTGCTCTTTACGATCCTCTGTAAACCTCTAACCAGGTTATAAACCTCGTATGGGTTTACTCCATAACGATGCAAGGGTAAGCATCTGGCCGATGTCATGCAGGCCGGCGTTCAATCCCCGACCGACTACAAATGGTTGGGCACCATTCCTTCCCCCTTCCGTCCCATCCCAAAATCTTATCCTGATCCCTTCCCAGTGCTATATAGTCGTTATGACTTGGCCCTTACTCCTTATAATTGTATTTGTATGTTGTATTGCCAAAGCATTAATAGTTTTCGCAGTCATCGCGCGCTTGTCGGGTCGGGTCGCGTGTCGAGTCTTCCTCCATGTCTCCTCCGTCTGACGTCACCAGAGCAGTGGAGGTAGCAGCTTGACTCTTGAAACATGTATATTCAGTAAGGTGAATAGGGAAGGTGAAGTGACATCAAACACGCGAGATGCGAGAGCAGAAATGTGTGTGTGTGTGTGTGTGTGTGTGTGCAGGGGAATGGAGGAGGAACCGAGGAGCATTATAATCTTGGGGAGTAACCAGCAGAGGAGCCGTGAGGCGCGCCAAGACACAGTCGGCCAGGCGGGGTGAGGTACATATTGATTTTCTGGCGTGAGTGAATCCCCCTATCCCCTCCTCCCCCCCCCCAACCCTCCCTCTCCTGCACCCTCCCTCGTCTCCGGAGGTCGGAGTAGAGACGACCTCCCAGGCGGATTGGGAGGGGGGGGGGAGGTTAAGACGATACTTGACATTTAAAGGGAAAATGCTGGAGTTATCAAGGAAAACAGGGAGAGAGAGAGAGAGAGAGAGGGGGGGGGGAGGGGGGAATGGACAGAGGGAGGGAGGGATGGACAGGTGAGAAAAAATGGATAAATACCGAGAGATTCGTGAGTAGAATTTGGTGTAGGGAGGGAGGGTGAGGTAGCAGGTGTTGAAACATTAGGCATGTGGCGGGAGGGTGAGAGAGCAGGTGTTGAGACACGGGAGGGATGCGAGGGGGAGCGAGGGGAGAGGGGAGACACTTGGAGGTGTTGGTGTAGGGAGTGGCTGGCGGTGGTGACTCAAGAGACAACCCTCCTTGTAGTATTCATCATAATTGCCTCCATTTCTGCCTTCATTCAACAAGGGAAAATATTTAAACAAATATGCAAACAAGCCTGAATGGTCCCCAGGACTATATACAACTGAAAACTCACACCCCAGAAGTGACTCGAACCCATACTCCCACACTGGTATGTACAGGGACGCCTTAATCCGCTTGACCATCACGACCGGACATAAGGAAGTGATAGCCGAGGCTATATGAACCACTTCCCCGCCGGCACTCGGATGGTAATCTTGGGCATAGCATTTTATCAAATCACCTCATTCTTTGGGGCACACGTGAGGAACACAAATGCAAACAAGCCTGAATGGTCCCCAGGACTATATACAACTGAAAACTCACACCCCAGAAGTGACTCGAACCCATACTCCCACAACTGTATGTACAGGGACGCCTTAATCCGCTTGACCATCACGACCGGACATAAGGAAGTGATAGCCGAGGCTATATGAACCACTTCCCCGCTTGGGGACTTGGGACCATTCAGGCTTGTTTGCATTTGTGTTCCTTCACGTGTGCCCCAAAGAATGAGGTGATTTGATGCCCCAAAGAAAATGCTATGCCCAAGATTACCATCCGAGTGCCGGCGGGGAAGTGGTTCATATAGCCTCGGCTATCACTTCCTTATGTCCGGTCGTGATGGTCAAGCGGATTAAGGCGTCCCTGTACATACCAGATCTGTGGGAGTATGGGTTCGAGTCACTTCTGGGGTGTGAGTTTTCAGTTGTATATAGTCCTGGGGACCATTCAGGCTTGTTTGCATTTGTGTTCCTCACGTGTGCCCCAAAGAATGAGGTGATTTGATAAAATGCTATGCCCAAGATTACCATCCGAGTGCCGGCGGGGAAGTGGTTCATATAGCCTCGGCTATCACTTCCTTATGTCCGGTCGTGATGGTCAAGCGGATTAAGGCGTCCCTGTACATACCAGTTGTGGGAGTATGGGTTCGAGTCACTTCTGGGGTGTGAGTTTTCAGTTGTATATAGTCCTGGGACCATTCAGGCTTGTTTGCATTTGTGTTCCTCACGTGTGCCCCAAAGAATGAGGTGATTTGATAAAATGCTATGCCCAAGATTACCATCCGAGTGCCGGCGGGGAAGTGGTTCATATAGCCTCGGCTATCACTTCCTTATGTCCGGTCGTGATGGTCAAGCGGATTAAGGCGTCCCTGTACATACCAGTTGTGGGAGTATGGGTTCGAGTCACTTCTGGGGTGTGAGTTTTCAGTTGTATATAGTCCTGGGGACCATTCAGGCTTGTTTGCATTTGTGTTCCTCACGTGTGCCCCAAAGAATGAGGTGATTTGATAAAATGCTATGCCCAAGATTACCATCCGAGTGCCGGCGGGGAAGTGGTTCATATAGCCTCGGCTATCACTTCCTTATGTCCGGTCGTGATGGTCAAGCGGATTAAGGCGTCCCTGTACATACCAGTTGTGGGAGTATGGGTTCGAGTCACTTCTGGGGTGTGAGTTTTCAGTTGTATATAGTCCTGGGGACCATTCAGGCTTGTTTGCATTTGTGTTCCTCACGTGTGCCCCAAAGAATGAGGTGATTTGATAAAATGCTATGCCCAAGATTACCATCCGAGTGCCGGCGGGAAGTGGTTCATATAGCCTCGGCTATCACTTCCTTATGTCCGGTCGTGATGGTCAAGCGGATTAAGGCGTCCCTGTACATACCAGTTGTGGGAGTATGGGTTCGAGTCACTTCTGGGGTGTGAGTTTTCAGTTATATATATATATATATATATATTATATATATATATATATATATATTATATATATATATATATATATATATATATATATATATATATATATATATATAATGTTGCAACAGTATATAAGACAACTGTTTTAAGTTTTAACATAAGTAAACTGTTTAGTGTTTTCAGGTTACAGTTGTGTGTGTGTGTGTGTAAACTAAAGTCTTTGAAAATGTATAAGTTATTACGAACGCTTTGAAGTGTCGCGTCAGACTAGACATAAAAATGAATTTTGGAGAATTGATTTTTCAATTACCATCGACAGTAAAAAGAAACATAAGAAATATTGAGAAAATTCGTTTTAGAATTATTAATCTTACTTTGTCGGTCATATTTAATAAATAAATATATATATTATTATATATATATATATTATATATATATATATATATATTATATATATATATATATATATATATAGAGTATGGTTTAAAATTGTAGCTCTTGCAGTGCTATGCTGCAGGATCTTGGTATTCTGGTCAGTAAAGAGGCCGCCCATCGTGTCTGGGATGACACTCTTGAATGGCTTACAGACGTTACCTGAATACAACTGACTGATGATGTCTGCCTCCGAAGCGACTCGCCTCGTGTCCATGCAAGGAAGCCTCGGCACATGCAGGCATTCAAGTATATTATTTACACTCGGGTCTATAATTACCGGCGAGTGGCGGATGTGTTTTCATCTCTAGGAGTGAGTCTGGGAGTGTAAACTCGTAAATAACATTTACTCTTGAAGGTAAACTAGACGGTAAGTAATTTGGAAATGTAAAATGCACATGACTTTAACTGGCACAGGGGGGGGGGCATTTAGAGGTCAGATTGGGTGCAGTGGTAATGCTAACTGGCGATGAGTCACAATAACGTGGCTGAAGTATGTTGACCAGACCACACACTAGAAGTTGAAGGGACGACGACGTTTCGGTCCGTCCTGGACCATTCTCAAGTCTCAAGTCGACAATCGACTTGAGAATGGTCCAGGACGGACCGAAACGTCGTCGTCCCTTCAACTTCTAGTGTGTGGTCTGGTCAACGTAATGCTAACTACTGGAGCATGCAGAAGGCAAAACTGGAAGTGTTATGTCAGCCAGGTGGAGCGTTCGTCTGGAAGGTGAGAGTTGGTGTCCACGTCCACTTAACACGGCAACAACACGTGATAGGAATCACAGTATTAGCAACTGTGTTATAGTGCTTACGCCGTATGCGGAGTGTGTGTGTCTGTGGGTGTGGGTGTGTGGGTGGGTGGGTGGGGGGTGGTGTGAGTGTGTGGGGGTGGGGTGGGTGGGTGGTGTGTGCGTGTGTTGGTGGTGTGTTTGTGTGTGTAGTGTGTGTGTGTGTTGTGTGGTGTGTGTGTGTGTGTGTGGTGTGGTGTGTGTGTGTGTGTGTGGTGTGTGTGTGTGTGTTTGTGTGTGTGTGTGTGTGTGTGGTGTGTGTGTGTGAGAGTGTGTGGGGTGTGTGTGTGTGTGTGTGAGTGTGTGGGGTGTGTGTGTGTGTGTGAGTGAGTGTGTGTGTAGGTGTGTGTGTGTGTGTAGGTGGGTGTGTGTGTGTGTGTGTGTGTGTTCCCCGTGTAGATGCATTAGTCAGGTAAAGTTGGGGTTGAGACTGTCATCTTGTCCTCTTTCCTAACTGCTTCCGAGAACTGCCACCACTCCCTGGATCATGCCTGAGTGCCTTTACTCCCCGAGCCCGGCCCGCGGACGGGCTTCGCTTGCGATAACTTCGTCCAACAGGCTGTTGCTTGGAGCGGCCTGCAGGCCCTCGTATCCATATTAAATTGTACGGGACAGTTTAATATTGTGAAGTGTTACATCCTGAGGCTAAAGTAAACATAAGTTACACTTTGCATATAAAAAGAGGACACAGGCAACTTAAGTGGCACTGAACAGCTAAGAGTGCCACAGATGGACAACAAACCTCAATTGTATGACTTTGTCCCACATTCCACAAACCCTTATGTGGTATTACCACGCTCCTGGTCATGGAAGGGGGGGGGGCTTCAACCATGGTTTAGTGCACTGGCGGACAGTGGTGGACACTACACACTGGGGGACAGTGGTGGACACTACACACACACTGGGAGTCTGCCAGTGCAGACCGCTTATCACATGCCTCTGTATGACTAACCATCCTGTGTGATGGGATTTGTTTAGCATCACCTAGTTTAGCTTTTTTTGACACACTGTACTCCACTTCATATAGTCTAGTGTAGCTGCACTAATGCAGATGTACCTAATATGTTTAATAAAAAAAAAAGTGGACATTCCTCCTCCATGTTTATGGAGGCCACGAGAGGGGATCAGATAACCTTTCCTGCCCGCACTCTTTCCATTCAAGCCAGACTACTTTAGAGATAATGAGGTAAACAGATACTGTGGAACATGACCTGTGTCTTATGAAGAGTGACCAGATCATGGTAACTTGTATATCTATAAAAGTGACTGGAACCCCCGATATATATATATATATATATATATATATATATATATATATAATATATAATATATAATATATAATATATATATATTATATATATATATAATATATATACCAAGGTTGAAGAAAACTTGTGCTACAAAAAGGATTACCAGAATATTTTTACAATTTAAAGAGAACACGGTGCAGGACCTGAAGACATGAATGGATTCAAATCCACCAATGAGGTATGACGGAGGTGGTAAATAAGGTTGGAGAGACCATAGCAGCAGAGCCACAACTACTGCAGCAGAGGCGCGTGACTATATAAACATAGAAGCCACGGAACTATTCACAAATAATATAACATTAAAGTGTAAATTCGCAGCGAAGCTCGTGCTCGCCGCGGGGGGGGGGGGGGGGGGGAACGAGAGTGAATGAGCGGATTAACGAGGCTGAAGAGGAGTCGGGGGCGTCGTTCACCGACAGTGACGAGGAAGTTGGCCAAGGAGAAGGTGAGAGATACCAGGAAGGGTTTATAAGATAGTTCCCAGAAGATACCTGGTTGATGGGGTTCTGGGAGGTCTTCTACTCCCCAAGCCCGGCCCGAGGCCAGGCTTGACTTGTGAGAGTTTGGTCCACCAGGCTGTTGTTTGGAGTGGCCCGCAGGCCCACATACCCATTACAGCCCGGTTGGTCCGGGCTGTAGTGGATACAGATCCGGGCTGATCTGGAGGAAGAGAACGTAACTAGTGAGACTAAGAAGAGTGGAGGTGACGGCAGAAGAGATGATAGATAACTAGATCATGGTACCAGACAAGATCTCTTCATGGACCGTGAAAGAGGCAGCAAAGATTCTGCGTCACATTTTTTGAGATATATACAAGAGTTGTTACATTCTTGTAGAGCCACTAGTACGCGTAGCGTTTCGGGCAGGTCCCTGGAATACGATCCCCTGCCGCGAAGAATCGTTGTTACAACCAAGTACACATTTTACTGTTGCGTTAAACAGAGGCTACAGTTAAGGAATTGCGCCCAGTAAATCCTCCCCGGCCAGGATACGAACCCATGACATAGCGCTTGCGGAACGCCAGGCGAGTGTCTTACTACTACACCACGGAGACATCTAAGCAACGCTCGTTATACTCGTCGCTGTAAATCTCCGGAGACACGGGAAGCGATTAATGTGGTTCCTCTGTACAAGGAGAGAGGGAGGCAGACGCGTCTGGAGTATAGACCAGTAGCACCGTCTTGCATGCCTTGCAAGGCGCTCTAAGGACTCGTACGTAGACGACTCTACGTACGCTTAACAACAATAAGTGCTGTGTGTGCCCTGCAACACGAGTCTCGTGACGGTAGGTCATCTCTAACACTTGGTTGTAAGACTATGGCACTGGTGGAACGCAAGACGAGGCTCGACTGCCTCACTAGTTTGACTTTCCAAGAAGACAGTCTCCAGTAAGATGTAATTTTATAGGTTGGCTGAGGGAATTGTTAACCCTGGCCCCTCCCCCGGCCTCCTGCAGGCTCCCCCCCCCCCCCTTCCCCTAGGCTCGTGCAGGCTCCCTGTCTCTCCCCCCCCCGGGCTCCCCCTTCCCCCTGGGCACCCCCCACTCCCCCTGGGGTTGTGACGATGCCTCTCGGCTCACTTGTGTACCCTCATCAGATTACTCCTTCACATTTTTATTCTCAGCGTCCACTTCTCCTCTGCCTTCCGTCCATCATCATCTGGCGTGTGTGTGGTCTCTCTCGCTCTCTCTCAATCCTCTCTCTCTCTCTCTCTCTCTCTCTCTGTCTCTGTCTCTGTCTGTCTCTGTCTCTGTCTCTGTCTCGCTCTCGCTCTCTCTCGCTCCTCTCTCGCTCTCGCTCTCTCTCGCTCTCGCTCTCTCTCTCTCGCTCTCTCTCTCTCTCTCTCGCTCTCTCTCGCTCCTCCTCTCGCTCTCCTCTCGCTCTCTCTCTCTCGCTCTCTCTCCTCTCTCTCTCAATCAATCTCTCTCTCGCTCTCATCTCGCTCTCTCTCGCTCTCTCTCGCTCTCTCTCTGCTCTCCTCTCTCTCTCCTGACCGCTCTCTCGTCGCTCAGTCTCTCGCCCTCTCTCTCCTCTCTCCTCTCTCTCGCTCTCTCCTCCATCTCTCTCTCTCCTCTCTCTCTCTCCCTCCCTCCTCTCTCTCTCTCGTCTCTCTCTCTTCCTCTCTCTCTCTCCTCTCAGCTCTCTCTCGCTCTCTCTCTCCCCCCTTCTCTCCCTCCTCCTCCCTCGCCTCTCTCCCGTCCTCCCCCTCACCTCCTCCGTCGCTCTCTCCTCCCCCACACACTGACGGGGGACCGGTGGCAAAAAGTGTTGCTTGCATAAGTGAAGAAAAAGAGCACATTGCATTGACGTAAAGACCCCCCCGCCCCCCCCCCTCCCCTACACCTCTTATCCCCGCCTCTCCTCTTCCCCCCCCCCCCACCGCTTCCTCCACCTCGTCCTCCACGTTGCCTCGTCCTCCACGTTGCCTCCGTCTCCACGTTGCCTCGTCCTCCACACTGCCTCGTCCTCCACACTGCCTCGTCCTCCACGTTGCCTCGTCCATCAGACTGGTGGAGTGTGTGGTGGATGTTCCTTGGTCCACCTGCCTTCTCATGTTTATCATCCTTCTCTCCCTCTCCCCATCCTCCGCCTGCACATCTCCTCCGTCTCCCCCAGCCACCTCACTTCCCCCCACTCCACCGCCTGCCCCTCTCCCCCAGCCACCTCTCCCCCAGCCACCTCTCCCCCAGCACTCCTCCCCCCCCCAGCCACCTCTCCCCCAGAACTCCTCCCCCCCCAGCCACCTCTCCCCCAGCACTCCTCCCCCCCCAGCCACCTCTCCCCCCAGCACTCCTCCCTCTCCCCCAGTCACCTCTCCCCAGCCACCTCTCCCCCAGCACACTCCCACCAGCACCTCACTTCCCCACCACTCCTCCCCCAGCCACCTCTCCTCCCCCCGCCACCTCTCCTCCCCCCGCCACCTCTCCTAGGCTCGTCAGCTGGGTTAGCACTCCCCTTAAGGCCATCCCCCCCCCAGCCCCTCCCCAGCACTCCACCGAGCCCGTTAGCTCCCCGCCTCACCAAACCCTGACTGCCATTTGAAACCCAGAGTTGCATATGGCCATTGTTTGTGTACCCCGTCAGATTTAGGCTCGGGGCTAGGTTTGTCTTGGTCTTAAAGGCCTGTCAACCTCTGGAGGGTTACCAAGCCCGTAGCTCTGTCTTACCGATCAGGCAGTAAGAATACTTGAGCCATAGACGACCATCTTCTTTTTCAAAGTGTTCCGCTTGGTGTCGCGTGAGTGATTCTTCAGCAAATTGGCCGTTCTTCATACTTGTAGTTTATGGGGAGTTGTCTTGATGGAGTTGGTCCCTTCGTGAACAACGGCTAAATGGAGACAAATATGCCCAATGATTCAAATGTAAAGGCAAGACGACAACATTGCTTTTAAGGTGCTTGCTTGACCGTGCGTGAACAAGAAGAACACTGTGAGAGGTAACATAAGTTCTACACACAACCAGACCCTCAGATATATCAAGACCAGCAACAAAGAAATAATCAACAGATATAACGACAGTTGGAGACAGCCGAAGCACTAGTTATGAAACACTTTGGGGAGCCGGTGGCCGAGCAGACAGCACGCTGGACACGTGATCATGGGTTCGATCCCGGGCGCCGGCGAGAAACGATGGGTAGAGTTTCTTTCACCCTATGCCCCGGTTACCTAGCAGTAAATAGGTACCTGGGAGTTAGTCAGCTGTCATGGGCTGCTTCCTGGTGTGTGTGGTGTGTGAAAAAAAAATAGTAGTAGTAAAAACAGTTGAGAGGCGGGCCGAAAGAGCAGAGCTCAACCCCCGCAAGCACAACTAGGTGAATACAACTGTGTGAATACACTCAGCCAACTATCGACAGTCAGATCCACAAGAATAAGAGAGAAGGGCCAGTTTACACCCCACAAACTGCTCCAGCCGACCAATGGAACTGTAGGGCCAGACATCCCAGTCCCCTGGATGGGGCAACACCTTGCCTTACCTCATCCTTTATGGAACATATAGTCACTATTGCTAAGTTGTGTTCACCTTCCTTATCCATCTCAAGATGTTGAGAAGAGCTTCAGCGAAACTAGTTCTGTAGTGACACTTTTCAGGCCCAATAAAAATTAAAAATGAAGTTTGAAGTTTTTGAAGGTGTCCCTCTCGGAGGTCTCTCCCTCTCGGAGGTCTCTCCCTCTCGGAGGTCTCTCCCTCTCGGAGGTCTCTCCCTCGCGGAGGTCTCTCCCTCTCGGAGGTCTCCCGGTGACGTGGGTTTCGCCAGAACCCTCTCCAGGAATGCTGCAGAGAGCCACTGTGGAAGAGCAGTGATAACGTGACACTTGAGTGAACATGACGGAGAGGTGAGTGAGAAGCAGGTCAAGAAGATAACATTGAGAAGGTCAAGAAGATAACATTGAGAGAGAGAGAGAGGAGACGAGGCTACGAGGAAAGGACTCCTGCTGCCGCCTTATCACCAACATTTACATGCAACATTGACATAGTGGGTTTCTCCATAGGGTTTGTTGATGTCTATCAGTCTATCATGATGTATATCATAGAGCTTTGTCTATCAGCCGGGCTGTGGTGGGCATGTGGGCCTGCGGGCCGCTCCAAGCAACAGCCTGGTGGACCAAACTCTCACAAGTCGAGCCTGGCCTCGGGCCGGGCTTGGGGAGTAGAACAACTCCCAGAACCCCATCAAGCAAGTATCAAGCAGATGGTTTCTTTGTTTTCAGTGATAGTAAGAGTCTTTGTCTCCACTGCCAACCCATTCCATCTTAAGTCCACTACGGGCTCACCATAGCCCGTGCTACTTGGAAGTTTTTGTTCCAAGTAGCGAATCTTTAACAACAACAACAAACAACATTCCATCAGCATGAATTCTTAAAATTCACCGTTTGGCCGATTAAGTAATGTAAAGTTGGTCAAACTACCGTTGTGGTCATAAGGTTGTTGGGTCGTTACAAGGACCACCAGTTCTTAAGTGGGGTTCAATTGTTTGAGTCAGACCACTCTAGTGTTTTTTTTTTTTTTTTTTTTTTTTTTTTTGAGATATATACAAGAGTTGTTACATTCTTGTAGAGCCACTAGTACGCGGAGCGTTTCGGGCAGGTCCCTGGAATACGATCCCCGCCGCGAAGAATCGTTGTTACAACCAAGTACACATTTTACTGTTGAGTTAAACAGAGGCTACAGTTAAGGATTTGCGCCCAGTAAATCCTCCCCGGCCAGGATACGAACCCATGACATAGCGCTCGCGGAACGCCAGGCGAGTGTCTTACCACTACACCACGGAGACTGTTTTTGTGTGTGGATCTGTCATAAAAGTGTTAGTGCCTGTGCTTATTTGTGTATGTAATCTTGCCAGTAATATATTTCAGGAGTCGGACGTCAAATGATCAGCTGTTGGTTTGTAAACATTGTGTTGTGTGCGAATGTGATGGAGTCCAGTGTTACACTCTCAAGACTTGGACTGAGCACCTTGCGGTCAGTCTCAGACTCTCGAGTGATGTTACATCATAATATATGTTTGGTTACATACACACGTCATATTTAGGACTTGTTTGTACCCACACGTCCAGAGTAGAGTCGTTTACACATTGTTGGACGTGTCTAATGGTCCAATAATCTATACACACACGTTTGAGTTATGTTCACGTGCAAGTATAAATTACCGTTTTAATTACAAATATTAGTAATGTAATGTTGTTTAAGATTCGCTGCCTGGAACAAAAAGTTCCAAGTAGCACGGGCTATGGTGAGCCCGTAGTCGACTTTAGTAATATACGGAACCAATGTTAAATGTGGTATTGAAGGTGGCGACTGCCAGCAGTTTAAATTTAAATTTTGCCCCGAGGGGCGAGTTTATTGGGCAGCGCCACTCATCCTGTGAGTGGACACACCGCCATAGTGACAGTATTGGGCAGCGCCACTCATCTTGTGAGTGGACACACCGCCATAGTGACAGTATTGGGCAGCGCCACTCATCCTGTGAGTGGACACACCGCCATAGTGACAGTATTGGGCAGCGCCACTCATCCTGTGAGTGGACACACCGCCATAGTGACAGTAATGGGCAGCGCCACTCATCCTGTGAGTGGACACACCGCCATAGTGACAGTATTGGGCAGCGCCACTCATCTTGTGAGTGGACACACCGCCATAGTGACAGTATTGGGCAGCGCCACTCATCCTGTGAGTGGACACACCGCCATAGTGACAGTATTGGGCAGCGCCACTCATCCTGTGAGTGGACACACCGCCATAGTGACAGTATTGGGCAGCGCCACTCATCCTGTGAGTAGACACACCGCCATAGTGACAGTATTGGGCAGCGCCACTCATCCTGTGAGTGGACACACCGCCATAGTGACAGTATTGGGCAGCGCCACTCATCCTGTGAGTGGACACACCGCCATAGTGACAGTATTGGGCAGCGCCACTCATCCTGTGAGTGGACACACCGCCATAGTGACAGTATTGGGCAGCGTCACTCATCTTGTGAGTGGACATACCGCCATAGTGACAGTATTGGGCAGCGCCACTCATCCTGTGAGTGGACACACCGCCATAGTGACAGTATTGGGCAGCGCCACTCATCTTGTGAGTGGACATACCGCCATAGTGACAGTATTGGGCAGCGCCACTCATCCTGTGAGTGGACACACCGCCATAGTGACAGTATTGGGCAGCGCCACTCATCCTGTGAGTGGACACACCGCCATAGTGACAGTATTGGGCAGCGCCACTCATCCTGTGAGTGGACACACCGCCATAGTGACAGTATTGGGCAGCGCCACTCATCCTGTGAGTGGACACACCGCCATAGTGACAGTATTGGGCAGCGCCACTCATCCTGTGAGTGGACACACCGCCATAGTGACAGTATTGGGCAGCGCCACTCATCCTGTGAGTGGACACACCGCCATAGTGACAGTATTGGGCAGCGCCACTCATCCTGTGAGTGGACACACCGCCATAGTGACAGTATTGGGCAGCGCCACTCATCCTGTGAGTGGACACACCGCCATAGTGACAGTATTGGGCAGCGCCACTCATCCTGTGAGTGGACACACCGCCATAGTGACAGTATTGGGCAGCGCCACTCATCCTGTGAGTGGACACACCGCCATAGTGACAGTATTGGGCAGCGCCACTCATCCTGTGAGTGGACACACCGCCATAGTGACAGTATTGGGCAGCGCCACTCATCCTGTGAGTGGACACACCGCCATAGTGACAGTATTGGGCAGCGCCACTCATCCTGTGAGTGGACACACCGCCATAGTGACAGTATTGGGCAGCGCCACTCATCCTGTGAGTGGACACACCGCCATAGTGACAGTATTGGGCAGCGCCACTCATCCTGTGAGTGGACACACCGCCATAGTGACAGTATTGGGCAGCGCCACTCATCCTGTGAGTGGACACACCGCCATAGTGACAGTATTGGGCAGCGCCACTCATCCTGTGAGTGGACACACCGCCATAGTGACAGTATTGGGCAGCGCCACTCATCCTGTGAGTGGACACACCGCCATAGTGACAGTATTGGGCAGCGCCACTCATCCTGTGAGTGGACACACCGCCATAGCAGCATGTACAACACTCCCCAATAGGAAGAAAACCCGCTGGGTTGTTCATCCTGTAGAGAGGCGAGGAGTAGTGTATAGAACCTGCTCTAGTGTAAGCGGTGAGGGAAATTCAATTTCTTTTTTTATTATGCACCCCATACCCATCCCGTGGGCGGTGGTGTAAAGGGTTACAGAGGCACATAATCGGTTCAGGAACTGAACTCTCTAGTTCGTTTAGCTAAGCAAATAACTTTTTTTTACGCTAGTTACAAAATTATTAATGTTATCAGAGCAGCGAGAGTTGTACAGGTCAGTAAGTGAAGGTCACCTGGCCTCTATACACAGGTCACCTCGCCTCTATACACAGGTCACCTGGCCTCTATACACAGGTCACCTGGCCTCTATACACAGGTCACCTGGCCTCTATACACAGGTCACCTGGCCTCTATACACAGGTCACCTGGCCTCTATACACAGGTCACCTCGCCTCTATACACAGGTCACCTCGCCTCTATACACAGGTCACCTGGCCTCTATACACAGGTCACCTGGCCTCTATACTCAGGTCACCTCGCCTCTATACACAGGTCACCTCGCCTCTATACACAGGTCACCTCGCCTCTATACACAGGTCACCTGGCCTCTATACACAGGTCACCTGGCCTCTATACACAGGTCACCTCGCCTCTATACACAGGTCACCTGGCCTCTATACACAGGTCACCTGGCCTCTATACACAGGTCACCTGGCCTCTATACACAGGTCACTTGGCCTCTATACACAGGTCACCTCGCCTCTATACACAGGTCACCTCGCCTCTATACACAGGTCACCTCGCCTCTATACACAGGTCACCTCGCCTCTATACACAGGTCACCTGGCCTCTATACACAGGTCATGAGAGTTGTGTCACGTTTGGGATACCATGGATTGTACCTGGTTGATTACCTGGTTGATGGGGTTTTGGGAGTTGTTCTACTCCCCAAGCCCGGCCCTTGTGAGAGTTTGGTTCACCAGGCTGTTGCTTGGAGCGGCCCGCAGGCTCACATGTCCACCACGGCCCGGTTGGTCCGGCACTTCTTGAAGAAAACTATCTAGTTTTCTCTTGAAGACGTCCCAGTGGGGCCCCATCTTCATACCACACACGTTTGATCAGCGAGCGGGGGGTGAAAGGTACGTGGGTGTGGCAAGTTGCCACGTGAACTTGCCACATGGCAACAAGCTCTTTGAGGAGATTGTTGGTGGATGGGGTAGTTGTGGCAGAGCCTCCCGGGGCCAGCCTGGCACCAGGTGCCATAATGACGGGCTGTGGTAGGGAAAGGACCTGACGGCTGAGTGGACAGCCCTCGGGATTCGTAGTGCTTAAGGTTCCGGGTTCGATCCCCGGCGGAGGCTGAAACGAGTGGGCAGATTTTCTTTCACCCTGATGCGCCTGTTCACCTAGCAGTTAATAGGTACCTGGGAGTTAGACAGCTGCTACGGACTGCTTCCTGGGGGATGCGTAACAAAAACGAGGCCTGGTCGAGGAACGGGCCGCGGGGACGCTAAGTCCTCGAAATCATCTTAAGATAACCTCAAGGAGTGATAACTGGGGGTTGGACCAAATGGACGAAATGCCTCGTCCCGGAATATGAGGCACGTGTTGGGGTGGCCTGCCCCCCCCCCCCCCCCACTGGGAGGGGATGGTGGGGGGGGGGGGGCAGTAAGTGCAGCCGCAGGTGAATATCTTGTTTACAGGACAGCTGGCAGTGTGGACGTTAATGCCAGGGGTCAGCCGCGCTCTGCTCCCGGCACAGCACAGGCAGGCCAGGAGTGTGAGGGGCAGTATAGGAACTAGCCATGAAGAGCAGGAGCAGCAGCTGGAGCAGGAGCAGCTGCTGCTGCTGCTGGTGCTGCTGCTGCAGCTGCTGCTCCTCCTCCTCCTCCTCCTCCTCCTCCTCCTCCTCCTCCTCCTCCTCCTGTGTATCTGTTCTCCCCTTTCCGCAGTTTCATCACTTGTTCCTTCACTGCTGTTTTCCTCCTGATGTGGCTGTGGAGCAGCTTTGGTTGGGTCTTGGCTTTACTCGCGATGTCATATTCAAACAGTCTCTCTGCTTCCCTCCTCACTCGGATGTACTCATTTCTGGCCCTCTGGTATCTCTCCCTGCTCTCCGGTGTTCTCTTATTCCTGTAGTTTCTCCATGTTCTTTTACTCAATTGCTTCGCTACCTTACATTCCTGGTTGAACCATGGATTCGTCTGCTGCTTTCCATTTTTCTCTCTTTCGGCCGGGATAAACCTGTTTGTAGCTTCCTGGCACTTCTGGGTGACATAGTCCATCATATCCTGTACAGTCTTTTCTCTGAGTTCTGTTTCCCATGGTATTCCCATTAGGAAGTTCCTCATCTCGTCATAATTTCCTCTTCGGTAATTTAGTCTTTTCCCTTCCAATCCCATCCTTGGATAGGTTATCCCTACCTCTACCAAATATATATATACACACACACACACACACACACACACCACACACACACACACACACACACACACACACACACACACACACACACACACACACACACACACACACCACACACCACCATGTATAATAGGGCATGTATGGAAGCGAAGAAACTGAACAAAAAGGCGTGGAGGAACTTCCGGAATAACAGAACACCAGAAAGCAGGGAGAGATACCAGAGAACCAGGAATGAGTACGTCAGGGTGAGAAGAGAAGCAGAGAAAAATTTTGAAAATGATATAGCAAACAAAGCCAAGACCGAACCAAAGCTACTCCACAGTCACATCAGAAGGAAAACAACAGTGAAAGAACAGGTATTGAAACTTAGAACAGGCGAGGACAGGTATACAGAGAATGACAGAGAGGTGTGTGAGGAACTCAACAAGAGGTTCCAGGAGGTCTTCACAATAGAACAGGGTGAGGTCACTGTGCTAGGAGAAAGGGAGGTAAACCAGGCGGCCTTGGAGGAGTTCCAGATGGGATCTCACCATGGGTACTGAAAGAGTGTGCAGAGGCACTTTGCTTGCCACTCTCCATAGTGTATAGTAAATCACTAGAGACGGGAGACCTACCAGAAATATGGAAGACGGCGAATGTGGTCCCAATATACAAAAAGGGCGACAGACAAGAGGCACTGAACTACAGGCCAGTGTCCTTGACTTGTATACCATGCAAGGTGATGGAGAAGATCGTGAGAAAAAACCTGGTAACACATCTGGAGAGAAGGGACTTCGTGACAAATCGCCAACATGGATTCAGGGAGGGTAAATCTTGCCTTACAGGCTTGATAGAATTCTACGATCAGGTGACACAGATTAAGCAAGAAAGAGAGGGCTGGGCGGACTGCATTTTCTTGGATTGTCGGAAAGCCTTTGACACAGTACCGCATAAGAGGCTGGTACATAAGCTGGAGAGACAGGCAGGTGTAGCTGGTAAGGTGCTCCAGTGGATAAGGGAGTATCTAAGCAATAGGAAGCAGAGAGTTACGGTGAGGGGTGAGACCTCCGATTGGCGTGAAGTCACCAGTGGAGTCCCACAGGGCTCTGTACTCGGTCCTATCTTGTTTCTGATATATGTAAATGATCTCCCGGAGGGTATCGATTCATTTCTCTCATGTTTGCGGACGATGCTAAAATTATGAGAAGGATTAAAACAGAAGAGGACTGTTTGAGGCTTCAAGAAGACCTAGACAAGCTGAAGGAATGGTCGAACAAATGGTTGTTAGAGTTTAACCCAACCAAATGTAATGTAATGAAGATAGTGTAGGGAGCAGGAGGCCAGATACAAGGTATCATCTGGGAGAGGAAATTCTTCGGGAGTCAGAGAAGGAAAAAGACTTGGGGGTTGATATCACGCCAGACCTGTCTCCTGCAGCACATATCAAGCGGATAACATCAGCGGCATATGCCAGGCTGGCCAACATACGAACGGCATTCAGAAACTTGTGTAAAGAATCATTCAGAACTTTGTATACCACATATGTCAGGCCAATCCTGGAGTATGCAGCCCCAGCATGGAGTCCATATCTAGTCAAGGATAAGACTAAACTGGAAAAGGTTCAAAGGTTTGCCACCAGACTAGTACCCGAGCTGAGAGGTATGAGCTACGAGGAGAGACTACGGGAATTAAACCTCACTTCGCTGGAAGACAGAAGAGTTAGGGGGGACATGATCACCACATTCAAGATTCTGAAGGGGATTGATAGGGTAGATAAAGACAGTCTATTTAACACAAGGGGAACACGCACAAGGGGACACAGGTGGAAACTGAGTGCCCAAATGAGCCACAGAGATATTAGAAAGAACTTTTTTAGTGTCAGAGTGGTTGACAAATGGAATGCATTAGGGGGTGATGTGGTGGAGGCTGACTCCATACACAGTTTCAAGTGTAGATATGACAGAGCCCGATAGGCTCAGGAATCTGTACACCTGTTGATTGACGGTTGAGAGGCGGGACCAAAGAGCCAGAGCTCAACCCCCGCAAACACAACTAGGTGAGTACAACTAGGTGAGTACACACACACACACACACACACACACACACACACACACACACACACACACACACACACACACACACACACACACACACGTGGCCTCGATATGGGGCCGTGTTCCACCTGGCACCAGGAGCATGGGGTGGGGGGGGGAGGTGGTCGACCTGGCACCAGGAGCATGTAAAGGGGGGGGGGAGGTGGTCGACCTGGCACCAGGAGCATGGGGGGGGAGGTGGTCGACCTGGCACCAGGAGCACGTAAGGGGGGGGGAGGTGGTCGACCTGGCACCAGGAGCATGGGGTGGGGGGGGAGGTGTTCCACCTGGCACCAGGAACATGTGGGGGGGAGGTGGTCGACCTGGCACCAGGAGAATGTAAGGGGGGGGGAGGTGGTCGACCTGGCACCAGGAACATGGGGTGGGGGAGGTGGTCGACCTGGCACCAGGAGCATGTAAGGGGGGGGAGGTGGTCGACCTGGCACCAGGAGCATGTAAGGGGAAGGGCAGGTGGCCATCGTGGTCAGCTGTCACCTAACAGCTGACCTGTCATTTACGAGGAAGGACGTGCCCTTAACCAAGGGTTGCGGTGACTGGCAAATCTGGGATTAAGACAGGTGATCTGACGCTGGCCCGAGATGTCACAGCACTGAAGACCACATTTATAACCAATCTAAGAGTTGATGTCCACACATCCGCACCTGACGACGACACAGAGACACACACAGAGACACACAGAGTTGACGGTCACTACCAGTACTCACCTAATTGTGCTTGCGGGGGTTGAGCTTTGGCTCTTTGGTCCCGCCTCTCAACTGTCAATCAACTGGTGTACAGGTTCCTGAGCCTACTGGACTCTATCATATCTACACTTGAAACTGTGTATGGAGTCAG
This sequence comes from Procambarus clarkii, assembly GCF_020424385.1. Classification (NCBI taxonomy): domain Eukaryota; kingdom Metazoa; phylum Arthropoda; class Malacostraca; order Decapoda; family Cambaridae; genus Procambarus; species Procambarus clarkii. The sequence continues at coordinate 13,884,832 of NC_059618.1, forward strand.
CCTCCACCACATCACTTCCTAGTGTATTCCATTTATTAACTACTCTGACACTGAAAAAGTTCTTTCTAACGTCTCTGTGGCTCACCAGTGTAGGTGCACGCCTGCCAGTTGGTCACTACTTACCAGAGCAGAAAGGAATATTGAAACGAGAGGCACTAAAGATGTGTACAATTGGGAGAGTATGCCCCATGCAGGATAAAGGTCCTCCCAGCGAGTATAAGAAATATTGCCGTAACAACCGTGGACAATCTTCAAGAGAAAACTGGATAGTTTTCTTCAAGAATTGCCGGACCAACCGGGCTGTGGTGGGTATGCGGGCAACAGCCCGCATAACCACCACAGCCACCATACCCAGCCATACCCACCGCATACCCACCAAGCAACAGCCTGGTGGAATGTTGCCTGGCTCTCACTTCATACCTATTAGTGCAAGAACATTATATTTTAATAATGAAACAAGGCCCCAGAATCAACCTGGAGTTTGTTCTTCAACTGCTCCTTGCATACCATGCCAGAGATGACACTCCCTCCGTCACCTGCCCCCCCCCCTCCCTCCGTCACCTGCCCCCCACTCCCTCCCTCCGTCACCTGCCCCCTCCCTCCCTCCGTCACCTGCCCCCCCCTCCTCCCTCCCTCTGTCACCTGCCCCCCCTCCTCCCTCCGTCACCTGAACCGTCACCTGCCCCCCTCCCTCCGTCACCTGAACCGTCACCTGCCCCCCTCCCTCCGTCACCTGAACCGTCACCTGCCCCCCTCCCTCCCTCCGTCACCTGAACCGTCACCTGCCCCCTCCCTCCCTCCGTCACCTGAACCGTCACCTGCCTCCTACCTCCCTCCCTCCGTCACCTGAACCGTCACCTGCCCCCTCCCTCCCTCCGTCACCTGAACCGTCACCTGCCTCCTACCTCCCTCCCTCCGTCACCTGTTAGGTAGTTGCGGGTGTGTTACAGTTGTTGCTCTCGAGGATGTCTGTGGCACCAATTATAAATGTGTATAATATCGTTAATGTAACTGCAGTGTTGTTGACATGTTCTAATGTCTGTGTGTGTGTGTTTCAGGTGAGTATGAGTAGCAGTGAGAGGCTCCACAGCGGAACACAACTTCCTGTTAATGTTTGTAAGTGCCCCCCCCCCCACGGGGACACAGTAACGTCGGGACCAAAGAGCCGAAGCTCAACCACAACTAGGTGAGTACGTTCTAACGAGGGTCAGAAATATGGCTCCATTATTATGATCATTGTAACAGTAGGAAGTAAACAATCTAAACAAGAAAATGCTGAGGACAATAATGCTGTGGTGGGCATGTGGGCCTGCAACCCGTTCTCGCACTTTCTTACAGTCAATATTGACTTATTAAATAAGTGCGTATGTGACATACTAATTTATTGTGAATATTTTAGTTTACCTTGAGAAGCTTCATAGAAAACACCGACCTTACCTAACCTTCTTAGTATGTTATGATAAGCATCTTATTGCTTCGTTATTACAATTATTACTTTACCTATACCTATAATAGGTTAAGTAATAATTGTAATTACGAAGCAATAAGATGCTTATCTTAACATACTAAGAAGGTTAGGTAAGGTCGGTGTTTTCTATGAAGCTTTTCAAGGTAAACTAAAATATTCACTAAATTAATATGTCACATACGCACTTATTTAATAAGTCAATATTGACTGTAAGAAAGTGCGAGAACGGGTTGCGGCCTGCGGGCCGCTCCAAGCAACAGCCTGGTGGACCAAACTCTCACAAGTCAAGCCTGGCCTCGGGCCGGGCTTGGAGAGTAGAACAACTCCCAGAACCCCATCAACCAGGTAATAGGAGGAGAACTGCTCGCATCCTGATGTGTGAATCACAGCCTGGTTAATCAGGTATCCTTTGGGGGTGTTGGTAAGGTTCGCTTTTTAAAACCGCGAGAGGCCGGCTAGTTGTGTCTGTGTGTTGAAAAGTCTTGGGCACTTCAGGGGGCCAGATTCACGAAGCAGTTACGCAAGCACTTACGAATGTGTACATCTTTCCTCAATCTTTGACGGCTTTGGTTACATTTATTAAACATTTTACAAGCATGAAAAGTTCCCATTCAACTGTTGTTATTGTTATAAACAGCCTCCTGGTGCTTCGGAGCTCATTAACTGTTTAATAATTGTAAACTAAGCCGCCAAAGATTGAGAAAAGATGCGCAGGTTCGTAAGTGCTTGCGTAACTGCTTCGTGAATCTGGCCCCAGGTTGATAGTTCTCTCTGAGCGTACCAAATACACCGTCTGGGTATTGGTACAGTTCATTGGGTACCTGGGTCGTATTGGTTACATTAAAGAAAGTTTCCAATATAATTTTGCTGCGCTTATTGATTTTATTAATTTGTGTTTACGTAGTGAATGGCAGTTTTTTTTGTCTACCACAGACGTGGCCAGACATTTACAATGCTAACCAGCATATATACATTTTCTTCTGTCCTCCATGGACAGGGTTAGAGATGTGTTAAACATATAGTTCAAGGGTTTATTGACGTAGTGTATGGCAAGCTCCTTCCCACCCCAGGAAGGGCAAGCTCCTTCCCACCCCAGGAAGGACAAGCTCCTTCCCACCCCAGGAAGGACAAGCTCCTTCCCACCCCAGGAAGGACAAGCTCCTTCCCACCCCAGGAAGGACAAGCTCCTTCCCACCCCAGGAAGGGCAAGCTCCTTCCCACCCCAGGAAGGGCAAGCTCCTTCCCACCCCAGGAAGGACAAGCTCCTTCCCATCCCAGGAAGGACAAGCTCCTTCCCACCCCAGGAAGGGCAAGCTCCTTCCCACCCCCAGGAAGGCAAGCTCCTTCCCACCCCAGGAAGGACAAGCTCCTTCCCACCCCAGGAAGGACAAGCTCCTTCCCATCCCAGGAAGGACAAGCTCCTTCCCATCCCAGGAAGGACAAGCTCCTTCCCACCCCAGGAAGGACAAGCTCCTTCCCACCCCAGGAAGGACAAGCTCCTTCCCATCCCAGGAAGGACAAGCTCCTTCCCATCCCAGGAAGGACAAGCTCCTTCCCATCCCAGGAAGGACAAGCTCCTTCCCACCCCAGGAAGGACAAGCTCCTTCCCATCCCAGGAAGGACAAGCTCCTTCCCATCCCAGGAAGGACAAGCTCCTTCCCACCCCAGGAAGGACAAGCTCCTTCCCATCCCAGGAAGGACAAGCTCCTTCCCACCCCAGGAAGGACAAGCTCCTTCCCACCCCAGGAAGGACAAGCTCCTTCCCATCCCAGGAAGGACAAGCTCCTTCCCACCCCAGGAAGCACAAGCTCCTTCCCACCCCAGGAAGGGCAAGCTCCTTCCCATCCCAGGAAGGACAAGCTCCTTCCCACCCCAGGAAGGACAAGCTCCTTCCCATCCCAGGAAGGACAAGCTCCTTCCCATCCCAGGAAGGACAAGCTCCTTCCCACCCCAGGAAGGACAAGCTCTGTTATTTTTGCAACAGGTGGGAATACCAAGCTGTTGTGCGTCGGAAGACATACCTGCCGGGAGCACCTGGCCGTCTACTCAACACTGGGCTGTGCAAATAGCCAGGTACGCCACTGTATAATTAGATTGGTTGTAAACTGTGTTTTGCATCTGGGCACAACACACAATTAGAAGCATCTTCTATATTTACGGTGGCGGTCCCCCAGCGTGGCGGTATTCACGACACATGCAAATAATGCATCTTTGCACCTGCTCTGTGTGTGTGTCGCCTGCACCTCTTCCCCCCCCCCCCCCCCCCCCCCCCCCCCCTCCCCCCCACCCCCCCCTCCACCTTCCCCCCCCCCACCTTCCCCCCCCCCCCACCTTACCCCCCCCAACCCTCTCTAACCCCCTCCAACCGCACACCATCTACCGTGTAACTATTTAGCTTCTCGTTGCTTTCCCGAGCGGTGAGGGATGTTGCGTGTGTGTGCGCGCGTGTGTATGCGCGTGTGCGTGCGTGCGCGTGTTCTCTTGTCCGTGTTGTGAGAGCGTTGATAACCCAGCATATCCTCTCCCACACCCGTCACAGTCAACACTCAATGGTTTATCCCCAGTGTATATAGCCTCTGGAGACTCCCTCAAGCTAATGAACCACCGTCTCTTGTCACCTGCTTATGAGACGGGTTGCAGGTCGTGGTGCAGCGGGTAAGCCGGTGACACTCCGGGCCGCGTCCGGCCAGATGTGGGCGTATTGACCCCCCCCCCCCCCCCCGAGGCCTTCCTTGTCCGATATACCCACCTGGGTATGCGCGCTCACAGGTCGGGTATGTCAAGCATATCTCTTATCTCATAAGGGTAGAAGTGACACGGTAGTCTTCCTGTTGTAGTTAATATGTGGTCGTTGTGGACCTTAAATCCAGTCCCCACGAGGACGTGGGGACTGACGTGCCGCTAGGGAGACGAGGACGTGGGGGCTGACGTGCCGCTAGGGAGACGAGGACGTGGGGACTGACGTGCCGCTAGGGAGACGAGGACGTGGGGGCTGACGTGCCGCTAGGGAGACGAGGACGTGGGGGCTGACGTGCCGCTAGGGAGACGAGGACGTGGGGGCTGACGTGCCGCTAGGGAGACGAGGACGTGGGGGCTGACGTGCCGCTAGGGAGACGAGGACGTGGGGGCTAACGTGCCGCTAGGGAGACGAGGACGTGGGGGCTGACGTGCCGCTCAAGTAATCATCCCAAACAAGTGAAGCAATTAAGACTCACAATACCTTCAATTATCGCTGTCTGTCTCGCCTTAGTGACGTTTTGTACATCACCCCTCCCCCCCCCCGGTAGAGTGGGGGGGGGAGCCTGGCAGGGGAGGGAGGAAGATCAGGACTCGCGAAACCCTCTCCAGGTATGGTCCAGGTTAACTTGAACAGTGTTGCTGTGAGTCGGCATAGCTTTACTGAACCTTTTGTGCTAGGCTTAGTTTATGGTGCCTGGAATTAGACAAGCACCCTCCCCCCACCCCCCCTCCACCCCCCACCCTCCCCCCACCCCCCACCCTCCCCCCACCCCCCCCCTCCACCCCCACCCTCCCCCCCCCCCCCCCCCCCACCCTCCCCCCACCCCCCACCCTCCCCCCACCCTCCCCCCACCCCCCACCCCCTCCCCCCACCCCCCACCCTCCCCCCCCCCACCCCCCCCACACACTCCCGATGGAGGGGTTTCGGCCTCGTGTCTGGTGGGTGGGGGAGGGAGTGCTTGGTACTATGCTTATCATGTTTAGTTCATTTATTATACACCCTATACCCACGCTATGGGGTGATAGTGGACCCCCATACCCGTCCTGTGGGTGGTAGTGGACCCCATACCCACGTTATGGGCGGTAGTGGACCCCATACCCGTCCTGTGGGTGGTAGTGGACCCCATACCCGTCCTGTGGGTGGTAGTGGACCCCATACCCGTCCTGTGGGTGGTAGTGGACCCCATACCCATCCTGTGGGTGGTAGTGGACCCCATACCCATCCTGTGGGCGGTAGTGGACCCCATACCCATCCTGTGGGTGGTAGTGGACCCCATACCCATCCTGTGGGCGGTAGTGGACCCCATACCCATCCTGTGGGCGGTAGTGGACCCCATACCCATCCTGTGGGTGGTAGTGGACCCCATACCCATCCTGTGGGCGGTAGTGGACCCCATACCCATCCTGTGGGCGGTAGTGGACCCCATACCCATCCTGTGGGCGGTAGTGGACCCCATACCCATCCTGTGGGCGGTAATATATAAAAGTTTACACACACAGAGCTTGGGGACTGAACCCCAAAAAATCATTTTGCAAAGCAGGTTAGTCTTGATAAGGTAAGTTACAGACAGTTAATGTATAGCCTTATATCAACAATGGCTTAGAGACCGACCCCCAAATACCGTCTCTCAAGCCCCATAACTTATGCATGTTGTGGGTTAGTTTGGTAATTGTATATCCTTACCATGCGCCCCTCCCTCCCCCATGCGCCCCCCTCCCTCCCCATGCGCCGCCCTCCCCTCCCTCCCCATGCGCCGCCCTCCCCTCCCTCCCCATGCGCCGCCCCCCCCTCCCCATGCGCCGCCCCCCCCCTCCCCGTGCGCCGCCCCTCCCTCTGCATGCGCCCCGCCCCTCCTCCCTCCCCATGCGCCCCCCTCCCTCCCCATGCGTGCAGTCGTCACAATGCCCCACCTGACAGTGACTGTGGGGGGTCACAACAGTCACTATACCCACCTGACAGTGACTGTGGTGGTCACAGCCGTCACTATACCCACCTGACAGTGACTGTGGGGGGTCACAACAGTCACTATACCCACCTGACTGTCTGTGGGGGTCACAACCGTCACTATACCCACCTGACAGTGACTGTGGGGGTCACAACAGTCACTATACCCACCTGACAGTGACTGTGGGGGTCACAACAGTCACTATGCCCACCTGACAGTGACTGTGGGGGTCACAACAGTCACTATACCCACCTGACAGTGACTGTGGGGGTCACAACAGTCACTATACCCACCTGACAGTGACTATGGGGGTCACAACCGTCACTATACCCACCTGACAGTGACTGTGGGGGTCACAAGTCACTATACCCACCTGACAGTGACTGTGGGGGTCACAACAGTCACTATACCCACCTGACAGTGACTGTGGGGGTCACAACAGTCACTATACCCACCTGACAGTGACTGTGGGGGTCACAACAGTCACTATACCCACCTGACAGTGACTATGGGGTCACAACAGTCACTATACCCACCTGACAGTGACTGTGGGGGTCACAACAGTCACTATACCCACCTGACAGTGACTGTGGGGGTCACAACAGTCACTATACCCACCTGACAGTGACTGTGGGGGTCACAGTCGTCACTATACCCACCTGACAGTGACTGTGGGGGTCACAGTCGTCACTATACCCACCTGACAGTGACTGTGGGGGTCACAACAGTCACTATACCCACCTGACAGTGACTGTGGGGGGTCACAACAGTCACTATACCCACCTGACAGTGACTGTGGGGGTCACAACAGTCACTATACCCACCTGACAGTGACTGTGGGGGTCACAACCGTCACTATACCCACCTGACAGTGACTGTGGGGGTCACAGTCGGCACTATACCCGGCCTTGTGTGTGTACCCGGTCTTATAATTTTAACCTTTGTCGCGTTTTAAGTCTTGATCGAATTTGATCCTAAAACTTTGACATGGGAGGACACGGTTTCCACCCGTCCTCCTCCCAATTCAAAGAGGCTGCATCCTTGTCCACCTCGTCTATTCCCATCAGAATCTTGTACGTTGTGATCATATCTTCTGTTTCCTATCCCCCCCACTCGGGTTGTGAGATTTAGCGCCCCTTACCACCACCACCACCTCGTCAACAGACGTGATCAGTAACGTACAGGAGACGATCAGTACGATGCATAGTGCGTGAGGGAACAGGACCCGACCCGACATACAAGGGAGACACACTACATTAAGTGTCATGGAGGAAGCCAAGACGATGATTTATACATAAGTGTCACAAGGTGGCATTTGATCACAGTGCATTCTTGTTGATGTTCCTGATGCCAGGAGCAGGAGGCTAGGTGGTGGTGGTGATGGTTAGGGGATGACAGGTGGTGGTGGTGGTGATGGTTAGGGGATGACAGGTGGTGGTGGTGATGGTTAGGGGATGACAGGAGAGGAGAGGCAAGGAGTGAGTTACTCAACACATGTAGACACTTGGAGCCTTAGTGTTGCTAGGCCTTAGTGTTGCTTGGCCGTAGTATCATCTCGCTGTAACTCCTCATCTCCACAAATTATTCAAATACGGAGCAGCAGCCCGACCTGGTGATGGGGTTACTCCCATAGCACCCCCCCCCCTCCATCCCCCCCACCATGCCCCCCTCCCCCCCTCCATCCCCCCCACACGGCGTACCACGCCCCCCCCCCTCCCCCTTCACTTCCCCAACGTCACAAACCATTTCTTCTTCAACTAAGGAATGTAAGTGACCAAGAACAAGACACGAGTATTTGGTGACCTGGCGTTCCTTGGGGATGGCATGCGACCCTGTTTGTAGTCTCGCCGAGTATGCGGGCCCTTGTGTGCTGGCGGGGCGTGCTGGGGCGCTCCCTGGGGGGTGACCAGTAGCCTGGGCCACGGTTGGTAGTGTCACAGTACCAGCAGCCTGGGCCACGGTTGGTAGTGTCACAGTACCAGCAGCCTGGACCACGGTTGGTAGTGTCACAGTACCAGCAACCTGGGCCACGGTTGGTAGTGTCACAGTACCAGCAGCCTGGGCCACGGTTGGTAGTGTCACAGTACCAGCAGCCTGGGTCACGGTTGGTAGTGTCACAGTACCAGTAGCCTGGGTCACGGTTGGTAGTGTCACAGTACCAGTAGCCTGGACCACGGTTGGTAGTGTCACAGTACCAGTAGCCTGGACCACGGTTGGTAGTGTCACAGTACCAGCAGCCTGGACCACGGTTGGCAGTGTCACAGTACCAGCAGCCTGGACCACGGTTGTCAGTGTCACAGTACCAGCAGCCTGGGTCACGGTTGGTAGTGTCACAGTACCAGCAGCCTGGACCACGGTTGTCAGTGTCACAGTACCAGCAGCCTGGACCACGGTTGTCAGTGTCACAGTACCAGCAGCCTGGGCCACGGTTGGTAGTGTCACAGTACCAGTAGCCTGGGTCACGGTTGGTAGTGTCACAGTACCAGTAGCCTGGACCACGGTTGGTAGTGTCACAGTACCAGTAGCCTGGGTCACGGTTGGTAGTGTCACAGTACCAGCAGCCTGGGTCACGGTTGGTAGTGTCACAGTACCAGTAGCCTGGGTCACGGTTGGTAGTGTCACAGTACCAGTAGCCTGGGTCACGGTTGGTAGTGTCACAGTACCAGCAGCCTGGGTCACGGTTGGTAGTGTCACAGTACCAGCAGCCTGGGCCACGGTTGGTAGTGTCACAGTACCAGCAGCCTGGGTCACGGTTGGTAGTGTCACAGTACCAGTAGCCTGGGTCACGGTTGGTAGTGTCACAGTACCAGTAGCCTGGACCACGGTTGGTAGTGTCACAGTACCAGTAGCCTGGGTCACGGTTGGTAGTGTCACAGTACCAGTAGCCTGGGTCACGGTTGGTAGTGTCACAGTACCAGTAGCCTGAACCACGGTTGGTAGTGTCACAGTACCAGCAGCCTGGGCCACGGTTGGTAGTGTCACAGTACCAGCAGCCTGGACCAGGACTGTCAGAGCCACAGTACCAGCAGCCTGGACCAGGACTGTCAGAGCCACAGTACCAGCAGCCTGGGCCACGGTTGTCAGTGTCACAGTACCAGCAGCCTGGACCAGGACTGTCAGAGCCACAGTACCAGCAGCCTGGACCAGGATTGTCAGAGCCACAGTACCAGCAGCCTGGACCAGGACTGTCAGAGCCACAGTACCAGCAGCCTGGACCAGGATTGTCAGAGCCACAGTACCAGCAGCCTGGACCAGGATTGTCAGAGCCACAGTACCAGCAGCCTGGACCACGGTTGTCAGAGCCACAGTACCAGCAGCCTGGACCACGGTTGTCAGTGTCACAGTACCAGCAGCCTGGACCAGGATTGTCAGAGCCACAGTACCAGCAGCCTGGACCAGGATTATCAGAGCATATATTTGTGTACTCCAGAGGTGTGTACTGGATGGTGGCGGCCTTGTAACACCCAGTGACCTACCCTTGTACCAGGTCAGAGGTCAGCCACCTGCAGAGTGGAGTTGTTTTGGTTGTGTAAACATTTTGATGGGAACATTCCTTTCATCCCTCACCATTTCATAATTAATATCCCCCTCCTTGAGAGGTGTATGATAGTTGTTAAACAATTTGAATGGAAAAATCCTGGGTGTTATAGCACAGGGAGGGCAGACCCACCCATACAAGCCTCCCACTTGTTGTTAACAACAGTGAATTCCCCCCCCCCCCCTCCTCCTCACTCTAACCAGCTGAGACGAGGTCTGGCTCTTTTCGGGGCTGTATAAATATGCCATGTAAGGCACTTCGAAGAGCACTGCTCCTGTGCCAGGTAAGTCCACTACGGGCTCACCATAGCCCGTGCTACTTGCCCCGCTCCTGTGCCAGGTAAGTCCACTACGGGCTCACTATAGCCCGTGCTACTTGCCCCGCTCCTGTGCCAGGTAAGTCCACTACGGGCTCACTATAGCCCGTGCTACTTGCTCCGCTCCTGTGCCAGGTAAGTCCACTACGGGCTCACCATAGCCCGTGCTACTTGCTCCGCTCCTGTGCCAGGTAAGTCCACTACGGGCTCACTATAGCCCGTGCTACTTGCCCCGCTCCTGTGCCAGGTAAGTCCACTACGGGCTCACTATAGCCCGTGCTACTTGTCCCGCTCCTGTGCCAGGTAAGTCCACTACGGGCTCACTATAGCCCGTGCTACTTGCCCCGCTCCTGTGCCAGGTAAGTCCACTACGGGCTCACCATAGCCCGTGCTACTTGCCCCGCTCCTGTGCCAGGTAAGTCCACTACGGGCTCACCATAGCCCGTGCTACTTGCTCCGCTCCTGTGCCAGGTAAGTCCACTACGGGCTCACCATAGCCCGTGCTACTTGCCCCGCTCCTGTGCCAGGTAAGTCCACTACGGGCTCACTATAGCCCGTGCTACTTGCCCCGCTCCTGTGCCAGGTAAGTCCACTACGGCCTCACTATAGCCCGTGCTACTTGCCCCGCTCCTGTGCCAGGTAAGTCCACTACGGGCTCACCATAGCCCGTGCTACTTGGAACTTGTTCCGAGTAGCTGAATCTATAACAACAACAACAGTTCAGAGAGGAGAGCTGGCCACAGGTCATGAGGCAGCCATAGGGCTGGAGAGAGTAAATCCTCCAAGGTCGAAAGTCAGGGGTATACAACGTAATGTGTTGGTCTCTGATGTATTATTCCATGTCTAAATTATTCACCATTGTAGGATAAGGACTTAGAAAGTACCAGTGTGTAGCGACTTAGAATCTTGTTGTGGATATCATAATTTTGACTTAATAAACTCAATTTTTACAGCTTATTTAAATTAAATTCGGTTAAATATACAGCTTTATGCATCACTTGGTCGTCTCCTGTGTCATCAAGGACATGGAACCTCCCACATTCTGGAGACTCAGGTTGTGTAAGATACTGTCACTAAGTGATTATCTTGAGTTTATCTTGAGATGATTTCGGGGCTTTTAGTGTCCCCGCGGCCCGGTCCTCGACCAGGCCTCCACCCCCAGGAAGCAGCCCGTGATAGCTGACTAACACCCAGGTACCTTTTTACTGCTAGGTAACAGGGGCATAGGGTGAAAGAAACTCTGCCCATTGTTTCTCGCCGGCGCCTGGGATCGAACCCAGGACCACAGGATCACAAGTCCAGCGTGCTGTCCAGCTGATTACATCAAAAGGAGAACCGTCTCACTGAAACAGTGTTTACTGTCACATTGCTATATATGCTTAACATCTCCTTATGACAGGATGGTGGCAGCTGTTAGTTTAAGAAGTTTTCTCTGTTTAGCACTTCACTGAAAACGTGCCATTGGTTCATGGTGAGAGTATAGTGAGTAACAGGCCCGAGACTGTTCAACACGCTTCCACTACACATAAGGGGCATAACTGGCCGACCCCTCACAGTGTTCAAGAGAGAACTGGATAAACACCTCCAAAGGATACCTGATCAACCAGGCTGTGACTCATACGTCAGGCTGCGAGCAGCCGCGTCTAACAGCCTGGTTGATCAGTCCAGCAACCAGGAGGCCTGGTCGACGACCGGGCCGCGGGGACACTAAGCCCCGGAAGCACCTCAAGGTAGCCTCAAGGAAGGTAGGTAGTACCCCGTTACCCTCAACTGCCATTATTAGTTAGACGTCTTAAGGAAATGTACTCAAGAGCAGCAAGGTATACATCATCAGTAAACTGTTCACAAAAGTATACATAATCACACCTCCAGCATTGAACATTCGGAGGTAAAGGGAGCCGGTCGGCCGAGCGGACATCACGCTGGACTTGTGATCCTGTGGTCCTGGATTCGATCCCGGGCGCCGGCGAGAAACAATGGGCAGAGTTTCTTTCACCCTATGCCCCTGTTACCTAGCAGTAAAATAGGTACCTGGGTGTTAGTCAGCTGTCACGGGCTGCTTCCTGGGGGTGGAGGCCTGGTCGAGGACCGGGCCGCGGGGACACTAAAAAAAAAAACGAAATCCTCTCAAGATAACCTCAAGATATCAAGAAATAGTGTGTGGGAGTCATTAAAGATACAGATAATACAGCAGTGTGTTTGGCTAATATTGGTGGGTGTAAGATACAGTGAGCCAGGCTAAGATGATGAGCCGTAAACCACTCGCCTCGACAAGGCTGGTAATAGCTTTCTGAAAAATGGTTTATTGTCCAAAATAATTACCAACTCTGTGAGAGACTTAAGCACAGAAATTACTCTACTGCCTTTGTATTGTGTCTGAGGAAGCAGGAATGCCAGATACAAATGAGCATCAATGTTCTGGCAAGACGTCCTCCCTCCTTACAGTAAGATTACTCAAACTCTTCCGTGTTCACTTAGGAAATATCTACGGTTGTTTACTACACAAGTCGGTACAGGAACAAACGACTTTTGACTCATTAACAGGCTAAAAGCTTCCCCTAGATCCTTGTGAGCCTTACGTACTACTTTCACCTTGAACACGAGCCACCAATCGGGTTACAACTAGGTACCCAGTTACTGCTGGGTGAACAGAGGCAGACAAATTTAAATTTAAATTTTGCCCCGAGGGGCGAGTTTATTGGGCAGCGCCACTCATCCTGTGAGTGGACACACCGCCATAGTGACAGTATTGGGAAGCGCCACTCATCCTGTGAGTGGACACACCGCCATAGTGACAGTATTGGGAAGCGCCACTCATCTTGTGAGTGGACACACCGCCATAGTGACAGTATTGGGAAGCGCCACTCATCTTGTGAGTGGACACACCGCCATAGCAGCATGTACAACACTCCCCAATAGGAAGAAAACCCGCTGGGTTGTTCATCCTGTCACTTGTACCCAGACAGTTAAGCCTTGGACAGAACTCGGACCAAGACCAGATCTTTGGCGAGGCAAGTTTGTTACCACGTCAGTCAGCGGTTACTGGAGTGTAGAGACGGCTGGAGCGAGTCTCCCTCTTCCCCAGGGGAGGGCCGCTCAGCTGGTCCACAGATTGATTGTTGATTGATATACATTAAGCCACCCAAGAGGTGGCACGGGCATGAATAGCCCGTAGGTGGAGGCTGTTTGAAGCCATTACCCAATACCGGTCCACGCAGGTAACCGCCACGCACGTACCCACCACCACACAGGTAACTACCACCAAAGGTAACCACCACCCACTAACCAACCAGTGAAGAGGAGAGGTGCCATAGGCACAATCAGAGAACACTGTATAAACATCAGAGGTCCGCGGTTGTTCAACGTCCTCCCAGCGAGCATAAGAAATATTGCCGGAACAACCGTGGACATCTTCAAGAGGAAACTGGATTGTTTGCTCCAAGGAGTGCCGGACCAACCGGGCTGTGGTGGATTTCTGGGCCTGCGGGCCGCTCCAAGCAACAGCCTGGTGGACCAAACTCTCACAAGTCAAGCCTGGCCTCGGGCCGGGCTTGGGGAGTAGAACTCCCAGAACCCCATCAACCAGGTATCAACCAGGTATCAACCGGACCACCTGTACAGTAGTCGTCGAGGACGTAACTTGTTCGGAACACAAATTATTACATTGGCTCCCCGGGCCTGGACGGTAGAGCGACGGTCTGGCTTCATGCAGGTCGGCGTTCAATCCCCGACCGTCAAGAAGTGGTTGGGCGCCATTCCATCCCCCCCCCCGTCCCATCCTAAATCCCGACCCCTTCCCAGTGCTATACAGTCGTAATGAACTTGTTGCTTTCCGCTGATAATTCCCCCCCCCCACCGCCACCTGTATCCCCCCCCCACCGCCACCTGTACCCCCCCCCACCGCCACCTGTACCCCCCCACCGCCACCTGTACCCCCCCCCACCGCCACCTGTACCCCCCCCCCCCACCGCCACCTGTACCCCCCCCACCGCCACCTGTACCCCCCCCCCCCCCCACCGCCACCTGTACCCCCCCCCCCCCCACCGCCACCTGTACCCCCCCTTACCGCCACCTGTACCCCCCTTACCGCCACCTGTATCCCCCCCACCGCCACCTGTATTCCCCTCCTCCGCCACCTGTATCCCCCCCCCCCCACCGCCACCTGTATCCCCCCCCCCACCGCCACCTGTACCCCCCCCACCGCCACCTGTACCCCCCCCCCCCCACCGCCACCTGTACCCCCCCCCCCACCGCCACCTGTACCCCCCCCCCCACCGCCACCTGTACCCCCCCCACCGCCACCTGAACCCCCCCTTACCGCCACCTGTATCCCCCCCCACCGCCACCTGTATCCCCCCCCCACCGCCACCTGTATCCCCCCCCCCACCGCCACCTGTATCCCCCCCCCACCGCCACCTGTATCCCCCCCCCCACCGCCACCTGTATCCCCCCCCACCGCCACCTGTATCCCCCCCCACCGCCACCTGTAACCGCCACCTGTAACCCCCCCCCCACCGCCACCTGAACCCCCCCTTACCGCCACCTGTACCCCCCCCCCACCGCCACCTGTATTCCCCCCCCACCGCCACCTGTATTCCCCCCCCACCGCCACCTGTATTCCCCCCCACCGCCACCTGTATTCCCCCCCACCGCCACCTGTATTCCCCCCCACCGCCACCTGTATTCCCCCCCACCGCCACCTGTATTCCCCCCCACCGCCACCTGTATTCCCCCCCACCGCCACCTGTATTCCCCCCCACCGCCACCTGAACCCCCCCTTACCGCCACCTGTATTCCCCCCCACCGCCACCTGTATTCCCCCCCCACCGCCACCTGTATTCCCCCCCACCGCCACCTGTATTCCCCCCACCGCCACCTGTATCCCCCCCCCCACCGCCACCTGTATCCCCCCCCCCCACCGCCACCTGTACCCCCCCACCACCACCACCACCTGTACCCCCCCCCCCCGGGCACGGGGTCGGCCTACTCTTACCTGTCTGTATCTCATGTCTGACCGTCATTATGGAGTGAATTATGAGGAAGTTGAGCGTTGGAGCCTGCAGCCTTGGTGGCCAGCCCTGCTGGCGGCCGGTGATGGGTCTCTTGAACACAGCAGTCAATAACGATATATTAACTGATAAGACAAAGATAGTTTTATCGGTCATTCATCCTGAGTGGTTGATAATGAATGTTACTCGTTACTCTTAGTGCCTTTGTCCCTGAAATATGAGCTTCAAGGTTTAGTCTAAAGTAAATCTCCCTCGTAATGTGGGGAGCTGCCACCAGCTGTTGTCACGCGGCCAGGCCAGGCGACCGTCACACACCTGCTGCTGCTGCTGACGGACGACAACCACCACCATCCCACACCTGCTGCTGCTGCTGACGGACGACAACCACTACCACCATCCCACACCTGCTGCTGCTGCTGACGGACGACAACCACCACCACCATCCCACACCTGCTGCTGCTGACGGACGACAACCACTACCACCATCCCACACCTGCTGCTGACGGACGACAACCACCACCACTACTACTACCACCATCCCACACCTGCTGCTGACGGACGACAACCACCACCATCCCACACCTGCTGCTGCTGACGGACGACAACCACCACCGTCCCACACCTGCTGCTGCTGACGGACGACAACCACCACCGTCCCACACCTGCTGCTGCTGACGGACGACAACCACCACCGTCCCACACCTGCTGCTGCTGACGGACGACAACCACCACCGTCCCACACCTGCTGCTGCTGACGGACGACCCCTGGGGTTGGGCACGGGGGAGGTACGGACCCCTGGCGTTGAGCACGGGGGGCATGTAAAGGGGATGGAAGGGGGAGGGAGGGAGGGGATGGAAGGGGGAGGGAGGGAGGGGATGGAAGGGGGGATGAAAGGGGGAAGGGAGAGGGGTTGGGCACGGGGGCACAAATTTTTCTATATGAACTTCAATGGAACTTAAATTGCCAGTAGCAAATGTCACCCCCCCTCTCCGCCCCCTGTAAGAATGCATTTAAATCATAAATAATATTATCGAACAGTTGCTAATCATAGGCCTATATGAAGCACTTAAATTGCACATTTTATCTATTGTAAATGTTTTCAAGAGCACCAAGACTAGGACCAAGACTCCCATAGTAGCTGCTCCCTCTACAGGATTGACTGATGAAGCCAGCCCAGAGGTGGCACGGGCATGAATACCCCGTAAACCCCCACTACATGTAAACCATTCCTGTATGTATCACGGCTGTTGACGGTACAGGTTAAGACGGTACAGGTCAAGACGGTAATAGTATTGTTAATGTATGTGTGTTGCCTGGTGTGTGTGTGGGGGGGGGGGTAGTAGTTGTTGCCTGGTGTGTGTGTGGGGGGGGGTGGGGGTAGTAGTTGTTGCCTGGTGTGTGTGTGGGGGGGGGGTGGGGGTAGTAGTTGTTGCCTGGTGTGTGTGTGGGGGGGGGGGTGGGGGTAGTAGTTGTTGCCTGGTGTGTGTGTGGGGTGGGGGTAGTGGTTGTTGCCTGGTGTGTGTGGGGGGGGGGTGGTAGTTGTAGTGGGGGCCTCCACACCACCACCACTCACACTGCGATTAAAATCTCATCACCAACCGAAACACTTCTTAATGGGCTCCAAGACGAAAACGAATGAAACGGAAGAAGAAAAAAATAAGATTGTCGACTCACTTAGTCAAATTAAGGCGAGAGATTTGTGTGTAGTGAGTGAGTCCTCTTGATCACTAGCCACAGGTGTGAGGTTAGGTCAGGAGGATCCACACTCCTCACTAGAGTGTGTGTGGATCCTCTTGTGTGGAAGTAAGGTAATGAGGAGTGAATTCCCTGCTTTGGCTGGTGCTTGATGTGGGGTGGCCAGGGAGCCGGTCGGCCGAACGGATAGCACGCTGGACTTGTGATCCTGTGGTTCTGGGTTCGATCCCAGGCGCCGGCGAGAAACAATGGGCAGAGTTTCTTTCACCCTATGCCCCTGTTACCTAGCAGTAAAATAGGTGCCTGGGTGTTAGTCAGCTGTCACGGGCTGCTTCCTGGGGGGTGGAGGCCTCGTCGAGGACCGGGCCGCGAGGACACTAAAAGCCCCGAAATCATCTGAAGATAACCAAGATAACCTCAAGATAACACCTTAACTACAACTCCCTTGTGAAGGAGAGACACTTCTCGGCCTCTTCTCTGGTGATTAGTGTGTGTAGATGTGTGAAGTTGGAGCTCCCGCATGCGGCGGATGGCTATATGCGTCAGTGTGAAGGGGGGGGGGGAGGGTGATTGTGGTCTTGTTGCGGTCTCAGCGCCGCAGGAAGGCTGTTATGCGCGGCCAGGACCGTCGCGTGTACGCGAGCGAGAATGGCACGCAGATCTGAAGGTCAACTTGACCACCATGATTGACAGCTGGGTCGAGGTGTACGCTGGTTGACGCTAGTGAAGGTCTCTAGGAGTGCAGTGTTGGTATTCCCATAGGTACACTATTTTGACGGGAAAAGCACGACGCGGAAAATTATATGACGGTAGAATGGTTGATTGACACGCGTTGTTGACGTGTGGGGCCACAGTTGACGGACAGGTGACAGTTGGGCAGCCCCCGCCCCTGTCTCTCTTGTGAAACACAGTACTCGGCTCCTGTACAGTGTTCAGTGTTTACCTTGGAACAATACGCGGTCACCGTCACGGGGGGGGGGGAGCACCCGTCACCAGGGGGGCGGGGGGCACCCGTCACCAGGGGGGCGGGGGGCACCCGTCACCAGGGGGGCGGGGGGCACCCGTCACCAGGGGGGCGGGGGGCACCCGTCACCAGGGGGGCGGGGGCACCCGTCACCAGGGGGCGGGGGGCACCCGTCACCAGGGGGGCGGGGGGCACCCGTCACCAGGGGGGCGGGGGGCACCCGTCACCAGGGGGGCGGGGGGCACCCGTCACCAGGGGGGCGGGGGGCACCCGTCACCAGGGGGGCGGGGGGCACCCGTCACCAGGGGGGCGGGGGGCACCCGTCACCAGGGGGCGGGGGGCACCCGTCACCAGGGGGGCGGGGGGCACCCGTCACCAGGGGGGCGGGGGGCACCCGTCACCAGGGGGGCGGGGGGCACCCGTCACCAGGGGGGCGGGGGGCACCCGTCACCAGGGGGGCGGGGGGCACCCGTCACCAGGGGGGCGGGGGGCACCCGTCACCAGGGGGGCGGGGGGCACCCGTCACCAGGGGGGCGGGGGGCACCCGTCACCAGGGGGGCGGGGGGCACCCGTCACCAGGGGGGCGGGGGGCACCCGTCACCAGGGGGGCGGGGGGCACCCGTCACCAGGGGGGCGGGGGGCACCCGTCACCAGGGGGCCGGGGGGCACCCGTCACCAGGGGGCGGGGGGCACCCGTCACCAGGGGGGCGGGGGGCACCCGTCACCAGGGGGGCGGGGGGCACCCGTCACCAGGGGGGCGGGGGGCACCCGTCACCAGGGGGGCGGGGGGCACCCGTCACCAGGGGGGCGGGGGGCACCCGTCACCAGGGGGCGGGGGGCACCCGTCACCAGGGGGGCGGGGGGCACCCGTCACCAGGGGGGCGGGGGGCACCCGTCACCAAGGGGGCGGGGGGCACCCGTCACCAGGGGGGCGGGGGGCACCCGTCACCAGGGGGGCGGGGGGCACCCGTCACCAGGGGGGCGGGGGGCACCCGTCACCAGGGGGGCGGGGGGCACCCGTCACCAGGGGGGCGGGGGGCACCCGTCACCCAGGGGGGCGGGGGGCACCCGTCACCAGGGGGGCGGGGGGCACCCGTCACCAGGGGGGCGGGGGGCACCCGTCACCAGGGGGGCGGGGGGCACCCGTCACCAGGGGGGCGGGGGGCACCCGTCACCAGGGGGGCGGGGGGCACCCGTCACCAGGGGGGCGGGGGGCACCCGTCACCAGGGGGGCGGGGGGCACCCGTCACCAGGGGGCGGGGGGCACCCGTCACCAGGGGGCGGGGGGCACCCGTCACCAGGGGGGCGGGGGGCACCCGTCACCAGGGGGGCGGGGGGCACCCGTCACCAGGGGGGCGGGGGGCACCCGTCACCAGGGGGGCGGGGGCACCCGTCACCAGGGGGCGGGGGCACCCGTCACCAGGGGGCGGGGGCACCCGTCACCGTCAAGGGGGGGGGGCAACATGAGGTCCACTGTGGCCAGATGACGTGTTTGTCAGGAAGGTTCTCACAGTTTGCCATGTGGCAGGGTGTTGGGTCCTTCTTGGTAGTGTGGGGTGAGGCGGAGGGGGGGGGGGTGAGGCGGGGCGCGCGACCCTCAACCCGCTCCTCCTCCGCCCACATGCATCACTGCCTGATGCCTGGGTGTATGATGCGGGTGAAGCCCACGTACCTAACAGTCTCGGGCCTCTGATGTTGATAGTTCTCTCTCAGAATACCTATTGCATCTCTGCTTTTCAAACAGCACGCATAGAAACTATAAAACATCTGAATTATTGGGACCGTCTCAAAGCTCTTAAAATGTACTATCTGGAAAGGAGACAAGAAATGTTTCAAATAATATATACATGGAAGATACTGGAAGGCCAGGTCCCAAATTTGCACAGTAGAATAACAAAATACTGGAGCGAAAGGTACGGAAGGGAATGCAGAATAGAACCAGTGAGGAGTAGAGGTGCCATAGGCACAATCGGAGAACAGTTTCTGAACATCAGAGGTCCACAGCTGTTCAACACCCTCCCCTGCAAGTATTAGAAATATTGCCGGAAAAAAGATGGATGAGTTCAAAAGGCACTTAGATATAGTAAAGGCATTAGAGAGCCGGTCGGCCGAGCGGACAGCACACTGGGCTTGTGATCCTGTGGTCCCGGGTTCGATCCCGGGCGCCGGCGAGAAACAATGGGCAGAGTTTCTTTCACCCTAATGCTCCTGTTACCTATCAGTAAACAGGTACCTGGGAGTTAGTCAGCTGTCACGGGCTGCTTCCTGGGGGTGGAGGCCTGGTCGAGGACCAGGCCGCGGGGACCCTAAAGCCCCTAAAAATCATCTCAAGATAACCTCAAGATGAATAATGTTGGATTAATGTATAAACAGGTTGTGGTAGTGCAGGGGGGGGGAGGGGGAGGGATACGTTTTTGAAACCCAAGTGTTTAACATCCAATAATAATTTATACACGAGCGACCTCAGTCATACGTAATGGACTCGCGTATGAACTCGTGTATATTAAATGTAATTTATTATGGCTAAATAAAAGTATACTGTGGTAACGTGAACCTAGATCATAAGTTGTGACTTTTTGGGGGGGGGGTGTTACATTAAGCGTCACATTAATGGTACTTGGTCAGTAATTAGCGAGTGGGGGAGTGGGGGGCGAGTGGAGGAGTGGGGACAGGTGTGGGCTAATGGTACATTACCTAGCGCAAGGTGTGGAGGTGTGTTCCACGCACCATACGTGTGGCAGAGCGACCATTGTATTGGGTGAACCTTCCCTTACTGATGGCTTGGGTGGAGAGAGATTAATGATGCCTGTGTTTTGTTTTATCCTTGTTGTTGTACCTCGCAGATTAACACTTGCTCGCTCGCGCACACGCTCTCAATCTCTCTCTCTGTCTCTCTCTGTCTCCTCTCTCTCTCTCTCTCTCTCTGTCTCCTCTCTCTCTCTCTCTCTCTCTCTCTCTCTCTCTCTCTCTCTCTCTCTCTCTCTCTCTCTCTCTCTCTCTCTCTCTCTCTCTCTCTCTCTCTCTCTCTCTCTCTCTCTCTCTCTCTCTCTCTCTCTCTCTCTCTCTCAATCTCTCTCTCTCTCTCTCTCTCTCTCTCTCTCAATCTCTCTCTCTCTCTCAATCTCTCTCTCTCTCTCAATCTCTCTCTCTCTCTCAATCTCTCTCTCTCTCTCAATCTCTCTCTCTCTCTCTCTCTCTCAATCTCTCTCTCTCTCTCTCAATCTCTCTCAATCTCTCTCTGTCTGTCAATCTCTCTCTCTGTCTCTCAATCTCTCTCTCTCTCTCTCAATCTCTCTCTCTGTCTCTCAATCTCTCTCTCTCTCTCTCAATCTCTCTCTGTCTCTCAATCTCTCTCTCTCTCTCTCTCTCAATCTCTCTCAATCTATCTATAATATATAAAGGGCCCGGTTCAATTCCCGGCTGAGGCAAAAGCAAATGAGCTTTTCCTTTCACCTGATGTACCTGTTCACCCCTAGCAGAAAATAGATACCTGGGAACTAAATACTTCCTACTGGCTTCATCCTTGTGTATGTAGATATGATAGAGAGAAATAGGTCGTGAGTCAGTACATTAGACAACCGGCGGTTACAAAGGCGGGGCCCAAGAGCTAACAGTTCGATCCTCCAGGCCGAAATGTAATTGTAAATACTATTTCATTTCGTGAAATTGAAAATAATCATCTTTATCCCATTTCCCGTGTTCTTGAAAGATGGGGGGGGGGGATAATATAGCAAATGTTAAAGATAATTACAAATTCAGTGACTTGTTCATTGTTGCAACGTTACTTGTAGATCAAAATGTGTTCTCTCATAACATTTGAGGTGTGAACACTTGGTGAAGGTAGATGTGTCTCGGCCCAAGAGCTGGAAATACAGTGAACACCATATTGTAACTCCATAAATGATTTTGGTTCATATTTCACATTCCAGGAGAGTCAGTCACACAGGATATTGGCGGCGCCAGGCTGTCGGCCTTAGCAATTCAAAGGTCATACCTTTTCAAGTGTTAATTGGCCATAGGTTGAGTGGAGGTCAGGTCGCATCAGGTGGCCTCGCTCTCTGATAATTGCAGACGGGTGGTTGTGTTGTTTCCATCAAACAAGCCGCTGTCTAGGTGTGGTAGGAAGACCAGTTCCATTCCTTGCCTTATAGTTCACTCTTGAATGGATGGTGGCACGAATTTCATACTTTTCTACCTCTTTCCTTCAGCACTTTTCTTCCCCTCCCATTTTCTCTCATTCTAAATTTTTCCTTTCTCCTGGCCACTCTTCCTCAATAATGAAGAAATTTCTCTTCCCTTCCCACTCTTTTCTTTCTTTTCTCTTCTCAAGAAGAGAATTTCTCTTCCCACTCTTCCTCATTATTCCTCAATAATGAGGAAGAGTGGTCAGAAGCCCCTTCCACCCCTCTACCTCCCTCACGCTATGAGTTTTCACCTTATATTTCGATGTTACAATGGTGGCAGCGGTGGGGTTTTCTTCCTTCTTTTTTTCTCATCAATTTCCGAGAAGTTGCAATATTGTGGAAGAATTGGTCTACATCATTCTAGTGTCTGCGATGGATGATGCACCACAATCATCCTCTTCATGTGTATTGAGCACTAGAATGAGAGTGAGTTGTATCAAATACAGTACCCTGAGAAACGGAGCTTTAAGGAGCGAACTAAACATTTGACTTGGGTTAGGTGTCTGAGAAAGTTGACACTCTGTTTGTTTCCCAGTTAGTCATTAATTTTTTTGTTCTGCTACTTCATGATTCGCGTGTTTATACTACGAGGGCTTTGTGCTTGTTCTCAATGTTGTTTACGACCATGTCATTGTGGTTCAGCAGTTGTGAAAGAGGGGGGGGGGAGGGGATCATCCTGCTTAAACTCGCCTTGTCTGTTTTGTGTTGCTTCTGGGGATCGACAGCCTCGCGGCCCGGTCTCCCGGTTGGTCGTCTGGTAAACCGGGCATTTGAAGGCAGCCTGACGTAAGAATCTTGCCCCTTAATAAGCACCTTGGTCAGGAGCATATTAAGAAATGTGTAACTAGCTTTCACAAGATTCACTTGTTTACCTAAACCGAACTCTGGGGTTCAGTTCGTGAAGCCATTATGTGCCGCTGGAACAGTTTCCACCACCGCCCACGGGATGGCTATTGCCTGCATAATAGATACATTAATTAAATGGAAAAATGGCCTGGAGTGTGTAGACATTTGTGACTCGTAATTTGTTATCTTCCAACGCCCCGCCCCGCCCCTGTCCTGCCCCGCCCCTGCCCTGTTCTGCCCCTGCCCTGTCCTGCCCCGCCCCTGCCCTGTCCTGCCCCGCCCCTGCCCTGTCCTGCCCCGCCCCTGCCCTGTCCTGCCCCGCCCCTGCCCTGTCCTGCCCCTGCCTTGTCCTGCCCCGCCCCTGCCCTGTCCTGCCCCGCCCCTGCCCTGTCCTGCCCCGCCCCTGCCTTGTCCTGCCCCGCCCCTGCCTTGTCCTGCCCCGCCATGCCCCGCCACCGCCCTCCCCCCGCCCCGCCATGTTTACAGAGGGCCGGCAGCCTGTGTCGGCTGTCGACCAGTGTGAATCACCAAGGTAAACAATCTGGGATGCATTATTCTCACCTCATAAATTGGTAGGTGTTCCCTTGTTACAAACGCACACGCTATTGAGCTGACCACAGAAAACGTTAATCTGTGAACGGTATCCCAGTCAAGTAGTAAGTCAGTTATTAAGTGTAGGGTGACAGACCACTTAATTAAGTGTAAGCCAGGTGACAGACCACTTTAACCACGAAACAGCACCTCCAGTCCCGGAGAGACAGGGACAGACAGGGGCAGACAGGGACAGAGAGAGAGAGACAGGGCCGGACGGACGGACGGACGGACGGACGGACGGACGGACGGACGGACGGACGGACGGACGGACGGACGGACGGACGGACAGACAGACAGACAGACAGACAGACAGACAGACAGACAGACAGACAGACACAGACAGACAGACAGACGGACGGACGGACGGACGGGGACCCTGCACCACGCCAGTCACGGAACATGCAGCCCTGGCAGGAAGCCCTCACGTGAAGGATCACGTATATGAATACTCGAGAAAGTGCACAAGTCCCCGATTGGTTGATCTTAAGATATAGGTGAGTGGAATGAACTAGATGGTATAGACTTAAGAGGCGGAAGGCTCCGCCTCAGACGACTCTAAACTGGGAAGGTGGAGCCCAGGAGCACAAGCTTCACAAACGGCACATTCAGGTGAATACATACGTCGGCGCACACGTACCTAATACATAACATTCTCAAGAACTGGTAACTATGACTAGGCCTCCTGGTTGACCAGACCACCAACCAGGAAACCTAATCAGAGACCGGGCCGTGGGGACGTTGATCCCCGGAACCACCAACATGGAGGTAGACCATAACCATTAATATCTATCAAGCCAATAATTACTGACTATTCTCAGTAATCGCCATCTGTTTTGTAGGAAATAGTTCCTATGCCCATTAGTTAATTACTAATATATGAGGCCTTGACCATCTGAGGGGGTGCACGCAAACCCAAGAGGCATGGGGGGGGGATAGATGTATGAGGCAATAATCCCCAGAGGATAACAATCCCCAGAGGATATCAAATACTTCCCCCAATTGCTGATACAGTGAGTGGTGCGGTAAAGGCCGGGCTGGAGGAGTAGAGCCTCTCTCAGATCCCTCCTCAGGTGTGTATACGGAACACCAAGGAGTGCCGGACCAACTGGGCTGTGGTGGATATGGATATGGGGCTGTTGCTTGGGCTGCGGGCCGCTCCAAGCAACAGCCTGGTGGACCAAACTCTCACAAGTCAAGCCTGGCCTCGGGCCGGGCTTGGGGAGTAGAAGAACTCCCAGAACCCCATCAACCAGGTACCAACCAGTTTTTTTTTTTAGGTGTACTGGGACACCCATTTTTTTGTGGGTTCTGGGACACCCAGTTTTTTGTGGGTTCTGGGACACCCAGTTTTTTGTGGGTTCTGGGGGACCCAGTTTTTTGTGGGTTCTGGGACACCCAGTTTTTTGTGGGTTCTGGGACACCCAGTTTTTTGTGGGTTCTGGGACACCCAGTTTTTTGTGGGTTCTGGGACACCCAGTTTTTTGTGGGTTCTGGGACACCCAGTTTTTTGTGGGTTCTGGGACATGCTCAAATAACATTTACTATTTTTTTGTGTATGATCCTCTTGTCTTGTGTGGCGGTGAAGACCAGCATTATCCTCACTCTAATAAGACCTAATTGAATTACTCGGATTAGGCAGAATTGTAATTAATTTGTAACATTTAAGATGGTCTCTGGCAGCTCAGGTACTAGTCGGGTGGCTTACCTCTGAATCTTCGCCAGTTTAGTCATGTGCTTCAGTAGCTACGGACTCCAGGCTGGCGCTGCATGCTCCAGGAATGGTCTGACATACGTAGTATATAAGGTTCTAAAGGATTCGTTACACAAGTTTCTAAAGGAAGTTCTTATGTTGGCCAACGTAGCATATGCCACTGGTGTTATCCTCTTGATGTGGGCTGCAGGGAACAGGGCTGGCTTAATATCAGTCTCTAGGTCTTTCTCTCTGATTCTGAAGGAATTCATCACTCAAATTGTACCTTGTATCTGGCCTCCTGCTCCCTAAACCCATTGCTTTACACTTGCTGGAGTTTAACTCTACCTACCTTGCAGTTACCTTACAATGATTTCGGGGCTCAACGTCCACGCAGCTCAGTTCTAATAGCCATTTATTTCACTTCAGTTTGTTCAGGTCATTTGTTGCCTTATGCTGTCCTCCTCTACCTTAATCCTCTACATAATTTTAGCATCGTCAACATGCATTGAGTGGTAGATCTATACCCTCCGGAAAATCATTTACATATATGAGAAACATGAGGGGCCCAGTACAGAACCCCGCGGGACTCCGTTGGCGACAACAAACCAATCTGAGGTCTCACCCCTCACAGTAACTTTTTGTTTTCTTTTGCTTGGATATTCCCTTATCCACTGGAACACCCTACCAGTTACTCTTGCTTGTTTCTCCAACTTGTGCACTTATGGCGGTACTGTGTCAAAGGCTTTCCGACAGTCGACGAAAATACAGTCTGCCCACCCTTCTCTTTCTTGCTTAATCTTTGTCACCAGTTCGTCGAGTTCTAATTTACTTGTGAGGCTAGATTTGCCATCCCTGAACCCATGTTGGTGGTGTGTCACGAAGTCCCTTCTCTCTAGATGTGTTACTAGGGTTTTTTCTCACGATCTTCTCCATCACCTTGCATGGTATACAAGTTAAGGACACTGGCCTGTAGTTCAGTGTCTCTTGTCTGTCACCCTTTTTGTATACTGGAAGTACATTAGCCGTCTTCCATATTTCTGGTTGGTCTCCCATTTCCAGTGACCTACTATATACCACGGAGAGAGGCAAGCAAAGTGCTTATGCACACTATCAGTACCCTTGGTGAGATTCCGTCAGGTCCAATACTCTTTCTCACATCTAGATCCAACAGATCTGGATGTGAGGTTACCTCTTAACCTCATCGCTGGTAATTTCGAAATCATCTAGAGCTGCCTAGTTTATTGTCATTTCTCCTAGTTCAGGAACTTGTGTTAGTTCTATTCTGAAGACCTCCCTGGAATGTCTTGTCGAGTTCTTCACACACCACCTTGTTATTCTCTGTGTACCTCTTCTCACACATTCTCGGTTTCATCACCTGTTCTTTCACTGTTGTTTCCCTCCTGATGTGACTGTGGAGCAGTTTTGGTTCGGTCTTGGCTTTGTGCTGTCATTTTCATGCTCTCTGCTTCTCTTCTCAATGTGTGTGTGTGTGTGTGTGTGTGTGTGTGTGTGTGTGTGTGTGTGTGTGTGTGTGTGTGTGTGTGTGTGTGTGTGTGTGTGTGTCCGTGCGTGTGGAGGGGGCGTCAAAATGTTTACGGTATAACATCAAGGGAACATGTTGACTGAAATGTTTTTATCCCACTGATCCACTACCCTGATTACTTAGGAGACGGAAGGAGGGGTGAGGAGGAGACAGGAGGGGTGTGATCGGGTTAGGGAGAGGGGGGGGGGAATAAGGAGAGGGCCCGGGGTTACTGAGAGAGGACGGGTGAGAGGACAGGAAGTTAAGAGAAGGAAGGGTGGACTATCACTTATAAGGCTATACTACAAGGGAGTGAGAACACTGTAGGTGCATCATCTCCTTCACTACACCCACACCACTCCTCTTCCTTCTCAAGAACAAATAGTGAGCTGCTACATGATGGGCTCTAGGATTGACGAGCCTTTTGTGTGCAGCAGTATCCACCCTAGAGAGCACTAGTGACTGGATAATTATTACCGGTACCTGGAGAGGGTTTCGGGAGCTCTTCTCTCCTGAAGCCAGGCTCGACTTGAGATAACTTGGTCCAACAGGCTGTTGCTTGGAGCGGCCCGCAGGCCTACATATCCACTACAACCTGGTTCGTCCGGCACTTCTTGCAAGAACCTGTCCAAGTACCTCTTGTATATCCGGCAATATTTCTAATGCTTGCTGGGAGGATGTTGAACAGCTGTGGACCTCTGATGTTCAGAAACTGTTCTCTGATTGCGCCTATAGCACCTCTACTCCTCACTGGTTCTATTCTGCATTTCCTTCCGTACCTTTCGCTCCAGTTTGTTCTTATTCTACTGTGCAAATTTGGGACCTGACCCTCCAGTATCTTTCATGCATATATTATTTGATTCCTCTCTCGCCTTCTTTCCAGAAAACTACATTTTGAGAGCTTTGAGACGGTCCCAATAATTAAGATGTTCTGTCGTTTTTATCCGTGCCGTATATGTTCTCTGTATACCCTCTAATTCAGAGCTCTCTCCTCCTTATTGGTTAGTGTCCAACAATGTTCCGCCCTAGAGAGCTCTAGTGTCTGAAAAAGTATCATCATTTGTCTGGCATCTCATGTTTGGCAGGTCCTTGTTATCCAACCTGTCATTTTTCTTGCGGTTGTGACGGCTACTTTATTGTGGGCTTTAAAGGTAAGGTCTTCAGACATGATTGCACCCAAATCTTTTATGTTGCGACATTTTTTTTTCTTTGGCCCGTTGGAAGACCTGATTTATGAAATTTTATTTTTAACATTGGCTGTGTTCCCTATTTTCTTACTAAAAATCCTAGTGTCATTTGCTAAGGATGATAAGGTACTATAGTTTGTGTCGGATATGAAATGGAGAAAAAGTGCTGAAGTAGCCGGTCGGCCGAGCGGACAGCACGCTGGACTTGTGATCCTGTAGTCCTCGGTTCGATCCCAGGCGCCGGCGAGAAACAATGGGCAGAGTTTCTTTGACCCTATGCCCCTGGTACCTAGCAGTAAAATAGGTACCTGGGTGTTAGTCAGCTGTCACGGGCTGCTTCCTGGGGGGTGGAGGCCTGGTCGAGGACCGGGCCGCGGAGACACTAAAAAGCTCCGAAATCATCTCAAGATAACCTCAAGATAGCGTCTGGATCTTCTCGCACGTAGGTTCGAACCCTCGTCACGGCCCTTGTGGATCTGTTCGTATGTCGCTCGTCTTGCAGGACGTTTGGGTCATCTTGAGATGAGATTTCGGGGCTTTAGTGTCCTCGACCAGGCCTCCACCTCCAGGAAGCAGCCCGTGACAGCTGACTAACACCCAGGTACCTATTTTACTGCTAGGTAACAGGGGCATAGGGTGAAAGAAATGTCATAGTGGTCTAGCAGTTATGGGAGGCAGGAGTGCCCTGTTCTGAACCCATGTTGCCAGGGTTCTGTAGACGCTGTCATTCTGTGTTTTATGACCAATTAGGCACTCTTTCATCAAAGATTTGTGTGTGTACGAGGTTAGTGTTATACGTCTATAATTTATATTTATTCCCCTGTTTGTTTTACTTGCCCCCTGAGTGGAGGGGGAGCAGCCTCCGGTGTTTTAAACACTTAGGGAGGCTAAGTGTTAAAATGTTGGCGCCTTAGATACGCCTGGGTTCGATCCCAGGCGCCGGCGAGAAACAATGGGCAGAGTTTCTTTCATCCTATGCCCCTGTTACCTAGCAGTAAAATAGGTACCTGGGTGTTAGTCAGCTGTCACGGGCTGCTTCCTGGGGGGTGGAGGCCTGGTCGAGGACCGGGCCGCGGAGACACTAAAAAGCTCCGAAATCATCTCAAGATAGCCAGTATCCAGGCTCCATCTCCAGTATTACCAACAGCGGTGACCTTCACTGCAGCTGTCCTCTGCAGCATTACCAACAGCGGTGACCTTCACTGCAGCAGGCGTCTCTGTGTTTCAGTGAGCTGTGTGCTCGAGTCTTAAACATGGCCTTATAATGATTTACGGGACAGACTTGGCAACAGTCACGCTGAGTGAAATTTTCCCTCCAACATGCAGCCAGGTTGTGTGAGAGCGCGTGCTCATGCGCGCACACGCGCGAAAACAAGGTGGCAATTGCAAGTCATCCTTTTAAATTGTTCTTCAGATGTGTGCACACCTGTTACTTGTAGGTGAGCAGGTGTGGGCCCCCGTGCTGGTGTTGTGTGTGTGCACCTGTTACTTGTAGGTGAGCAGGTGTTGGGCCCCCGTGCTGGTGCTGTGTGTGTGTGCACCTGTTACTTGTAGGTGAGCAGGTGTTGGGCCCCCGTGCTGGTGCTGTGTGTGTGTGTGCACCTGTTACTTGTAGGTGAGCAGGTGTTGGGCCCCCCGTGCTGGTGCTGTGTGTGTGTGTGCACCTGTTACTTGTATGTGAGCAGGTGTTGGGCCCCCCGTGCTGGTGCTGTGTGTGTGCACCTGTTACTTGTAGGTGAGCAGGTGTTGGGCCCCCGTGCTGGTGCTGTGTGTGTGTGTGCACCTGTTACTTGTAGGTGAGCAGGTGTTGGGGCCCCCCGTGCTGGTGCTGTGTGTGTGCACCTGTTACTTGTAGGTGAGCAGGTGTTGGGCCCCCCGTGCTGGTGCTGTGTGTGTGTGCACCTGTTACTTGTAGGTGAGCAGGTGTTGGGCCCCCCGTGCTGGTGCTGTGTGTGTGTGCACCTGTTACTTGTAGGTGAGCAGGTGTTGGGCCCCCGTGCTGGTGCTGTGTGCGCGCGCACCTGTTACTTGTAGGTGAGCAGGTGTTGGCCCCCCGTGCTGGTGCTGTGTGTGCACCTGTTACTTGTATGTGAGCAGGTGTTGGGCCCCCCGTGCTGGTGCTGTGTGTGTGTGCACCTGTTACTTGTAGGTGAGCAGGTGTTGGGCGCCCCCCCGTGCTGGTGCTGTGTGTGCGCACCTGTAACACCGTAAAGGTGTTTTGTATTTAATATATACATAGAGATACACGAGTCACAGACAAGATTTTGAGAGGCGCCAGTCTGTCGTCTTGCAAGTCACACGTCTAGAGTGTTAATGACCACCAAGTGACCAAGGTCAGGTCGTGTGAAGTTGACCTTGTTTCTGCTAAGCTCATAATTGCAGGCGGCTAGCTGAGGGGGGGGGGTGTCCTTCAAACAAGCCGCTGGTTAAGGAGTGGCTTGGTAGAGGGCTTGGGGCTATCTTACTTGTGGGCGGAGTTTAGCTACTGGGTTCTTCATAAATACTCGGGGAACTGTAGATTCGAGGGGGCATCACATCATATGGCACCGCTCCTGTGCCAGGTAAGTCCACTACGGGATCACCATAGCCCGTGCTACTTTCCCCGCTCCTGTGCCAGGTAAGTCCACTACGGGATCACCATAGCCCGTGCTACTTTCCCCGCTCCTGTGCCAGGTAAGTCCACTACGGGATCACCATAGCCCGTGCTACTTTCCCCGCTCCTGTGCCAGGCAAGTTACGGGCTCACCATAGCCCGTGCTACTTGGAACTTATTCCGAGTAGCTGAATCTATAACAACAACAACATAGATTCGAGAGCAATAGGAGAACAGCAGAGCAGAGCAGTGAACAGCAGACAGTCAGGCTGCCCAACTTAGTCGTGTTTACTAACATGTATGTTTATCAGGGGCAGACAGCCGTAGGCTTCTCAAACTCTTGTGTAATGACTCACGTTGTATATTGATTTTGAACATTAAGTTGAGTTGCTTAGATTATGATACTTATCATGTGAAATATAATTGAGGAGTTTGTTTAAATTGTCTTTAACTTTGTTCCTCCCTAGAGCTTTGTGAGTTGAGGCGAGAGCCTCTGTGGTTACTGATTTAATGATTTTAATGAGTACATGTTGAGAGTTGAGACATGAACCCCTTGGATAATTTTGTGATACAGACAAGTTCCTTGTCTTGTATGTACTGAGTTAGAATGGATGGTGGCAGCACTTTCTACTTCTACCTATCTACCCCTTCTACCTATCTACCCTTCTACCTCTACCACTCCCTACTCCCTCTCCTCTTCCTCCGCCTCTCTCCCACTTTCCCTCTCACCTGACGACACTCCTCCCACCTAATCCTCCCTCCTCTCTCACCCCAAACCCTTACTCACTACTTCATTTTTTTTCTATTTTCCTTTTCGTTTCTCTTCATTCCCTCTCCCCCCCCTCGTTACACCTGCTGTACACCTGGTGCCCCCACCAGCCCCCCTCCCCCCGCCCCCACCTGCCCCACTGCCATCACCGAGCCCGTTATCACTACTCACTGTTTTTCCTTTTATCTACACTGGCTTTTATACTTTAACTTTGATTTTCCAGCACGTCACATAAGGCACTCTATTGTTTACTCGTCACGTAATCTGTTTTCATTCGACATTTTTTTTAATTGTATTTTTTAAGATTCGTTGTTAGTTGCTCGGGCTTGGGACCCACCGTCCGTATAGTGTGTCCGTGTTTCATAGGAAGCTTTATGAACGGGTGAGGGCGGTCCGTCTAATTACCAAAAACTACCACATACTACACACGCTTCAGAAAACTTCCTGGCAATACGTTAGTAATGAATAAATATGATATATTTACTCATTACAATGTTGGTGCTGAATGTACAACATGAAAAAACATAATTTTAATCCGAAAAAGTATCTTTTTATAAAGAAATTAGACGAAAATAAAAAGCTGGTGACGCCAAATCAAGTCGACGATCCAAGCTTCGGTTAGGTTAGGTTAGGTTTGGTTAAGTTAGGTTAGGTTAGGTTAGGATAGGTTAGGATAGGTTAGGTCAGCCTAACTTAATATATCATATTTATTCATTACTAACGTATTGCCAGGAAGTTTTCTGAAGCGTGTAGTATGTGGTAGTTTTTGGTAATTAGACGGACCCGGTGAGGGCCATCTCTGTCACCGGGGCAGTTTTATTATTATTATTATTATTATTATTATTTTCTACCACAGACGTGGCCACACATTTACAATGCTAACCAGCATATATACATCGGTAAAAGAGCTCTCCTTAAAGAGCTATAACTCCTTACACAAAGCTTTAAGATATTCGTGTGTTTATTTAAGTACCGGCTCCCCAGGGATAATTTGTTCCTCCCCAGCGAGGGGAGGAGAGGGGGGGGGTGTCCTTCCCCAGCGAGGGGAGGAGAAGAGTGTCCTTCCCCGCGAGGGGAGGAGAAGAGGGTGTCCTTCCCCAGCGAAGGGAGGAGAAGAGGGTGTCCTTCCCCGCGAGGGGAGGAGAAGAGGGTGTCCTTCCCAGCGAGGGGAGGAGAAGAGGGTGTCCTTCCCCAGCGAGGGGAGGAGAAAGGGGGGAAGGGCTGTTCCCGTAGTTCCGGGCAGTTGGCGCTGATCATTTCACTTGTCCATAGGGATGATAGTGGAGGCGTGTACTTGAGCCGTCACACTTCCGCTGGTGTGTAGCCTTGTATATGGGGCTTGTGTTTATACTTCTGGGGAGTGTGTTGTGACAGCTTGCGGCACACTGGAATACAGTCAACTATATGACAACACCGGTGCTATTTTAGCAGTGTGCTCTTGCCAAAGGTGCCAAGTGGCAGTGGTGTGCCAGATACATGGCAACACCAGCCCACAATAACCATCAATTAGTCAGCGAGTGGTAGATGGAGAGTCCTCGCCGTGGCAACAAGAAAATACAAAACTTGTTTAAAGTTGTCCCCAATTTTGAATATTAAAAAATGGGTGTGTGTACACCTGTTTTATAATGGTTAAGACAACAAATATGTCTTGGATCTCAGCTTGGCTTAATTAGACGAAGGTTTTGTTGAACTATTTCCGCGCTTTTCAACATCATGTGTTACTTGTGGCAATGACGCAGTACTCTGTATACAATGACGCAGGTTCCCAGTACTCCCGGTGAACACCAGGCGTACTGGGAACCTTGGGTGACAGGTGTCGCGTACTGGGTGTAGCAAAGTGGACACATGTGTCACCCTATTCAAACTGGACCCGTGTGTTCTGCAGGTCAGCCGACCGGCCTCGATCTTCACAACTTGCAAGATTTTTCAGGCCTTCTGGTGAAAAAAATATATAAATACGTGGACCAAAAGACCTCTGATAGGTAAGGTATTTGCAGATTTTGGTCTGGGTGTTGTGTATTTACAGAGGTGAGAAGAATGTTGGCGTTGGTGGGGCGAGTAGTTGTTTAGCTCGCACTGCTCTCAGGTATGCTGCCTCTTCTTCCCTCTCTACCTCTTCTCCTTTATTACCACTACTTCTCACACCGAGGGAAACCAGAGTACTGGAGATAAATAGATAAGAGAAGACCTTGTGGTATACCAGAGTACCGGAGATAAATAGATAAGAGAAGACCTTGTGGTATACCAGAGTACATGAGAAATAGATGAGAACCTTACGGTATACCAGAGTACCGGAGATAAATAGATAAGAGAAGACCTTGTGGTATACCAGAGTACATGAGAAATATTGTGCATTTATTGTGCACCCCATACTCGTCCTGTGAGTGGTGGTTTATTGTGCACCCCATACTCGTCCTGTAAGTGGTGGTTTATTGTGCACCCCATACTCGTCCGGTGAGCGGTGGTTTATTGTGCACCCCATACTCGTCCTGTGAGCGGTGGTTTATTGTGCACCCCATACTCGTCCTGTGAGTGGTGGTTTATTGTGCACCCCATACTCGTCCTGTGAGCGGTGGTTTATTGTGCACCCCATACTCGTCCTGTGAGCGGTGGTTTATTGTGCACCCCATACTCGTCCAGTGAGTGGTGGTTTATTGTGCACCCCATACTCGTCCTGTGAGCGGTTGTTTATTGTGCACCCCATACTCGTCCGGTGAGTGGTTGTTTATTGTGCACCCCATACTCGTCCGGTGAGCGATGGTTTATTGTGCACCCCATACTCGTCCTGTAAGTGGTGGTTTATTGTGCACCCCATACTCGTCCGGTGAGTGGTGGTTTATAGTGCACCCCATACTCGTCCGGTGAGCGGTGGTTTATTGTGCACCCCATACTCGTCCTGTAAGTGGTGGTTTATTGTGCACCCCATACTCGTCCGGTGAGTGGTGGTTTATTGTGCACCCCATACTCGTCCGGTGAGCGGTGGTTTATTGTGCACCCCATACTCGTCCTGTAAGTGGTGGTTTATTGTGCACCCCATACTCGTCCGGTGAGTGGTGGTTTATTGTGCACCCCATACTCGTCCGGTGAGTGGTGGTTTATTGTGCACCCCATACTCGTCCTGTAAGTGGTGGTTTATTGTGCACCCCATACTCGTCCGGTGAGCGGTGGTTTATTGTGCACCCCATACTCGTCCTGTAAGTGGTGGTTTATTGTGCACCCCATACTCGTCCGGTGAGTGGTGGTTTATTGTGCACCCCATACTCGTCCGGTGAGCGGTGGTTTATTGTGCACCCCATACTCGTCCTGTAAGTGGTGGATTATTGTGCACCCCATACTCGTCCGGTGAGTGGTGGTTTATTGTGCACCCCATACTCGTCCGGTGAGTGGTGGTTTATTGTGCACCCCATACTCGTCCTGTAAGTGGTGGTTTATTGTGCACCCCATACTCGTCCTGTAAGTGGTGGTTTATTGTGCACCCCATACTCGTCCGGTGAGCGGTGGTTTATTGTGCACCCCATACTCGTCCTGTGAGTGGTGGTTTATTGTGCACCCCATACTCGTCCTGTGAGTGGTGGTTTATTGTGCACCCCATACTCGTCCTGTGAGCGGTTGCGACAAAAATTAGAGGGGGGGGGGCACAAACGGTGTTCATGAGACATCTTGTTCACTTTATAATTGCCATGTGAGTTAGGTGGAGGTTTTTTCATTTCAATATGTATGTAGTCGCAGTTAACTATATAGTGATGGTAGGTCTTTCCCCCTAATAAATACCTATTTTGGTCTGGAGGGTTATAAGAGGGTGATAGAACAACTGTTGTGTGTTATTGATAGTCTCGGTCACTACACCACTTAATGATAGGTTGGTTGTTGACCAGAGGAGCAACCTGGGTACACGGCAAGGATTACCTGGTGGTTTGTCATTGTTGGTGAGAGAGGCGGCTACCTCGCCGCCGCCCGCCGACGCCTCCCCCCGCCCGCCGACTCCCTCCCTCCCCCCGCCCGCCGACTCCCTCCCTCCCCCCGTCCGCCGACTCCCTCCCTCCCCCCGCCCGCCGACTCCCTCCCTCCCCCCGCCCGCCGACTCCCTCCCTCCCCGCCCGCCGACTCCCTCCCTCCCCGCCACCAACGCCGCCGCCACCGCCGCCGCCTTCAGGACAACGGGTCTCGTTGATGATTTACTGAGCGGTATTGTGGAGATGATACTCCTTGATGAGTCTGCTGATGATGAGAAGAGGGGGTGTGGGTGTATGGCGCTGGTAGCTGGCTGGTGGTTGATGGTACTGTGAGAGCTGAGGACAAGTGTACTGATGAGCACCGTTGATAACACAGATAAGATAATGCAGGTAGAGTACAGTGTACATAGTAGTGTGTACTCGGCGAGTCTCGTATGTCCTGGGATGCGCCCTTCCACATCTGATCGTCAATTGACCTGCTTGATACCTGCTTGATGGGGTTCTGGGAGTTGTTCTACTTACCGAGCCCGGCCCGAGGCCAGGGTTCTGAGAGCTTGGTCCACCAGGCTGTTGCTTGGAGCGGCCCGCAGGCCCGATCAGTTGATACTAATCCAATCGTATCTACTTGTAAAACTATGTAGTTATCGTATTCTACCTCCACATTATATTTACACATTTCTCTCCCAGAAAGGAAATGGTTGTTTCTGCCCCTTTAACTGCTGGAGGGGGGGGGGGGGGACTTGCAACCATACTCATTCGTGTGTCCTTTGTTGACCATTGTGGCATGATCTACTGAAGAATGTTCTCTCTCAGCTATGACTCGTCTACCTCTTGCCAGCCGCATGAGGTCAAGTTCTCTTAGCCTGTTCCCTCCATGCAATTACTGGAAGAAAATGCAGAATAGAACCAGTGAAGAGCAGAGGTGCCATAGGCACAATCGGAGAACACTGTATAAACATCAGAGGTCCGCGGTTGTTCAACGTCCTCCCAGCGAGCATCAGAAATATTGCCGGAACAACCGTGGACATTTTCAAGAGGAAGCTAGATGTATTCCTCCAAGGAGTGCCGGACCAACCAGGCTGTGGTGGGTATGTGGGCCTGCGGGCCGCTCCAAGCAACAGCCTGGTGGACCAAACTCTCACATGTCAAGCCTGGCCTCGGGGCGGGCTTGGGGAGTAGAAGAACTCCCAGAACCCCATCAACCAGGTATCAACCGGACTAAACTTCTTGTTTTTCCTTTTAGGCGGTGGTGGTGGGGGGGGGGGGTCAATGCAGGAGCTGCATGCTTTAGTACTGGTCTGACGTAGGTTGTGCACAGCTTTCTGTTAATCTCTCTTATGCCAGTTTCTGAATGTTGCTCTAATAGGATGTTGAAGCCGATAGGTTCATCTTGGGGCCGCAATGCTGCTCTTACACCGCCCAGGTGATGGTGCCTCCCCCCCCCCAGTCTCATCACTGTGTAACAATGGTGAGGGAATGTGAAGTGGTGGACGGAATGTATGTGTACTCACCTAGTTGTACTCACCTAGTTGTGTTTGCGGGGGTTGAACTCTGGCTCTTTGGTCCCGCCTCTCAACCGTCAATCAACAGGTGTACAGATTCATGAGCCTATCGGGCTGTCATATCTACACTTGAAACTGTGTATGGAGTCAGCCTCCACCACATCACTTCCTAATGCATTCCATGCATGTGTGTGTGTGTGTGTGTGTGTGTGTGTGTGTGTGTGTGTGTGTGTGTGTGTGTGTGTGTGTGTGTGTGTGTGTGTGTGTGTGTGTGTGTCGTGGTCAGCGGGTTTTTATGCAAGGCGTTACAGTGTATTTTGGTCTGGAGCTTTTTTTATTATTATTTTCTACCACAAACGTGGCCACACATTTACAATGAGCTGTGAGTAACGGGCGCTCGCGGCGCGCAGTTTAAACACAAACGCGCCCACTGCGCTTGCCGCCCTTCATTGCTGGTGTTTGTAGTGCAGAAGAACCCACAACATGTGACGACACACACAATGTCGAGACTGGCCGCCGGCGGGTTAAGTCCCCCACCTGGATATAGACAGCTGTAGATATTGGAGTTATTAAGATAGAGTGATAACAGGCGCAGCGTGGAGCCGCCCTGGTCTTACTAGCGTGGCGGAGATCACCTTCATCACTTGTCATTGTCGGGTCATGTGTCGACGTCACCACCACCTCTGGCGGTCACCTTGTAGCACCCGGCCTCGTGTCCACCCCTGGTGTGGTAAAAAAAAAAGAGAGACTTGTGAAGTACATGGAAGAGAAGTATAACACCAGGCAGCATGGGTTTAGACGCCGCAGAGGGGCCCATAGAGCTATAGCCCTGATCTACGAGCATATAGCCAACGCAGTGTCGAAAAAGATCAGTGTAATATAGTGCTTAGAGACATTTCGAAAGCCTTCGACAAAGTGTGGCACACAGGCCTAATGTATAAGATATCTGAGCTAGGACTTCCTGAGAGATTTACTGCTACTCTCTGCAGCTTTATAGACAACAGAACTGCTAGGCTTAATATCGGCAGCTACTTGGGTGACGTAATAGAACTGAAAAGTGGAGTACCACAAGGAAGCTGCCTCTCCCCCACTCTATTCAACATATATACAGCTGACCTACCCCAAACCCCAACATGGAGAATACATCACATACGCTGACGATGTCACCCAAATAATATGCCAACCGGGACCATCAAAGCCGCTACTAGCCGACAAGACCAAGGCAGCAATTGAACTCATAAACAACTTTGAGAAGCAATGGAAAATTAGCACTAACAAATAAAAGTTTCAGATAATACACATTGCGAAAAGAAACCCAGACCCCATCATCCTTGATAACTTTCCGATGCAATATGCGGAGGTAGGCAGAATACTGGGACTTATGATAAATAGAACAGGGATACAAATTCATGTAAGGGACCGACTAAACAAAGCCAAAGCAGCATTAGGAAAACTGAGAAGATTCCGAAGCCTCAGTACTAACATTCAGATCCACCTATATAAGGCTCTAGTTCGGCCGCATCTAGAATATCCCCCAGTACCACTACACACCATAAAGAAAACTAACATGCAGAAACTGCAAGCAGTACATAATAAGGCGCTAAGGAGAGCAGCAAAACACTACCCTGACACTGAAAAAAATCTTTCTAACGTCTCTGTGGCTCATCTGGGTACTAAGTTTCCACCTGTGTCCCCTTGTTCGTGTTCCACCCGTGCTGAAGAGTTTATCTGAGTGGTGGTGGTGAGCGTTGCGTCCAGATAACTGCACATTCACTCGCCATCACTGTGGCACCATTTGACATTCTGTTGCTGTTTGCGTATGCAAATGTAACTGACAAGAGTATTATGGTGATTGATTCTGGTGTGGCGCCAGCCGACAATTACACACTCGATGCCCAGGAGCAAGGGTGACATTGTGCGCGCGCACTGATGTGGCACCCTTGGTGAAGGGGAAATTGAGGAAATTAGAGAACTACCATATAGTTCTCTCGTCTAGAGTGGTCACAAGTCGAGTCTGGCCTCAGGCCGGGCTCGGGGAGTAGAACAACTCGCGAAACCCTCTCCAGGTATGCTCCAGGTGTGTTGGTGGAGGACTGGTGATGTGTGAGAGGGTGTGCACTGGTGATGTGTGAGAGGGTGTGCACTGGTGATGTGTGAGAGGGTGTGCACTGGTGATGTGTGAGAGGGTGTGCACTGGTGATGTGTGAGAGGGTGTGCACTGGTGATGTGTGAGAGGGTGTGCACTGGTGATGTGTGAGAGGGTGTGCACTGGTGATGTGTGAGAGGGTGTGCACTGGTGATGTGTGAGAGGGTGTGCACTGGTGATGTGTGAGAGGGTGTGCACTGGTGATGTGTGAGAGGGTGTGCACTGGTGATGTGTGAGAGGGTGTGCACTGGTGATGTGTGAGAGGGTGTGCACTGGTGATGTGTGAGAGGGTGTGCACTGGTGATGTGTGAGAGGGTGTGCACTGGTGATGTGTGAGAGGGTGTGCACTGGTGAGAGCGGGAAGGTGCCGGACACAAGATATCCACAAAACTGGAGGCTTGCGATCAGCAGGAATTAATGAGAACCTTGCCTTGAATATCTGTAACTGTTAGTTTGTGATAGAAGTGGAGGGGTGTGTAGGCTGTTGTGTTGAGGGAGGGTGGCGGCGGCGAGGCAGCAACAGCAGCAGGCAGGGGCTGCTGCTGCTGCCTCGCCTCTACCACAGTAGCAGGCAGGGGCTGCTGCCTCGCCTCTACCACAGTAGCAGGCAGGGGCTGCTGCTGCCTCGCCTCTACCACAGTAGCAGGCAGGGGCTGCTGCTGCCTCGCCGCTCCTCTACCACAGTAGCAGGCAGGGGCTGCTGCTGCCTCGCCGCTCCTCTACCACAGTAGCAGGCAGGGGCTGCTGCTGCCTCGCCGCTCCTCTACCACAGTAGCAGGCAGGGGCTGCTGCTGCCTCACCTCTACCACAGTAGCAGGCAGGGGCTGCTGCCTCGCCTCTACCAGAGTAGCAGGCAGGGGCTGCTGCCTCGCCTCTACCACAGTAGCAGGCAGGGGCTGCTGCCTCGCCTCTACCACAGTAGCAGGCAGGGGCTGCTGCCTCGCCTCTACCACAGTAGCAGGCAGGGGCTGCTGCCTCGCCTCTACCACAGTAGCAGGCAGGGGCTGCTGCTGCCTCGCCGCTCCTCTACCACAGTAGCAGGCAGGGGCTGCTGCTGCCTCGCCGCTCCTCTACCACAGTAGCAGGCAGGGGCTGCTGCCTCGCCTCTACCACAGTAGCAGGCAGGGCTGCTGCTGCCTCGCCGCTCCTCTACCACAGTAGCAGGCAGGGGCTGCTGCCTCGCCTCTACCACAGTAGCAGGCAGGGGCTGCTGCCTCGCCTCTACCACAGTAGCAGGCAGGGGCTGCCTCTGCCTCTCCTCTACCACAGTAGCAGGCAGGGGCTGCCTCTCCTCTACCACAGTAGCAGGCAGAGGCTGCCTCTC
This sequence comes from Procambarus clarkii, assembly GCF_020424385.1. Classification (NCBI taxonomy): domain Eukaryota; kingdom Metazoa; phylum Arthropoda; class Malacostraca; order Decapoda; family Cambaridae; genus Procambarus; species Procambarus clarkii. The sequence continues at coordinate 13,924,821 of NC_059618.1, forward strand.
CTCTACCACAGTAGCAGGCAGGGGCTGCTGCTGCCTCGCCGCTCCTCTACCACAGTAGCAGGCAGGGGCTGCTGCTGCCTCGCCGCTCCTCTACCACAGTAGCAGGCAGGGGCTGCTGCTGCCTCGCCGCTCCTCTACCACAGTAGCAGGCAGGGGCTGCCTCGCCTCGCCTCTACCACAGTAGCAGGCAGGGGCTGCTGCCTCGCCTCTACCACAGTAGCAGGCAGGGGCTGCTGCCTCTCCTCTACCACAGTAGCAGGCAGGGGCTGCCTCGCCCCGCCTCTACCACAGTAGCAGGCAGGGGCTGCCTCGCCCCGCCTCTACCACAGTAGCAGGCAGGGGCTGCCTCGCCTCGCCTCTAGCAACTAGGGCGCCAAATCTCAGGTGATTACTGTCAACCCCGAGACTCCTTCCTACCAGGCGGTGGCACTCGCCACCATGACTTGCTGGTCCGGCGTGGCCCGCCGCCCCTGTTCTGCTGCCTCTGCCGCCGCCACTGCTCTGCTGCCTCTGCCACCGCCACCACTGTTGCCACCACTGCTCTGCTGCCTCTGCCACCGCCACCACTGCTGCCACCACTGCTCTGCTGCCTCTGCCACCGCCACCACTGCTGCCACCACTGCTCTGCTGCCTCTGCCACCGCCGCCACTGCTCTGCCGCCTCTGCCACCGCCACCACTGCTGCCACCACTGCTCTGCTGCCTCTGCCACCGCCACCACTGCTGCCACCACTGCTCTGCTGCCTCTGCCACCGCCGCCACTGCTGCCACCACTGCTCTGCTGCCTCTGCCACCGCCACCACTGCTGCCACCACTGCTCTGCTGCCTCTGCCACCGCCACCACTGCTGCCACCACTGCTCTGCCGCCTCTGCCACCGCCGCCACTGCTCTGCTGCCTCTGCCACCGCCACCACTGTTGCCACCACTGCTCTGCTGCCTCTGCCACCGCCGCCACTGCTGCCACCACTGCTCTGCTGCCTCTGCCACCGCCGCCACTGCTCTGCTGCCTCTGCCACCGCCGCCACTGCTGCCACCACTGCTCTGCTGCCTCTGCCACCGCCGCCACTGCTCTGCTGCCTCTGCCACCGCCGCCACTGCTGCCACCACTGCTCTGCTGCCTCTGCCACCGTTCTAGCCTGGGTGGTGGTGTTTCCCTGTTCACTAACACCGTCACGTCAAGGCACCGTGGAGTGTGGCACTCTTGGCACCGCACCACCAGACCATCAGGTTAAATACCGTGTGTCCTTACAGCTGTTAGCGCCTCTTACACCCCGTCCAGTACCTGTACAGCTCCCGTCTCCGCCTCTACTCCCAGGTCTTAACATCTTAGTTTAGAAAACACTCAGGAAATTTGCTTCGTTCTAACTTTTCGTTAATCTTGTGTCTGGTGTTGGTCGGTGCCAGCAAGTGTGTGTGTGTGCGTGCGTGCGTGCGTGCGTGCGTGTGTCTGTGTACTCGCCTATTTGTGTCTGCAGGATCGAGCATTGACTCTTGGATCCCGCCTTTCGAGCATCGGTTGTTTATAGCAATGACTACGGTCCTATTTCCCTATCATACCTAGTTTTAAAATTATGAATAATATTTGCTTCCACAACCTGTTCCTTAAGTGCATTCCATTTTTCCACTACTCTCACGCTGAAAGAAAACTTCCTAACATCCTTGTGATTCATCTGAGTTTCCAGCTTCCACCCATGTCCCCTCGTTCTGTTACTATTCCGTGTGAACATTTCATCTATGTCCACTGTCAATCCCCCTGAGTATTTTATACGTTCCTATCATGTCCCCCCTCTCCCTTCTTCTTTCTAGTGTCGTAAGGCACAGTTCCTTCAGGCGCTCCTCATACCCCATCCCTCGTAAGTCTGGGACGAGTCTCGTTGCAAACCTCTGAACTTTTTCCAGTTTCCTTATATGCTTCTTCAGATGGAGACTCCATGATGAGGCGGCATACTCTAAGACTGGCCTCACGTAGGCAGTGTAAAGCGCCCTAAATGCCTCCTTACTTAGGTTTCTGAATGATGTTCTAACTTTTGCCAGTGTAGAGTACGCTGCTGTCGTTATCCTATTTACATGTGCTTCAGGAGATAGATTAGGTGTTACGTCCACACCCAGGTCTCTTTCTCGCGTCGTCACAGGTAGGCTGTTCCCCTTCATTGTGTACTGTCTCTTTGGTCTCCTGTCACCTAATCCCATTTCCATAACTTTACATTTGCTCGTGTTGAACTCCAGTAGCCATTTGTCTGACCATCTCTGCAACCTGTTCAGGTCCTCTTGGAGGATCCAACAATCCTCATCTGTCACAACTCTTCTCATCAACTTTGCGTCATCCGCGAACATCGAAATGTAGGACTCTACTCCTGTTAACATGTGTGTATACAAGTAGTGGTCCCGGCACCGTGTGTGTGTGTGTGTGTGTGTGTGTGTGTGTGTGTGTGTGTGTGTGTGTGTGTGTGTGTGTACTCACCTAGTTGTGCTTGCGGGGGTTGAGCTTTGTCTCTTTGGTCCCGCCTAGATTTGTGTGTGTGTGTGTGTGTGTGTGTGTGTGTGTGTGTTTAACAAAGTTGTTGGGTTCTAAAATATTTCAGTGTTGCAACGGTGGTGGTGCTTCTCTAAGGTATCCCAGCGGCGGGTGCTAGGATATCCCAGCGGCGGGTGCAAGGGTATCCCAGCAGCGGGTGCTAGGATATCCCAGCGGCGGGTGCCAGGATATCCCAGCGGCGGGTGCTAGGATATCCCAGCGGCGGGTGCTAGGGTATCCCAGCGGCGGGTGCCAGGGTATCCCAGCGGCGGGTGCCAGGGTATCCCAGCTGCGGGTGCCAGGATATCCCAGCTGCGGGTGCTAGGATATCCCAGCGGCGGGTGCCAGGGTATCCCAGCGGCGGGTGCCAGGGTATCCCAGCGGCGGGTGCCAGGGTATCCCAGCGGCGGGTGCCAGGGTATCCCAGCGGCGGGTGCCAGGGTATCCCAACGGCGGGTGCCAGGATATCCCAGCGGCGGGTGCCAGGATATCCCAGCGGCGGGTGCCAGGGTATCCCAGCGGCGGGTGCCAGGGTATCCCAGCGGCGGGTGCTAGGATATCCCAGCGGCGGGTGCAAGGGTATCCCAGCGGCGGGTGCCAGGGTATCCCAGCGGCGGGTGCCAGGGTATCCCAGCGGCGGGTGCCAGGGTATCCCAGCGGCGGGTGCTAGGATATCCCAGCGGCGGGTGCTAGGGTATCCCAGCGGCGGGTGCAAGGGTATCCCAGCGGCGGGTGCTAGGATATCCCAGCGGAGGGTGCCAGGGTATCCCAGCAGCGGGTGCCAGGGTATCCCAGCGGCGGGTGCCAGGGTATCCCAGCGGCGGGTGCTAGGATATCCCAGCAGCGGGTGCCAGGGTATCCCAGCGGCGGGTGCCAGGGTATCCCAGCAGCGGGTGCCAGGGTATCCCAGCGGCGGGTGCCAGGGTATCCCAGCGGCGGGTGCTAGGATATCCCAGCAGCGGGTGCCAGGGTATCCCAGGGTGGGTGGCAGGGTATCCCAGCAGCGGGTGCCAGGGTATCCCAGCGGCGGGTGCTAGGATATCCCAGCAGCGGGTGCCAGGGTATCCCAGGGTGGGTGGCAGGGTATCCCAGCAGCGGGTGCCAGGGTATCCCAGCGGCGGGTGCTAGGATATCCCAGCGGCGGGTGCCAGGGTATCCCAACAGCGGGTGCCAGGGTATCCCGGCGGCGGGTGCCAGGGTATCCCAGCGGCGGGTGCTAGGATATCCCAGCAGCGGGTGCCAGGGTATCCCAGGGTGGGTGGCAGGGTATCCCAGCAGCGGGTGCCAGGGTATCCCAGTGGCGGGTGCCAGGGTATCCCAGGGTGGGTGCCATTCACGCCAAGAGGTGGTGTGTGTACACAGCTAGTATCGGCGGCCCAGCCAACGCTGCCGCAGGTCTGGCATACGCAGCCTCGCCACTCTCGCCTCGCCACCGTCCCTGTCAACCTACCTCGCTCCCGTCAACCTCTCCGTCAACCACTCCGTCAACCAACTCATTGGTTAAGTTTCTATATAATCCTTTAAAAAATGTGTAGTGCGATGCGCGTTGGTTAACCTATTTGTCTGAAAAACTAAATATTAAGTTGCAGTGAAGCTGAAAAAGTTTGAAAAAATTTTTTGGTAAACCCTTTTGAAGGTTTGAAAATAATGGTTGCCCCCTTATCGTCGTGAAAAGTTTGTGGTTAAGGGTCGAGGAAGAGCTGTCTAGACTTGTGTTGATAAACAGTGTTAATAGTTTACGTTCGTTAAGGTCTTAAGTCCGCGCTGCGAGGCTCGTGGCGTAGTGGAAGTTATCAACTTGCGACGTCGTAGAGTGGAGGACCGAGCGCTGTTACCAGATGCTGGAGTGGCAGGCCTGGCGCTAGAGGGCAGGGGACGGCAGCCACGAGGAGGAGGACGATGATGGCTTCAGGCGACGTGGAGGAGACGGTCATGCTCACCCTTCCCTCCTCCTACCACTGGGACTCGGGGAACGAAGACGACTGCTCAGAGGAGGTCGTTCTCTGCGTCGCCCCGTGTTATGGCTCCGACACGGACGACGATGACGATGATGACGATGAAGGCAGTAGCGGCAACTTGGAGGGTCATGACTCTGGCATAGCAGGATGCCGGCCTAGAGAAGGAAAGGGCCTCGAGGACTCGATCTCACAAAGTAACCACAGAAATGAGACTGACGATGAGGACGGGTCTGATTACGAAGATGAATCAGAGTGCAGCTCCGCGCGCGAGGACACCAGAGTGAAAGTAACGCGAGCGCGGGAAGGGGAGATCGCGGCCACACCCACCAGACCTCTCATCCGCTGGACCAGTTACATCGACGGTGAAGACAGTGACCTTGAGGACGACCAGGACGGACAAGACCAGCATCTGGGCGGTAAGGTGTGGCTGGTGGGCTGTGTTTACCTCTCTCCTCTACCACCACCACCACCCCTTCTCCTCTACCACCACCACCACCCTTCTCATCTACCACCACCACCCTTCTCCTCTACCACCACCACCACCACCACCCCTTCTCCTCTACCACCACCACCACCACCCCTTCTCTACCACCACCACCCCTTCTCCTCTACCACCACCCCCCTTCTCCTCTACCACCACCACCCCTTCTCCTCTACCACCACCACCCCCCCTTCTCCTCTACCACCACCCCCCTTCTCCTCTACCACCACCACCCCTTCTCCTCTACCACCACCCCCCTTCTCCTCTACCACCACCACCCCTTCTCCTCTACCACCACCACCCCTTCTCCTCTACCACCACCACCCCTTCTCTACCACCACCACCCCTTCTCCTCTACCACCACCACCCCTTCTCCTCTACCACCACCACCCCTTCTCCTCTACCACCACCCCCCTTCTCCTCTACCACCACCCCCCTTCTCCTCTACCACCACCACCCCTTCTCCTCTACTACCACCACCACCCCTTCTCCTCTACTACCACCACCACCCCTTCTCCTCTACTACCACTACCACCCCCCTCCACCTCTACCACCACCCCCCCCCCCACCACCTCTACCACCCCCCCCACCACCTCTACCACCCCTTCCACCTCTACCACCACCATCCTCCACCTCTACTCCACTTCTACGTACCCTCCTCCTCTACCCCCTTCCACGTCTTGCCCCCCCCCTTCCACCTCTACACCCCCCACCTCTACACCCCCCCCCCCCACCTCTTCACACCCCCCCCCCCCCAGCACGAAGTTTGATCTTAAAGGGGCCCCAAAAGTCATTTTAAAAACTAAATTATTAGTTGAAATTTAAAACTTTATTTTCTACGTATTTTATTTAAGAGTTTTTAGTGACAAGAAAAGTGTCCCTGGAAAAGCATTAAAAAAGTAAGTGATATAATTAATGTGGATATTGGTGAGGGTGTGTGACGCTGCATTTTTTGGCGGGAAAAGTAAAATCTCAAAACAAAATGTTGTTAAATTTTCCCGCCAATTCTCCGTTAGTTTTCATTAGATTGTGATGACATTTTTACACAATTTTCAAATCGGCAGGATTATCAGAGAATTAATTATTGATTATCAGAGAATTAATTTTTGTTTACCGAATTATTTTTTTAGTCAAACTGAAAAAATACGAGATTCGTGAATCTCGAATCATAACGAATCCCGATTTAAACATATTAACAGAAGCATTGAGATAATTTCGTCTTAAGAATGATACAAAAAACCACTGCAGTAAAATGTGTTTGCTAACTCTTTAAAAGAATTTTTTTTACATTATTTCCGTTGTTAATCGTGTACATAGTGACCTACTTATGTTTAAAGACGAAATACGAAAGAAATAAAAATCTGTGAACAGGTTCTAGAGTCCAGCTGACTCGGCTCCCTTAAAGGGAGGGAGGGAGGGGGGGGAACCTAGATGTGCTTGCAGGGTCGAGCTCTAGGCTCCTGGCCCCGCCTTCCCAACCTTCTTCAACTTTTGTAGTGACAGCTCCCACACTTTTACGATATTTATGTAAATGTAAATAATATGAAAGTGTGTGAACGTTTGTGTAGCGTTCGCTTCAACTATTTCAACGTCAACTCATTCCACTCATTGAAAAATTTTTACATTTCTCGTTCATTTCTATCTTGAGTCTCGACGCATTTACGTTGTGTTGTGTCTAGCTATGAGCAGTGTTGCTTTGTCTATTTTATCAATTAAGAGAACTGGATAAACACCTCCAAAGGATACCTGATCAACCAGGCTGTGACTCATACGTCAGGCTGCGAGCAGCCGCGTTCAACAGCCTGGTTGATCAGTCCAGCAACCAGGAGGCCTGGTCGACGACCGGGCCGTGGGGACGCTAAGCCCCGGAAGCACCTCAAGGTAACCCCCTTCAGTCTTATATTTGATCATGTCCACGCCCTCGCCTCTCGCCTCTACTGTGGTAAGGTCCAGTTACCACAGTCTTTCCTCGTAGCTCAAACCTTTCAGCTCCGGAACAGGCTCTGGCCTGATTACATCACCGCCTCTTTGGATATATATTGTTAAACTCGAGGAGCTTTAAGTGAGGCCCTCATTCTTGTACTCGCCTAGTTGTGCTTGTGGTGGTTGAGCTCTGGCTCTTTGGTCCCGCCTCTCTTTGTCTGCCTTTGGTCTTCGTGTGTGTGTAATTACCTAAGTGTAGTTACAGGATGAGAGCTACGCTCGTGGTGTCCCGTCTTCCCAGCACTCTTTGTCATATAACGCTTTGAAACTACTGACGGCCTTGGCCTCCACCACCTTCTCACCTGTGTGTGTGTGTGTATGTGTGTGTGTGTGTGTGTGTGTGTGTATGTGTGTGTGTGCATGTGTGTGTGCGCATGTGTGTGTGCGCATGTGTGTGTGCGTATGTGTGTGTGCGTGTGTGTGTGTGTGTGTGTGTGTGTGTGTGTGTGTGTATGTGTGTGTGTGTGTGTGTGTGTGTGTATGTGTGTGTGTGTGTGGGGGGGGGTGGATATTTACGGTATATTTATATACACTCACAAAGTTTTGATATTAAATAAATGTGAAGTATTGTGACATAATACAAAATATGCCATAACGTGTCTGTGGGACATGGTGGCTCAGCCTGTGACAGGCCCCTCCTCGTACATTCTTGTATTATCATTTACATGATTACAATTTCCTGTAATCATTTGCAGTGTTCCTGAAATAGTAACAGTGTGTAATTACTGTAGTATTGTTCCCCCCAGGATGTAACAACATATTTGGAAGCATTAAGACTTGAATCACAATGAAAATGTTTGAGGCTGCGTTGGCGGGGGCTGGGTTGGCGGGGGCTGGGTTGGCGGGGGCTGCGTTGGCGGGGGCTGGGTTGGCGGGGGCTGGGTTGGCGGGGGCTGGGTTGGCGGGGGCTGGGTTGGCGGGGAGCTGGGTTGGCGGGGGGCTGGGTTGGCGGGGGCTGGGTTGGCGGGGGGCTGGGTTGGCGGGGGCTGGGTTGGCGGGGGGCTACGTTGGCGGGGGCTGGGTTGGCGGGGGGCTGGGTTGGCGGGGGGCTGGGTTGGCGGGGGGCTGGGTTGGCGGGGGCTGGGTTGGCGGGGGCTACGTTGGCGGGGGGCTACGTTGGCGGTGGCTGGGTTGGCGGGGGCTGGGTTGGCGGGGGCTGGGTTGGCGGGGGCTGGGTTGGCCGGGGCTGGGTTGGCCGGGGCTGGGTTGGCCGGGGCTGGGTTGGCGGTGGCTGGGTTGGCCGGGGCTGGGTTGGCCGGGGCTGGGTTGGCGGGGGCTGCGTTGGCGGTGACTGTCTTCCGACATTAATGAGAACATTAATTTCATGTTGGTCATTGCATTTATCCATAAAGTTTAGTTAAATAGTAGTTTTTTTAATCCCAAATGTGTACTTTTCTATTTTTATGTAAAAGTGCTTATTTACACAACTATAACAAATCTTGACTACAAATTTAACTTCATTGGTTTGTGTTTCTACGATAAACTGTTCTTAATTACGCAAGAAATACTCTGAAGGGTTTTTTCCCCCCTACCACAGACGTGGCCAGACATTTTACGATGCTAACCAGCATATATACATTTTCTTCTGTCCTCCGTGGATAGGGTAAGAGATCTGTTAACCATATTGTTCATCAATTTATTGAACAATCAACCACAGAAGGTTGTTGTTGTTGCTAGATTCAGCTACTTGGAACAAAAGTTGTAAGTAGCACGGGCTATGGTGAGCCCGTAGTGGACTTACCTGGCACAGGAGCGGGGCAAGTAGCACGGACTATGGTGAGCCCGTAGTGGACTTACCTGGCACAGGAGCGGGGCAAGTAGCACGGGCTATGGTTAGCCTCGCCACAGAAGGTGATTGTAGTGCTTTTAAAATGTTAATCTAACCCACATAGTGAGGTGCAATGGGAAGCTTATCGTTGAATTGATAGTCAATGAGTAGACGACACCGGAGTGCACTTAGCGTGTGAGAGTGTAGCTGTCAGCGGTCACTTGAGTGCGTGCGGTTGGTGACGGCGGGCGATGGGGTTACCTGCTGGTAACAGAGCCCAGCGGGTTTGGTGGCGGCCGCCCACAGCTCTATTCGTAGGGGGTATTATTGGTAGGGGGTATTATTCGTAGGGGGGTATTATTGGTAGGGGGTATTATTGGTAGGGGTATTATTGGTAGGGGGTATTATTGGTAGGGGGTATTATTGGTAGGGGGGTATTATTGGTAGGGGGGGTATTATTGGTAGGGGGTATTATTGATAGGGGGGTATTATTGGTAGGGGGGTATTATTGGTAGGGGGTATTATTGGTAGGGGTATTATTGGTAGGGGGGTATTATTGGTAGGGGGTATTATTGGTAGGGGGTATTATTCGTAGGGGGTATTATTGGTAGGGGGTATTATTGGTAGGGGGGTATTATTGGTAGGGGGTATTATTGGTTGGGGGTATTATTGGTAGGGGGGTATTATTGGTAGGGGGGTATTATTGGTAGGGGGTATTATTGGTAGGGGGTATTATTGGTAGGGGGGTATTATTGGTAGGGGGGTATTATTGGTAGGGGGGGGGGTATTATTGGTAGGGGGGTATTATTGGTAGGGGGTATTATTGGTAGGGGGTATTATTGGTAGGGGGGTATTATTGGTAGGGGGGGTATTATTGGTAGGGGGGGTATTATTGGTAGGGGGGGTATTATTGGTAGGGGGGTATTATTGGTAGGGGGGTATTATTGGTAGGGGGGTATTATTGGTAGGGGGGTATTATTGGTAGGGGGGGTATTATTGGTAGGGGGGGTATTGGTAGGGGGGTATTATTGGTAGGGGGTATTATTGGTAGGGGGTATTATTGGTAGGGGGGTATTATTGGTAGGGGGGTATTATTGGTAGGGGGGTATTATTGGTAGGGGGGTATTATTGGTAGGGGGGTATTATTGGTAGGGGGGGTATTATTGGTAGGGGGGGTATTATTGGTAGGGGGGTATTATTGGTAGGGGGGGGGTATTATTGGTGGGTATTATTGGTAGGGGGGGGGGGGGGGGGTATTATTGGTAGCGGGCTGGTGTGAGACACCTGCTGGCGCTAGGTGGTGCTTGTGTACAGTCACTCTCTGTCTCTCACACACTCGCTATCATCTCCTGGACACTATATTGCTGATATAAATCACGCCGTGAGTTGATGTTATGATTCCAGTTTTCCTCTAATGTGTTGACTACAATACGCGGAACAGCGTGAAGGGTGGCTCTTGAAGCACCTCCGTGGCGGGTCCTGTGAGCGGCACCACACTCAGATTAGGCAAAATTGTAATTAATTTTGTCAATAAAGATGTTAATAATAATAAAGTGTCCGCGCTCTTGTTCCTCGGGTTATAAGCCTGTTCAATTTCTTTATTATGCACCCCATACCCATCCCGTGGGCGGTGGTGTAAAGGGGTTACAGAGGCACATAATCGGTTCAGGAACTGAACCCTCTAGTTCATTTAGCTAGGCAAATAACAATCTTTTGACGCTAGTTCCACCTAGTGCACTGTTATCACGGCCCGTCCCCCGCCAGGTAACTGTTCAGTTACTCCACCTGGTCATGGATACTTCCTCGGCGCTACTTGTCGTTAGTTCGAATGTGGAGGGCTGCCAGTCCTTATCTAAGATTATAGCTCGTCAGTGTTGGTTTAGGGAGGCCGCCTCAAGACTTATGGTGGGGAGGAAGGGGGGTAATGGAGGAATTGAGGGGGGAGGGAGTGTGCTCGTTGTTCAATAACTCACCAGCATTGTTTGTCCACGGTTATCTTGAGGTTATCTTGACATAATTTCGGGGCTTTAGTGTCCCCGCGGCACGGTCCTCGACCAGGCCTCCACCCCCAGGAAGCAGCCCGTGACAGCTGACTAACACCCCAGGTACCTATTTTACTGCTAGGTAACAGGGGCATAGGGTGAAAGAAACTCTGCCCATTGTTTCTCGCCGGCGCCCGGGATCGAACCCGAACCACAGGATCACAAGTCCAGCGTGCTTTCCGCTTGGCCGACCGGCTCCCTGGTTTGGTTTGTTGTTCCTGGAACTGAGTGCCCAGATGAGTTGGTCGGGGAGCGGACAGCACGCTGGACTTGTGATCCTGTGGTCCTGGGTTCGATCCCAGGCGCCGGCGAGAAACAATGGGCAGAGTTTCTTTCACCCTATGCCCCTGTTACCTAGCAGTAAAATAGGTACCTGGGTGTTAGTCAGCTGTCACGGGCTGCTTCCTGGGGGTGGAGGCCTGGTCGAGGACCGGGCCGCGGGGACACTAAAACAGCCCCGAAATCATCTCAAGATAACCTCAAGATGAGCCACAGAGATCTTAGGCAACAATTTGTTTTCAGTGTCAGGATAGTTAACAAATGGAATGCATTAAGAAGCATACTCCCAGGTATGCTCTCAGTGAGAGGGTGGAGGCTGACTCCATACAGAGTGTCCAATGTAAATATGATAAGAGCCCAGTAGGCTCAGGAATCTGTACACAGGGTCATTGAGAGGCTGGAGCCAAGAGCTGAAGCTCATCCCCCGCTAATACAATTAGGTGAGTACATGCTTGACATTCTCCTCCCCCCCCCCCCCCCCGGCCCCTGATTCTTTAGCCTTTGAACATTTAGTTGTTTTCCTGGTGTGTTCTTGGTCGGTTCTCTCTCACTATTTACCCCTTTATATATTTATTTAGCTTCTTACTGCTTGTTCATTAGTCCTTATAGTTATTACTGAGGGCCACACCTGGCCTCTGAGTGTCCTTGCTCGCCCAGTGTTGGGTCCCTCCACCAGGCTTGTCCTCCATGTGGGTGCCTCCACCAGGCTTGTCCTCCATGAGGGGTCCCTCCACCAGGCTTGTCCTCCATGAGGGGTCCCTCCACCAGGCTTGTCCTCCATGAGGGGTCCCTCCACCAGGCTTGTCCTCCATGTCACCTTACTCCTTGGCTTTTGTCTGCGTTTGTGTCATCCTCACACTGTCCTCCTCCGGCCACGGGGTATCCTGGCTCCTGTGCCTTTACCCGTGACAGTGAATACTAGCATTAACCTCAATTTAATAAGACTATCAAAATCCTCAGATTAGGCAAAATTGTAATTAATTTTGTCAATAAAGATGTTAATAATAATAATTTACCCAGCTTCCCTTCCATCAGTCACTTCCCCCCCCTCCCCCCCCTCCCCTCCCTTGCCTGCCCTTCCACCAGTGCCCCCTCCGTGTGGCAGTGGGTGTCGTTACCGTGGCGGGGCGCACAATCAGTCACAAACCCGGTGTGCCTGGCGGGCTATATATATACCCTGCCATAACTCACGGTGGCGGGTCTCGTGGCGTCTGCGGAGGTCTGCACCTCCGAGTACCACTTGTTCTCTTCCTCAAGAGCTCCGCCTCCTCCTCCACCGGGAAGCACTGGCTAGCTGTCCCACCACCTGATAGCCGGTCGGCCGAGTGGACAGCACGCTGGACTGTGATCCTGTGGTCCCGGGTTCGATCCCGGGCGCCGGCGAGAAACAATGGGCAGAGTTTCTTTCACCCTATACCCCTGTTACCTAGCAGTTAATAGGTACCTGGGTGTTAGTCGGCTGTCACGGGCTGCTTCCTGGGGGTGGAGGCCTGGTCGAGGACCGGGCCGCGGGGACACTAAAGCCCCGAAATCATCTCAAGATAACCTCAAAATAACCCCCGTATTGTTGGATTGTTCCCCCCCCCCTGTGTGTGCCCATATTGTCCCCCCCCCCGTGTGTGCGCCCATATTGTTGAAGTGTTCCCCCTGTGTATGCCAGTGGGTCTGATATGTTAACCATATATTTGGGTTCTCTTTTAAGTCAGTATTAATGTGGCGTGCAGTATTGCGTGCGTGTTGCCATGCTGGATGTATGGTTTACGTGCCATACAGGGTTGCGTGCGCACATGCCTTACTGGGTTGCGTGCGCGCATGTCATAATGGATTGCGTGTGTAACCCTCCCTCCTTTCTTTTCTTTATTCCTTCCCCCTTTCCACTATCTCCCTCCTGTCACTCCCTTCTCTCTCCCCCCCACCCCTCTCGCCTCCCCCACCCCTCTCACCTCCCCCCTCCCTCTCACCTCCCCCCTCCTCTCCCCCCTCCCCCTCCAGAAACAATCAGCCTCTCTACTCCCATCTAGAATGTCCGGGATGCCTCAGCACCTTCACAATGCTTCATTAGATTCGCTTAGTGTGAAGAGAAGCATTCTTTAAGCGTGTGTGTGTGTTCGTGTGTGTCTGTGCGTGCGTGCATGTGTGTGTGTGTCTGTACTCACCTAATTGTGCTTGCAGGGGTTGAGCTTTGGCTCTTTGGTCCCGCCTCTCAACTGTCAATAACTGGTAATTACCTAAGTGTAGTTACAGGATGAGAGCTACGCTCGTGGTGTCCCGTCTTCCCAGCACTCTTTGTCATATAACGCTTTGAAACTACTGACGGTCTTGGCCTCCACCACCTTCTCACTTAACTTGTTCCAACCGTCTACCACTCTATTTGCGAAGGTGAATTTTCTTATATTTCTTCGGCATCTGTGTTTAGCTAGTTTAAATCTATGACCTCTTGTTCTTGAAGTGCCAGGTCTCAGGAAATCTTCCCTGTCAATTTTATCAATTCCTGTTACTATTTTGTATGTAGTGATCATATCACCTCTTTTTCTTCTGTCTTCTAGTTTTGGCATGTTTAATGCTGTACAGGTTCCTGAGCCTACTGGGCTCTATCATATCTACATTTGAAACTGTGTATGGAGTCAGCCTCCACCACATCACTGCCTAATGCATTCGATTTGTTAACTACTCTGACACTGAAAAAATTCTTTCTAACGTCTCTGTGGCTCATCTGGGCACTAAGTTTCCACCTGTGTCCCCTTGTTCGTGTCCCTCCCGTGCTGAAGAGCTCGTCTTTGTCCACCCTGTCAATTCCCCTGAGAATTTTGTAGGTGGTTATCATGTCTCCCCTTACTCTTCTGTCTTCAGGGACGTAAGGTTCAGCGCCTTTAGCCTTTCCTCGTAGCTCATACCTCTCAGTTCCGGGACCAGTCTGGTGGTATACCTTGATTGTTGCCGCCGAAGGCGGCTAGTTTATTGTGCACCCCATACTCATCCTGTGAGCGGTAGCGCAAAAAGCATTACAGAGGGCACAAAAGGTCTTTATCAGACCTCATCTGATAGGGGAGCTTCTGTTTATTATTAGTCCTCACAATACACTACTTGTTTCTGAATCTCATATGTCGTTCATCTACTGGAAGCAAAATGTGGGTACAGTGCAAGGATTTCAGGTATTTTATCCATGGTAATAAGATAGGTTGCCATATCATACAGAGTGAGCTTAGATTTATCTCTAAAAGGCTCAATTTTACAACAATCCATGATATAGTGTTCGAGTGTGTGTCCCTGCCTATGTCCACACACATACCTCTGCCTTGGTTTCCTGGGAGCTGACCCGGTGTGCTGGGAGCTGACCCGGTGTGCTGGGAGCTGAACTGGTGTGCTGGGAGCTGACCCGGTGTGCTGGGAGCTGACCTGGTGTGCTGGGAGCTGACCCGGTGTGCTGGGAGCTGACCTGGTGTGCTGGGAGCTGACCCGGTGTGCTGGGAGCTGACCCGGTGTGCTGGGAGCTGACCCGGTGTGCTGGAGCTGACCCGGTGTGCTGGGAGCTGACCCGGTGTGCTGGGAGCTGACCCGGTGTGCTGGGAGCTGACCCGGTGTGCTGGGAGCTGACCCGGTGTGCTGGGAGCTGACCCGGTGTGCTGGGGGCTGACCCGGTGTGCTGGGGGCTGACCCCGGTGTGCTGGGGGCTGACCCGGTGTGCTGGGAGCTGACCCGGTGTGCTGGGGGCTGACCCGGTGTGCTGGGGGCTGACCCGGTGTGCTGGGAGCTGACCCGGTGTGCTGGGGGCTGACCCCGGTGTGCTGGGGGCTGACCCCGGTGTGCTGGGGGCTGACCCCGGTGTGCTGGGAGCTGACCCGGTGTGCTGGGGGCTGACCCGGTGTGCTGGGGGCTGACCCGGTGTGCTGGGAGCTGACCCGGTGTGCTGGGAGTTGACCCGGTGCGCTGGGAGCTGACCCGGTGTGCTGGGAGCTGACCCCGGTGTGCTGGGGGCTGACCCCGGTGTGCTGGGGGCTGACCCCGGTGTGCTGGGGGCTGACCCCGGTGTGCTGGGGGCTGACCCCGGTGTGCTGGGGGCTGACCCCGGTGTGCTGGGAGCTGACCTGGTGCGTTGGGAGCTGACCCGGTGTGCTGGGGGCTGACCCCGGTGTGCTGGGGGCTGACCCCGGTGTGCTGGGAGCTGACCCGGTGTGCTGGGGGCTGACCCGGTGTGCTGGGGGCTGACCCGGTGTGCTGGGGGCTGACCCGGTGTGCTGGGAGCTGACCCGGTGTGCTGGGGGCTGACCCGGTGTGCTGGGGGCTGACCCTGGATGGCCACTAATGTGTTAATTACACTGATAGTAGGAGGTCGTTGTTCTTGGGTTCGTTCGTTGGGTCTCCGCTATTCTTCATTGATTCATATTCTTATCTGGTTGCTTTGTCATTCTTATCTCTGGCCGGGGGGGGGGGCGGCCTCAGTAAGAGCCGTGTGAACCAAGTTAGAGGAAGTTCATTGAGACAGTGGAATACGTCTCGAGATGATTGGATAGTGGCTTGGGTGTGTGGACTGGTCCCTCGACGCTGACCAGCCTCGCTAGGATTGGACGTGATGAATTACCCTAATCCTCCACCCCCCCCCCCACCTTAACCTCCCTCTCTCTCTCCCTCCCTCCCTCTCTCCCTCTCTCCCTCTCTCCCCCTCCCTCTCTCCCCCTCTCCCTCTCTCTCCCTCCCTCTCTCCCTCCCTCTCTCCCTCCACCCCCTCCCCCCCCTCGCCCCCAGGTGACTTGGCTCTGAGTTCTGTACTCATTCGATCGGAGATATTGAGGGGTAGATGGTCGTGGTGTTGGTGTTGCTGGCGGTGCGGGTGGCAGGGGTACGACCCTAGCGGCACCTGCCTGCTGTCTTCCTCTTGGATCAACGTCCACGCGGCCCGGTCTCTGAACAGGCCTCCTAGTTGGTAGTCTGGTCAACCGGGAAGTTGACTGCCTGCCGTGTCAATCACAGCCTGGTTGATCAGGTATCTTTGTAAAGGTTGCGTGGCGTGCGGGGGGGGAGGGGTTGCGTGGCGTGCGGGTGGGGGGGGTTGCGTGGCGTGCGGGTGGGGGGGGGGGGGTTGCGTGGCGTGCGGGCGGGGGGGGTGCTGCGTGGCGGGGGGGGGGTTTTGTGGGCGTGCGGGATGGGGGGGTTGCGTGGCGTGCGGGGGGGGGAGGTTGCGTGGCGTGCGGGAGGGGGGGGCTGCGTGGCGGGGGGGGGGGGTGGCTGCTGCGTGGGGGGGGTGGGCTGCGTGGCGTGCGGGGGGGGGGTTTGTGTGGCGTGCGGGAGGGGGGGGGGTTGTGTGGCGTGCGGGAGGGGGGGGGGGGGGTTGTGTGGCGTGCGGGAGGGGGGGCTGCGTGGCGTGCGGGGGGGGGCTGCGTGGCGTGCGGGGGGGGGGTTGTGTGGCGTGCGGGAGGGGGGGGTGGGGTTTTGTGGCGTGCGGGAGGGGGGGGCTGCGTGGCGTGCGGGGGGGGGTTGCGTGGCGTGGGGGGGGGGGGTTTGCGTGGCGTGCGGGTGGGTGGGGAGAGGGTTTGCGTGGCGGGTGGGGGGGGGTTACGTGCGTGCGTGGGGGGGGGGGGGGGGTTGCGTGGTCGTGCGGGAGGGGGGGGTTGCGTGGCGTGCGGAGGGGGGGGGGTTTGCGTGGCGTGGGCGGGGGGGGGGGTGCGTGGCGAGCGGGGGGGGGGGGGGGTTTGCGTGGCGTGCGGGGGGGGGGGGAGGGGCTGCGTGGCGTGCGGGGGGGGGGGGGAGGTGCATGGCGTGCGTGTAATAACACTAGTCAGTCACAGATGGGTGTAACCATAGAGACTGGTCGTGAGAACGACAGCTGAGCGACGGAGTTAGGTTCCCTGTCACAGGATACATGGACACAGTCTTCACCACTACTGAAGACACACGGCTCACTTGAACACATTATGTGTGTCTCGTGTATTAAGTCATACATGGAGTTAGGAAGACACACTTTGTAACAGATAATAGTCTTAAAAGATCCCGCAACTTTCCTCCCTAAAGTTAACGCAAATTCAATAGTTGGTAAATGCTGTTATTGTCCTCCCATCCTGGGTTATCTTGAGATGATTTCGGGGCTTTAGTGTCCCCGCGGCCCGGTCCTCGACCAAGCCTCCAGCCCCCAGGAAGCAGCTCGTGACAGCTGACTAACACGCAGGTACTTATTTTACTGCAAGTTAACAGGGGCATAGGGTGAAAGAAACTCTGCCCATTGTTTCTCGCCGGCGCCTGGGATCGAACCCAGGACCACAGGATCACAAGTCCAACGTGCTGTCCGCTCGGCCGACCGGCTCCCTCTGGCTCCTGGGTAGGAACAGACGTGACCCCGGGTCGTAACCCCCGCACGAGGGAGGAGGGGACTCGCGGCTGAGTGGACAGCGCTCTGGGGTCGTAGTCCTAAAAGCCTGGGTTCGATCCCCGGCCGAATCAAATGGGCAGTTTCTTTCACTGCCAGGCTACATCAGCCTCTTTCTCTCAGTGCCTGTTCTCTGATAATGGTGAAATGTAATTGGGAACGATACGCAGCCTGCAGTAGCCCATTTGGAGGCTTGGAGATGTGATGGCAAGCCTTCACAAGCCCTCAAGATAACTCAAGATAACACATTCTTATCTTTGGTCTCCCCATGAGACTTTGAAGTCGACTGAGTTACGTTTCCAAGCACTGGTGCTCTTGGGTCTGTGTTGTCCCTCGTTCTGTCTCGTGTGTCTGTGTCTGGTCTTCAAGAATAAATGATGTCACACATCTAGGCACAGTCTGTAAGTGATGTCACACATCTAGGCACAGTCTGTAAATGATGTCACACAGCTAGGCACAGTCTGTAAATGATGTCACACATCTAGGTACAGTCTGTAAGTGATGTCACACAGCTAGGCACAGTCTGTAAATGATGTCACACAGCTAGGCACAGTCTGTAAATGATGTCACACAGCTAGGCACAGTCTGTAAGTGATGTCACACATCTAGGCACAGTCTGTAAATGATATCACACATCTAGGCACAGTCTGTAAATGATATCACACATCTAGGCACAGTCTGTAAATGATATCACACATCTAGGCAGAGTCTGTAAATGATATCACACATCTAGGCAGAGTCTGTAAATGATATCACACATCTAGGCAGAGTCTGTAAATGATATCACACATCTAGGCAGTCTGTAAATGATATCACACATCTAGGCACAGTCTGTAAATTAGCACAGTACAGTGTTTACATTCACTCTCCGTCGAACGTAACTGTCCTTGACTTTGGCTTCAGTTTCCAGAGATCAACGTTCCCACGGCCAGGTCCCTGACAGGCCGCCGCCTCCTTCACAGTCTAGTGGATGAGGCCGTTGGTGTAGGCTACACACAGCCTGACGAAGGAACCCACAGCCTGGCGGATCTCGTACCATTTGGTTGTGTTTATAATTTTATGTTTTATGGTCATTATTTAATGCCCCGTTTGCTTAGAGAGGGGGAGGGGGGGGGGGTAAGCGAAGAGTTCTTAATAGAAAATTGAAGAAGCATTAAGTGTGCATATCTTCTTCCATTTTACTCGCATCCTTCCTGGGGCCTGATTCACGTAGCAGTTACGCAAGCACATACGAACCTGTACATCTTTTCACAATCTTTGGCGGCTTTGTTTACAATTATTAAACAGTTAATGAGCGCCGAAGCACCGGGGGGCTGTTTATAACAATAACAACAGTTGATTGGGAAGTTTTCATGCTTGTAAACTGTTTCATAAATGTAACCAAAGCCGTCAAAGATTGAGGAAAGATGTACACTTTCGTAAGTGCTTGCGTAACTGCTTCGTGAATTTGGCCCCTGGTCTCTTGGGGAATGGTAGCTGATTGTAACCATGATGTGTGTGTGTGTGTGTGTGTGTGTGTGTGTGTGTGTGTGTGTGTTTGTGTTTTTCAGCCTACAGTTTAGGCCTATTGTCGTGTGTGGACCCTCTGTCCTGTGTGACAGTGAATACCAGCATCATCCTCACTAATAACACCTAATTGAATTCCTCAGATTAGGCAAATTGTAATTAATTTTTTATGTCAATAAAGATAAATTTTTAAATTTTGCCCCGAGGGGCGAGTTTATTGGGCAGCGCCACTCACCTTGTGAGTGGACACACCGCCATAGTGACAGTATTGGGCAGCGCCACTCATCCTGTGAGTGGACACACCGCCATAGTGACAGTATTGGGCAGCGCCACTCATCCTGTGAGTGGACACACCGCCATAGTGACAGTATTGGGCAGCGCCACTCACCTTGTGAGTGGACACACCGCCATAGCAGCATTTACAACACTCCCCAATAGGAAGAAAACCCGCTGGGTTGTTCATCCTGTCTCTTGTACCCTGTTAATAATAAATTTGGGGAATTATTTCACCAAGAAGGTTTGAAGCAGTCCGTGTTGTTGTTCCCAGGCGGGAGTGTGGGGCCCGGCGCCCCCCACGCCTTCCAGTACGGAGTGTGGGGGGGCCGGCGCCCCCCACACCTTCCAGTACTGAGGCAAGAATTGGATTATCCTTTGTTTCCTCTTGTTACATTTTTGAATACTTAGCTGGGTATTTATAGTGTTGTATCTTAGCAAGACCAGTTGCCGCCTGCGTCACCCCTGGCTCCCTTAATTATGCCAGAGGGAGACGCGCGCACACACACACACACACACACACACACACCACACACACACACACACACACACACACACACACACACACACACACACGCACACACACACGCACTCAACACACACACACATACATATATATATATATATATATATATATATATATATATATATATATATATATATATATATATATAATAGTGTGCATCATCTCGTTCTGTGCTAAATAAATATCGTTTATGAAACTGAATTAGGCTGACACAATTCAGATTATACTATTACCTTGGTGCCTGGTTCCCACCTTCTGATCCGCGTCCCTCTCCCTTCCCCTCCCTTTCCCCTCTCCCTTCCCCACTCTCCCCTCTCCTTCCCCTCCCCCTTCCCCTCCCCCTTCCCCTCTCCCTTCCAATCTCCCTTCCCCTCTCCCTTCCCCTCTCCCTTCCCCTCTCCCTTCCCCTCTCCCTTCCCCTCTCCCTTCCCTCTCCCTTCCCCTCTCCCCTTCCCCTCTCCCTTCCCCTCTCCCTTCCCCTCCCCTTCCCCTCCCCCTTCCCCTCTCCCTTCCCCTCCCCCTTCCCCTCCCCCTTCCCCTCTCCCTTCCCCTCCCCCTTCCCCTCTCCCTTCCCCTCTCCCTTCCCCTCTCCCTTCCCCTCTCCCTTCCCCTCTCCCTTCCCCTCTCCCTTCCCCTCTCCCTTCCCCTCTCCCTTCCCCTCTCCCTTCCCCTCTCCCTCCCCCTCTCCCTTCCCCACTCTCCCCTCCCCTCCCCCTCCCCCACTCTCCCAGCAAGTCGTGCCACGGTAATAAAAGTTCGCGTGTGTCGCATAAACGGAGATCGGTATCACAAAGCTGTAAAGAGCCCCATTCTGCTCGTTAATTGGGTCTTTAGGAGAAAGTTGGCTTGATACAGATATCTTTCATATCGGTGTTCTTGCCCCGCGGTGGACGGCTGCCCGGGGATGACACCCTTCTTCACAGTCAGTTCTTTCTTTATTATGCACCCCATACCCATCCCGTGGGCGGCGGTGGTGGTGGAAAGGGTTAGAGAGGCGTGTAATGGGTTCAGGAACTGAACCTTCTTCACGAAATAGAAATTGTTTCTTGTGTTCATAATGGGTGAGCGGAACTCCTTACTTGACTTGGAGGACGTTGTTTAACAGGTGAGGTGTCTTGCGTGGGCGTGTGTTTATGGTGCAGTGGGAGAGATATATGTGTAGCGGGCGGTGGAGTGCTTGTTTGTTTACACACACTATGTAAGTGTGTAAATAATTTACATAGTGTGTGTTGTTTACACACAGGCGGGAGCATGTAGCCAGGGTGTAAGATGGTGCCGAGGACAGGTGTGTGTGTGTGTGTACTGGCCACACTGAGGACAGGTGTTTACCTGGTTGATACCTGGTTGATGGGGTTCTGGGAGTTGTTCTACTCCCCAAGCCCGGCCCGAGGCCAGGCTTGACTTGTGAGAGTTTGGTCCACCAGGCTGTTGCTTGGAGCGGCCCGCAGGCCCACATACCCACCACAGCCCGGTTGGTCCGGCACTCATTGAAGAAAACAATCTAGTTTCCTCTTGAAGATGTCCACGGTTGTTCCGGCAATATTTCTTATGCTCGCTGGGAGGACGTTGAACAACCGCGGACCTCTGATGTTTATACAGTGTTCTCTGTGCCTATGGCACCTCTGCTCTTCACTGGTTCTATTCTGCATTTTCTTCCATATCGTTCACTCCAGTACGTTGTTATTTTACTGTGTAGATTTGGGACCTGGACCTCCAGTATTTTCCATGTGTATATTATTTGGTATCTCTCTCGTCTCCTTTCTAGTAAGTACATTTTGAGAGCTTTGAGACGATCCCAGTAATTTAGGTGCTTTATCTTGTCTATGCGTGCCCTATATGTTCTCTGTATTCCTTCTATTTCAACAATCTCTCCTGCTCTGAAGGGGGAAGTGAGTACTGAGCAGTACTCGAGACGGGACAACACAAGTGACTTTGATGAGTACAACCATTGTGATGGGATCCCTGGATTTGAAAGTTCTCATACTCCATCCTATCATTTTTCTGGCTGTCGCAATATTTGCTTGGTTATGCTCCCTAAACGTTAGGTCGTCAGACATTATTATTCCCAGAGAGAGAGAGAGAGAGAGAGAGAGAGAGAGAGTGAGAGTGAGAGTGAGAGTGAGAGTGAGAGTGTGTGTGTGTGTGTGTGTGTGTGTGTGTGTGGTGTGTGTGTGTGTGTGTGTGTGTGTGTACCAGCACAATGAGAACGTACGTGTGTGTGTGTAATCACCTAAGTGTAGTTACAGGATGAGAGCTACGCTCGTGGTGTCCCGTCTTCCCAGCACTCTTTGTCATATAACGCTTTGAAACTACTGACGGTCTTGGCCTCCACCACCTTCTCACCTACCTTGTTCCAACCGTCTACCACTCTGTTTTGCGAAAGTGAATTTTCTTATATTTCTTCGGCATCTGTTTTTAGCTAGTTTATATCTATGACCTCTTGTTCTTAAAGTTCCAGGTCTTAGGAAATCTTCCCTATCGATTTTATCAATTCCTGTTACTATTTTGTACGTAGTGATCATATCACCTTTTTCTTCTGTCTTCCAGTTTTGGCATATTTAATGCCTCTAACCTCTCTTCGTAGCTCTTGCCCCTTCAGTTCTGGGAGCCACTTAGTAGCATGTCTTTGCACCTTTTCCAGTTTGTTGATGTGCTTCTTAAGATATGGGCACCACACAACCGCTCCATATTCTAGCTTTGGCCTAACAAAAGTCGTGAACAATTTCTTTAGTATATCGCCATCCATGTCCATGTGTGTGTGTGTGTGTGTGTGTGTGTGTGTGTGTGTGTGTGTGTGTGTGTGTGTGTGTGTGTGTGTGTGGGGGGGGGGGGGGGGGGGGGGGCTGGCGTGCAGGTGTTGCACGGGTATGTGTGTGTGTGTGTGTGTTGACCTACAGAAAGAAATGGAGGGATGGCTTCCGCAGCAGGTGTCGAGGAAGTGAGGGGGCAGATGTTCCGGTGTAGTGGTGAGTGAACACCTGTGGCTGGCTTTATGACCGACCCCGCGAGGCCGCCACACACACCCGTGCAACACCTGCACGTCAGGGCCCCCCCCCCTCCCACACACACACACACACACACACACACACACACACACACACACACACACACGTGTCCTAAGGGGGGCGTGTTGCGAGGGGGGGGGCCCTGAAAGTAGGGGGGCGGCAGCCTGGCCCTGAGAGTGGGGGGGGGCTGCCTGCACACTGGCTGTTACCAAATACATATTAATATACATTATCACATACATTTGTGTAGGTGAGCGTGGCAACTTTTGTGTATGACAATTACATAGTCGATTGTAAGATTGATTCACTTGATGGTAATGTAGCCAGTGACGACCTTGTGTACGGGCGGCGTAAGTGTCATGTCGGCACTGTATTGATCCTTACGTCGCTGGGATCAATACAGTTGATGTTGTTCCCGTTAGTTTTGTTGTTATTGATGACCCGCATTAATGGATGGGAATGTGCCCCGTCAACTGTTACCTGCAGCTCTCCTAGTTACTTGGGTGGTGGACCCCTTCCCCTCCCCCCCCCCCTGTGTTGGGGAGAGCTCTCCTAGTTACCTGGGTGGTGGACCCCTTCCCCTCCCCCCCCCCTGTGTTGGGGAGAGCTCTCCTAGTTACCTGGGTGGTGGACCCCTTCCCCCCCCCCTGTGTTGGGGAGAGCTCTCCTAGTTACCTGGGTGGTCCATTCTCATTCATTTGATCGTCTCAAAGCCCTCCAAATGTACTCACTAGAAAGGAGACGAGAGAGATACCAAATAATATACACCTGGAAGATACTGGAGGGCCAGGTCCCAAATCTACACAGTAAAATAACAACGTACTGGAGTGAACGATATGGAAGAAAATGCAAGATTGAACCAGTGAAGAGCAGAGGTGCCATAGGCACAATCAGAGAACACTGTATAAACATCAGAGGTCCGCGGCTGTTCAACGTCCTCCCAGCGAGCATCAGAAATATTGCCGGAACAACCGTGGACATCTTCAAGAGAAAACTGGACTGTTTTCTAAGAGAAGTTCCGGACCAACCGGGCTGTGGTGGGTATGTGGGCCTGCGGGCCGCTCCAAGCAACAGCCTGGTGGACCAAACTATCACAAGTCAAGCCTGGCCTCGGGCCGGGCTTGGGGAGTAGAAGAACTCCCAGAACCCCATCAACCAGGTATCATTAATTTCCTGTGTCAGCATTAGGTCTTGTTACCTTTAAAATATATTAGAGATAATCTTATAAATATTAAAAAACGCAAATAGGAAAATATAAATGCCAAACATTGCCGCCATGTTCACTGTTCACCACTATTGACCGCGTTACAGTGACCAGGTTAACTATTTGAATAAACCAATCGATCCATAACGAGATTACATGTGGCGTCCGCGACTCCCTTATAGAGGAAGGATGCTCTATGCTCTACATAGATGCTCTATGCTCTACATAGAGCACCTTGTGCAATTAGTGGTGTATTGGAATGGTCGTCCCGGTCCTCTTGCAACAGGTGTGTCAAGGGTCGTATTGGGTCGTGCATCACATTGCTGCTCTGACGGGACAAACTTGCTTTACTATTGGGTAAATACTGGTTCAGTAACAGGGTTGTTGATTTGTGGAACCAATTGCCGCGTAACGTGGTGGAGGTGGGGTCCCTCGATTGTTTCAAGCGCGGGTTGGACAAGTATATGAGTGGGATTGGGTGGTTATAGATGGGAGCTGCCTCGTATGGACCAATAGCCCTTCTGCAGTTACCTTTGTTCTTATGTTCTTATTCCCGAGCGACCTGGCTACCTTGAGGTTACCTTGAGGTGCTTCCGTTGCTTAGCGTCCCCTCGGCCCGGTCGTCGACCAGACCTCCTGGTTGCCGGACTGGTCAACCAGGCTGTTGGACGCGGCTGCTCGCAGCCTGACGTATGAGTCACAGCCTGGTTGATCGGGTATTCCTGGACCTGATCAATCAGGTCCAGGTCTCTGATCAATCAGAGACCTGGCTGGCCAGGTCTCTCTCATGCATGGCCCCATTAAGCTTTGTTTTGTGTACTCACCTAATTGTGCTTGCGGGGGTTGAGCTTTGGCTCTTTGGTCCCGCCTCCCAACTGTGCCTAACTGCCGCCTCCCAACTGTGCCTTTGTGGGATGTTGGAAGCGTGGGTTGTGGTCCATATTGTAGCCACGAGTCCAGCGTGTTGGGCTTTAATATATGTTGTTTTGTTGTTAAACTTTGTTTCAGTTCGTCGACTTTGAATTCGGTTGCGTCTGGAATAAATTTTAATGCAATTTGGTGAGTAAAATAAATGCTAAATAATTTATTGAACTGAGTGGTGTGTGTGTGTGTGTGTGTGTGTGTGTGTGTGTGTGTGTGTGTGTGTGTGTGTGTGTGTGTGTGTGGTGGGGGGGGGGGGTCTAGGGTGTTTGAAGGAGTACTGCACTCTTAGTAGTAAGAACATAGGTTTGAGACATTTTGACATAAACATTAAGTTAGTGGGGAGGTGTTGCAGACATGGTGTCGAGTTAGAATTAGAAGCCGGAAGGAGACACCACCCGGAGGGGGCCATGGTGGAGGGGGGCCATGGTGGAGGGGGGCCATGGTGGGCCACACTGGGGCCTCATGGTCCACTCCGGGATGGTTCACCACCGCCCGCTGACACCACCACAAACACCGCGACGTGTCACGTAAACATGGCTTCACATTACGCATGAACGAACACACACACACACACACACACACACACACACACACACACACACACACACACACACACACACACACACACACACACACACACACACACGAGTACAGGCTCAGGAATCTGTATATCAGTTGATTGACAGTTGAGAGGCGGGTTCAAAGAGCCAGACCTTAACCTCCGCAAGCACAGTTTGATCAGTACACACACTCACGCACACTCACTCTCACGCACTCACTCAATACATATATTCATACGGAGAGAGAGAGAGAGAGAGGACAGTGCCTGCCATACACGGTCCGCCGCCCTCGTCACCTACCCTGGGGCGTATTCACAGGTAAATCCTGTCCGGCGCGGGAGAAGTCGCCCGTGTTGGAAACGAGTGGTGGGCCACACAATATGGGGGACCACAGTTGTGTGAAGGGTTAAATATAACCCTTCCCCCCTCAAACCCCTCCCCCCCCCCCTCCCTATCCCCCTCTGGGGAAACATGTGGAGCGAATGGTGCCCCCCCCCTCCCCCCCAAACACACACACACACACACACACACACACACACACACACACACACACACACACACACACACACACACACACACACACACACACACACACACACACACACACACACACCTGTCTATCACACCTGTCATCAGCGCTCACGTAAGGCCTCAAGTGCAGCTTGAAAATGACAGACAGCTGTCTGTAACACATCTTCATTAATAGAACGATAATAAGTAGTGAGGGTATTTATAACTATGACTTCAAAAATTAAGTGATGCAGTAATTTGCGTCTGGTCATTACTCCAGTTATTTATTATTTGAGTTGTCGGTGTTTTGCCAGACTGTTGTGGTGGTCGCTGCCACCATATCGAGTTTGTTGTGCTAATTTAATTCCATGTCAGATGTTGTTTATACGTGTCTTATTGGACGTTGGAGAGTTATGAGTGAGTGTTTATATATTTAATCTCTCTTATCTTTCCAGGTAAGTGTTGACGATGACGCTGTATATGAAGATTGGGTCCTCTTCCTCCTCCTATCTTCAGCTTCAAGTCTTGATCAAGCTGATGTGGTTGTCATAAGCTTCTTCATAGTAAGTCTGTAAAGCTTATTCATATGACCAAATCTCTTCAACAGTGTTGTATAATGTATATCGGAATTGTACCTGGATGAGGCTCTTTGAGTTCTTCTACTCCCCAAGTTGGTCCAACTTGACCATTCTCGGTCAAGTTGGAAAGAGCTTGGTCCAACAGGCTGTTGCTTGGAGCGACCCGCAGGCTTACATATCCACAATAGCCTAGTTGGTCCGGCACTTTTTGCCACCTCCGGCAACAAACAAGTCATGCAGAAAAGTATTTTTTTCTTGAAGACATCCACCTTTACACACAGAAATCACACTAACGTGATGCATCACATGAACAAATCCACAAGAGCCGTGACGAGGATTCGAACCTGCGTCCGAGAGCATCCCAGACGCTGCCTTAATCGACTGAGCTACGACTCGGCCGATTAAACCATGCCGATTTTTAACTATGCCGTAGCTCAGTCGATTAAGGCAGCGTCTGGGATGCTCTCGGATGCAGGTTCGAATCCTCGTCACGGCCCTTGTGGATTTGTACATCCATCTTTGTTGGAGGTGAACGATAAAATACAGAGATTGCTGAAATAGAGGGAATACAGAGAACATATACGGCACGCATAGACGAGATAGAGCACCTAAATTATTGGGAGCGTCTCAAAGCTCTCCAAATGTACTCACTAGAAAGGAGACGAGAGAGATACCAAATAATATACACGTGGAAGATACTGGAGGGCCAAGTACCAAATCTACACAGTAAAATAACAACATACTGGAGTGAACGATATGGAAGAAAATGCAGAATAGAACCAGTGAAGAGCAGAGGTGCCATAGGCACAATCAGAGAACACTGTATAAACATCAGAGGTCCACGGTTGTTCAACGTCCTCCCAGCGAGCATAAGAAATATTGCCAGAACAACCGTGGACATCTTCAAGAGGAAACTAAATTGTTTCCTCCAAAGGAGTGCCGGACCAACCGGGCTGTGGTGGGTATGTGGGCCTGCGGGCCGCTCCAAGCAACAGCCTGGTGGACCAAACTCTCACAAGTCAAGCCTGGCCTCGGGCCGGGCTTGGGGAGTAGAACAATTCCCTGAACCCCATCAACCAGGTATCAACCAGCGTTGTATTGCTTCCCCCGGTGCAGGCCAGACCTCTGGAACAGAAGAGGTCCGTAGGTCGTCTTCTCAACTGAAGTTTTCTGTAAAACACCTTTAGGCCCATCTGCATTTGTACAGCTGCCCTAGACTATATGAAGGGGAGTAGTGTGTGTCAAGAACTAGCTGCCCTAGACTATATGAAGGGGAGTACAGTGTGTGTCAAGAACTAGCTGCCCTAGACTATATGAAGGGGAGTACAGTGTGTGTCAAGAACTAGCTGCCCTAGACTATATGAAGGGGAGTAGTGTGTGTCAAGAACTAGCTGCCCTAGACTATATGAAGGGGAGTACAGTGTGTGTCAAGAACTAGCTGCCCTAGACTATATGAAGGGGAGTACAGTGTGTGTCAAGAACTAGCTGCCCTAGACTATATTAAGGTGAGTACAGTGTGTCAAAAACTAGCTGCCCTAGACTATATGAAGGGGAGTACAGTGTGTGTCAAGAACTAGTTTCCCTAGACTATATGAAGGGGAGTACAGTGTGTGTCAAGAACTAGCTGCCCTAGACTATATGAAGGAGTACAGTGTGTGTCAAGAACTAGCTGCCCTAGACTATATGAAGGGGAGTACAGTGTGTGTCAAGAACTAGCTGCCCTAGACTATATGAAGGGGAGTACAGTGTGTCAAGAACTAGCTGCCCTAGACTATATGAAGGGGAGTACAGTGTGTGTCAAGAACTAGCTGCCCTAGACTATATGAAGGGGAGTACAGTGTGTGTCAAGAACTAGCTGCCCTAGACTATATGAAGGGGAGTATAGTGTGTCACGAACTCGCTGCCCTAGACTATATGAAGGGGAGTAGTGTGTGTCAAGAACTAGCTGCCCTAGACTATATGAAGGGGAGTACAGTGTGTCAAGAACTAGTTGTCCTAGACTATATGAAGGGGAGTACAGTGTGTGTCAAGAACTAGCTGCCCTAGACTATATGAAGGGGAGTACAGTGTGTGTCAAGAACTAGCTGCCCTAGACTATATGAAGGGGAGTACAGTGTGTGTCAAGAACTAGCTGCCCTAGACTATATGAAGGGGAGTACAGTGAGTGTCAAGAACTAGCTGCCCTAGACTATATGAAGGGGAGTACAGTGTGTGTCAAGAACTAGCTGCCCTAGACTATATGAAGGGGAGTACAGTGTGTGTCAAGAACTAGCTGCCCTAGACTATATGAAGGGGAGTACAGTGTGTGTCAAGAACTAGCTGCCCTAGACTATATGAAGGGGAGTACAGTGTGTGTCAAGAACTAGCTGCCCTAGACTATATGAAACGGCTGTCACATCTACCAACGCCAGTCGATGGTGATTGAAGTGGTTGATATGGAGGTAGTTCCTGCAGGAGAGGACGGATCCTCCATGTTGTTGTGGCACCGTTGGTCCTCAGACGGCTGGCGGTAACCTCTGTGCCGATGACGTCATCTCCATACACCTTTGGTCTGAGACGGGGCTGCGGGATTGGAACTCTTGAAGCCTGCACATGTATACCAAAGGTAATAAGCTTAGGAAGGGGATAGGGGGAGTCGTAATTTAAAAATTAGAGATTATTGGGTATATCACAATTACTGGTGGGAGGGAGGTGGGAGGTGGCTTGCTGTGGGAGGGAGGGAGGTGGGAGGGAAGACAGGAGGCTGTGGGGGCGAGGCAGCCCCGCAGCACCTGCCTCTCACCGCTGTTGCTGTTGCTGTCCCCAACGAACTATATGTTGGGGGTTACTGTTGGCAGCGGAGCTCCGAGGCAGTAAACCAGGCAGCGTCACCACTGAGTTTACTGTGGTTCCTCTATATATATATATACATATATATATATAGCTCTGGCTTGGTTTCCGCCTTAGCGCGACGCCTCGTGGGGGCCTTCGTTATATGGAGACAATTCGCCTGGCGTGATGATCCGTCGACCCGGGTTGGTGCCGCTCATGGCATCAATGTTTCCTACTTCCGCCTTCACAGCTTCCTTCCCAGTGGTCGTAGCCCGTGTGACGTGTCTTGGGTGACGAGTGTGTGTGTGTGACGGTGTAGGGCCACGTCACGCTCACCTCAGTCGCCCACACTAAGATTTGTTCCCAAGAATATTGTATTCGGGGCTTCCCCCCCCCCCTGGCATTAGTCTTGGCTGGGTTGTCCTGGCAACCCAGCCACACGGGGCACGGAGTGGGGCAACAGTGTGTGTACCCAGCCACACGGGGCACGGAGTGGGGCAACAGTGTGTGTACCCAGCCACACGGGGCACGGAGACGAGGATGGGGTGGGGGGTGGGGGGGGGAGCATCAGGATGGGGTTGTTTATAGCGATGGTCGTTAATGACGAGGATGACATTACCCGTGACGCTCCCACACTGTTGGTGGGAGGGAGTGTGGGAGCGGCACACTGTTGGTGGGAGGGAGTGTGGGAGCGGCACACTGTTGGTGGGAGGGAGTGTGGGAGCGGCACACTGTTGGTGGGAGGGAGTGTGGGAGCGGCACACTGTTGGTGGGAGGGAGTGTGGGAGCGGCACACTGTTGGTGGGAGGGAGTGTGGGAGCGGCACACTGTTGGTGGGAGGGAGTGTGGGAGCGGCACACTGTTGGTGGGAGGGAGTGTGGGAGCGGCACACTGTTGGTGGGAGGGAGTGTGGGAGCGGCACACTGTTGGTGGGAGGGAGTGTGGGAGCGGCACACTGTTGGTGGGAGGGAGTGTGGGAGCGGCACACTGTTGGTGGGAGGGAGTGTGGGAGCGGCACACTGTTGGTGGGAGGGAGTGTGGGAGCGGCACACTGTTGGTGGGAGGGAGTGTGGGAGCGGCACACTGTTGGTGGGAGGGAGTGTGGGAGCGGCACACTGTTGGTGGGAGGGAGTGTGGGAGCGGCACACTGTTGGTGGGAGGGAGTGTGGGAGCGGCACACTGTTGGTGGGAGGGAGTGTGGGAGCGGCACACTGTTGGTGGGAGGGAGTGTGGGAGCGGCACACTGTTGGTGGGAGGGAGTGTGGGAGCGGCACACTGTTGGTGGGAGGGAGTGTGGGAGCGGCACACTGTTGGTGGGAGGGAGTGTGGGAGCGGCACACTGTTGGTGGGAGGGAGTGTGGGAGCGGCACACTGCTGGTGGGAGGGAGTGTGGGAGCGCGCGCGCGCTCTCTCTCTCTTCTCTCTTCTCTCTTTCTCTCTCTCTCTCCCTCTCTCTCCCTCTCCATCCCCCCCCTCCCACACACACACACACACACACACACACACACACACACACACACACACACACACACACACTCTCACTCTCACTCTCTCTCTCTCTCTCTCTCTCTCTCTCTCTCTCTCTCTCTCTCTCTCTCTCTCTCTTTTTTTTTCACTGTTCTCTTGTTACAGTCTTCCTCTATTCCTATTTTCTCTCAATTACAAGAGCCTAGGTTTTCTATTCCACTCAATATCTTGTATATTGTCATCATATCTCCACTGTCATCTGTACTTCAGGACTCTGGGTTCCTTCAACCTAACTTCATTTTTATTTTATTTTTATATGTACAAGAGTTCTTATATTCTCGTACAGCCACCAGCACGCGATTAGCACTCCAGTGAACATGAAATTGAAATTGAAATAAGTTTATTGAGGTAAAATACACACAAAGGGATGAGGTAGCTCAAGCTATTCTCACCCCAGTCAATACAACGTGTTAATATATACATAGACACACATCACAAACAATAAACATATTACCAAACATTCTGAGAGGTAAACATATACATTTGGAAAGCCTGGAAAGATTTTTTAAAGGCAGGCAGAAGCTGAGGAGAACATAGAGAGGAACAGGCAGACGGAGACAGTGCAGGAGTACGGATGGGAAAGGTGACATGCACAAGACTGAGCTACAATTCTGGGCAACGGAAAATAAAGTGATGTTTAATGGTGATAAGTTCCAAGTACTGAGGTATGGTGTAAACGAGGAACTTAAACGAAACACAGGGTACAAAACGCAATCAGACCTACTCATAGAAGGGAAGCAACATGTAAAAGATCTGGGAATTATGATGTCTGACGACCTGACATTTAGTGAACATAACAGAGCAAATATAGCGGCGGCCAGGAAAATGACAGGATGGATTATGTGAACGTTTAAATCCAGAGACCCCCACAAAAATGCTAATACTATTTAAATCACTGGTGCTGTCCCGTCATGAGTACTGCTCAGTACTCACTTTCACTTTCAGAGCGGAAGAGATCTCTGAATTATAGGGAACACAGAGAACATATACGGCTCCCACAGAAACTATAAAACATCTAAATTATTGGGACCGTCTCAAAGCTCTCAAAATATACCCTTTGGAAAGGAGACGAGAAATGTATCAAATAATATATACATGGAAGATACTGGAAGGCCAGGTCCCAAATTTGCTCGGTAGAATAACAATGTACTACAGCCAAAGATAGGGAAGGAAATGCAGAATAGAACCAGTGAGGAGTAGAGGTGCCACATGCACAATCAGAGAACACTGATCATCAGAGGTCCACAGCTGTTCAACACCCTCCCAGCAAGCATTAGAAATATTGCCGGAACAAAAGTGGATGTTATCAAGAGGCACTTAGATAAATTCTTGTAAGTACCGGACCAACCGGGTTGTAGTGGATATGTGGGCCTGCGGGCCGCCTCCAAGCCTGTTGGACCACTTTATCACAAGTCTCGGAGTAGAACAACTCCCGGAACCCTCTCTAGGTATGCTCCACGTATGCTCCAGATATGCTCCAGGTATGCGGGATGTACCTCACGTTAACAAGCATGGCCATGTTAGGAGGGAATGTCGCCGGAAACCCCCGTGGTTACTGTGCTGCACCACACAGTAAAACTGTCTCAGTGGCTCCTTGTGCAACGTCCACACACATGAACACTATGGCGAAGCCTCGAACACTGGCAGAATCAACACACACTTCACTCTCCTCTCGTGTGGAGGCATCCTGAGGTGAGTCTGGCGGTGGTTGCCACCCCACAAGCGCTTCCGGTTCCTGGCACTAGTCGGTTCCCCCTCGACCAGTTATGGAGAACACTGGACCCTACGACAGGCTACCTTACAGTCTGCCAAGCGTGCTACACTGTCTCCAGACGACACACAGTGAACCTCATTCATTGTAATAGTGTGTGCAGCATCTCGAGACGTCTTAGTCCCTCCCTTCTCCCGCACACACGACTCAAGGTCGAGGTAGATGTCTGAAGGCGCAGTGGCTCCGGCGGGGTAGCACAAGACAGACAAGTCTGCCTTGATACTCTTGATCAGTCATGACCTTGTGTCAGGGAATATGTACCATCTGGGGCCCCTGATCCGGCCATCTCAGAGCAATGAGCACTAGAGGCGGAGTCTGCCACCTGCCCCGCACCGGCCACCTGCCCCGCACCGGCCACCTGCCCCGCACCGGCCACCTGCCCCGCACCGACCACCTGCCCCGCACCGGCCACCTGCCCCGCACCGACCACCTGCCCCGCACCGGCCACCTGCCCCGCACCGACCACCTGCCCCGCACCGACCACCTGCCACTCAGATGTGGCGGCAATGGTTAGAGTTCAAGAGAATAAGTTAGTGTAGTATACACGGGTGAGTATCGTCAAGATACCTTCAGCCAGCCAGCACAAACTTCACATGTATTCATGAAAGCAAGCAATTTACACCTTTTCCTTCTCATTGCGAGTCTCGAGAAATCTTACTTCTTAAACATCACACCTGACTGACACTCATGCCTTTAATGGCTGTGAATCAATTAAAGTTCCTGGTGATTATGACCAGGTAAAAGCCGTGAGATTATTTAAACATAATCTCTCTAAGTTGGGCCAAGTTCTCTCCATAGTGATGAGCGAGCAGTGTGGGAAGGTGTGGCAGACGCTCTGTATATGGGCCCACGGAATGCCTGGCCAGGGGGGGTGGGGGCTGACTTATGCATTGGGTCAAAGACTAGAGAGCCAGGCAAGCTGCCGCTGTGTAAGGACGCGCCAGGTGACCCCACACTATGGCCCCGGCCCACCACTGAGGCGGCCATGGCCCCGGCCCACCACTGAGGCGGCCATGGCCCCGGCCCACCACGGCCTCGGCCCACCACTGAGGCGGCCACGACCCCGGGCCTGCACACAGTGCCACAGACAGCCAACCCCCTCCCCCCCCGTGTCTGCACACAGTGCCGCAGGCAGTGCCGCAGACAGACAGCCAACCACCTCCCCCTCCCGGGCCTGCAGACAGTGCCACAGAGCCAGAAAACAAAGGGATAAGAAACAAGAGGTAGAGCAGCGAGGCTGTGTGAAGGAAGGACTTGGTGTGGTGCCAACCAGGACCACTAACTATCCCGTCCCACAACTATCACTCTTCATTGTCTCAAGATACATTTCCCAGCGGCGGGTTGTGGAGAGTTTAGGGTTGTCAGCGCTCAAGCGTTACGCTGGCGGGAGACGGATGGCGCGCTCCCCGGCGCTCTCTCTCTCACACTATATTTACAGGAGTGGCTGCCCGTGTACTCTTGTAATGCTGCGTGTTGACACCCGCGCCACGCCAGACAGTGTCATTCCCTGCAGAGTAATAGTCAGTAACTGACAGTTCTATGTAATGAAAATATATATTATGTGTTACATAATTTGAGATGTGTGTGTCGACGGTGCGCAGGCCTAGGGTACTGTGGCGGTGCGCAGGCCGCGGGTACTGTGGCGGTGCGCAGGCCGCGGGTACTGCGACGGTATGTGTGCAGGCCTCGGGTACCGCGACGGTATGTGTGCAGGCCTCGGGTACCTTGACGGTACGTGCGGAGGCCTCGGGTACCATGACGGTACGTGCGCAGGCCTCGGGTACCGCAACGGTATGTGCGCAGGCCTCGGGTACCATGACGGTACGTGCGCAGGCCTCTGGTACCGCGACGGTATGTGCGCAGGCCTCGGGTACCATGACGGTACGTGCGCAGGCCTCTGGTACCGCAACGGTACGTGCGCAGGCCTCGGGTACCTTGACGGTACGTGCGCAGGCCTCGGGTACTCCGGCGGTGCCCAGGCCTCGAATAGAATGAACACCATTTATCTTGATCAATTTGTAGCTTGTAAGCCGTTGTGAGTGTTGAGCAGGTCCTCCTGGCCAATAGTAATGTTTATGGCTGGTGAAACTGGCTCTCAGTAAGACGAGTGAGAGCCCACCAACACTAAGAATAATATCTCGCACCATCACTCACCAATTGCTTTATTGGATGCGTGTGTTTACTGGGTGGTGGGGGTTGAGAGAGCTGCTGTTGTGGCTTGGCTGCTGCCTGCTTGCTTGCTTCAGACACCTGCTGCTTGCTTCAGACACCTGCTGCTTGCTTCAGACACCTGCTGCTTGCTTCAGACACCTGCTGCTTGCTTCAGACACCTGCTGCTTGCTTCAGACACCTGCTGCTTGCTTCAGACACCTGCTTGCTTGCTTGCTTCAGACACCTGCTTGCTTGCTTGCTTCAGACACCTGCTTGCTTGCTTGCTTCAGACACCTGCTTGCTTGCTTGCTTGCTTCAGACACCTGCTTGCTTGCTTGCTTGCTTCAGACACCTGCTTGCTTGCTTGCTTCAGACACCTGCTGCTTGCTTGCTTCAGACACCTGCTGCTTGCTTGCTTCAGACACCTGCTGCTTGCTTGCTTCAGACACCTGCTGCTTGCTTGCTTCAGACACCTGCTGCTTGCTTGCTTCAGACACCTGCTGCTTGCTTGCTTCAGACACCTGCTGCTTGCTTGCTTCAGACACCTGCTGCTTGCTTCAGACACCTGCTGCTTGCTTCAGACACCTGCTGCTTGCTTCAGACACCTGCTGCGTCTTCAACACCTGACATGCAACAGGACTTTATTTCTCGGACTTACTGTGAAGGCAGGAAGGCAGGCGACGACATATTGTTCAGGCGGCTTATCTATCGTGTTTACAACTCTGCAATGTGTTTTTTTTTATCTTTTTTTCACCTCTTTGATCGTTGATGTGGCGTGCGTCTCTTAGCGTTAGTTAATTATTATTGGGTGTACTACCTGGGGGGAGGGGGGCACTGGGGTCATACCCCCCCCCCCTTACCAACCCCCTCCAAGCCTCCCCTCCCCCCTCCGGGCGTCAGGTGACAGGTGCTGCTGCAGGTGGATTAGTACAGTGCCCCACTTGGTGGATATTTAGACGTGTTGGGCTCACCTGTTCCGAAATATCCCTCCACCCAGCGACTCCCCCACCTACCCCCACCCAGCGACCCCCACCTTCCTGACAAAGCTTCCCCAACATGTTTCGTGGTGTGGTCAGACAGACTCCCGTCACCTGTTCCTGTCACCTCTTAATAATTCACCAGATTCTGATTTTATTGCCTAAACATCCTATTGTCTGGGTTTTGTCTCTCCACGTTTGTGTGTGTGTGTGTGTGTTTTTACCGTGTTTTTACCGTGTTTTTCCTCAACTCTAAGCCACCGGCGGGCGACTCCTGCTGCTGCTGAAGTTGGAGTGCATTGTTGTAGGTTGTTGCTGTGATCTTGGTGGAGTTATAGTCGTGATTTGTGTGTGGTGAGGCCTCAGTGTGTGCTTTGGGGTCTTTCTGGCGCCATGGGTTAATATAGTGTTTATTTCACCAATCACTCTCACACACACACACACACACACACACACACACACACACACACACACACACACACACACACTCACTCACTCACTCACTCACTCACTCACTCACTCACTCACTCACTCACACTGTCTGTCTATCTGTCTGTCTGTCTGCCTGTGTCTGTCTCTCTCACTCTCACTCACTCGGTTTCTCTCTCTCTCTCACTGTCTCTCTCATTGTCTCTCTGTCCTTTTTCCCTGTCTCTGTCCCCCTCTCCCTCCCTCTCTGTCCCTCTCTCTCTCTCTCCCCCCCATCTCCACCCTCCTTAGGCTAGAAGGGGAACTAAACTTTGGATAATAAGTTTTATCTTTAATTGCAGTTTAATCCCTCAGAAGCGTTGTAAAATGTGTGTCATTTTTGTAGTAATTAGTGCTTGTGGCCGTGTTTATGCACTCCCATCATTGTTCCACCCCCTAGTATTACCTGGCGCGGTGTATGGCGTATTGTATGGTGTGTATTGTATGGGGCGTGGCCTGTGGGAGGGGTGGCCAGGGGGCCGCGCGCGCCCCCCCACTCTTAATAACCGTAAGGGTTGGGTAATTTTCTGTGTGAGAGTATTGTTAAGAGCATGGAGACTCTTGTGGGTGAAGAGCTTAGTATTATAACTAAGTGAAGGTTAGGTGAGGGAGGGAGGACAATGGCCACCTGGTGGATGGGTGTGGCGCCAGGGGTGTGTATACTGGCCTGGTGTGGAGCCAGGGGTGTGTGTACTGGCCTGGTGTGGCACCAGGGGTGTGTATACTGGCCTGGTGTGGCACCAGGGGTGTGTGTACTGGCCTGGTGTGGCACCAGGGGTGTGTGTACTGGCCTGGTGTGGCGCCAGGGGTGTGTGTACTGGCCTGGTGTGGCACCAGGGGGGTGTGTACTGGCCTGGTGTGGCACCAGGGGTGTGTATACTGGCCTGGTGTGGAGCCAGGGGTGTGTGTACTGGCCTGGTGTGGAGCCAGGGGTGTGTGTACTGGCCTGGTGTGGAGCCAGGGGTGTGTATACTGGTCTGGTGTGGCGCCAGGGGTGTGTGTACTGGCCTGGTGTGGCGCCAGGGGTGTGTATACTGGTCTGGTGTGGCGCCAGGGGTGTGTGTACTGGTCTGGTGTGGCGCCAGGGGTGTGTGTACTGGCCTGGTGTGGCACCAGGGGTGTGTATACTGGCCTGGTGTGGAGCCAGGGGTGTGTGTACTGGCCTGGTGTGGCGCCAGGGGTGTGTCTACTGGCCTGGTGTGGAGCCAGGGGTGTGTATACTTGCTGGTGTGGAGCCAGGGGTGTGTATACTGGCTGGTGTGGAGCCAGGGGTGTGTATACTGGCCTGGTGTGGAGCCAGGGGTGTGTGTACTGGCCTGGTGTGGAGCCAGGGGTGTGTATACTGGCCTGGTGTGGAGCCAGGGGTGTGTATACTGGCCTGGTGTGGAGCCAGGGGTGTGTATACTGGCCTGGTGTGGAGCCAGGGGTGTGTATACTGGTCTGGTGTGGCGCCAGGGGTGTGTATACTGGCCTGGTGTGGAGCCAGGGGTGTGTGGCCAGGGGTGTCCACGAGGTGGAGCCTCGTGGCCACACCCACACTTGCTGCTGCCTGGCCTCGTGGCCACACCCACACTTGCTGCTGCTGCTGCCTGGCCTCGTGGCCACACCCAAACTTGCTGCTGCTGCTGCCTGGCCTCGTGGCCACACCCAGACTTGCTGCTGCTGCTGCCTGGCCTCGTGGCCACACCCACACTTGCTGCTGCTGCTGCCTGGCCTCGTGGCCACACCCACACTTGCTGCTGCTGCTGCCTGGCCTCGGGGCCACACCCACACTTGCTGCTGCTGCTGCCTGGCCTCGTGGCCACACCCACACTTGCTGCTGCCTGGCCTCGTGGCCACACCCACACTTGCTGCTGCTGCTGCCTGGCCTCGTCCATCATCAGTTATTTTTTCTTCTGGAATTCGCTTCTCAGTGGCCACTGAAACCTTGCCAGAAATATCAACTTTATAAGAAAATCCATCTTAGGAACCAATTGATGGATGAGGCAGGTCTGAAGGACACTGTAAAACAACTGTCAGGGCAGAAAGCTGGCAGAAAGCTGGCAGAAAGCTGGCAGGAAGCTGGCAGGAAGCTGGCAGGAAGCTGGCAGGAAGCTGGCAGAAAGCTGGCAGAAAGCTGGCAGAAAGCTGGCAGAAAGCTGGCAGAAAGCTGGCATATATATCCCCACGCCTCGTGCCAGACATTATGAATGGCTCTACTGCCAAAGAGAGACAGCTTGTTGACCAGACCACACACTAGAAATTGAAGGGACGACGACGTTTCGGTCCGTCCTGGACCATTCGACTTGAGAATGGTCCAGGACGAACCGAAACGTCGTCGTCTCTTCAATTTCTAGTGTGTGGTCTGGTCAACATACTTCAGCCACGTTATTGTGACTCATCGCCTGCAGAGAGAGAGCTTGTTTACAAGCAGTTTAATCCCTGTTGAAGTCGCATCGCTCGCGGCGTCTGTTGAAGAGGAGTTTGATTCATGATCAATCAAACTGTCGGTTGATGGAAAACGGTTGCCCATATTCCCCAGAGTGTCGCTGTTTAGTCTTTTGAGTGGCTTTGTGGCTCGTTTTCTGGGCAAAGTATATTTGTCACATCTCTAATGGTATAGCAATATGGTAGTCAGTTTGGTGGTGGTAGATACATGATGGATGGCCAGGGAACTTTAACTGCAGCAAGTGCAAGGTGAGGAGGGAGCGGTCCACCCCTAGGGGGAGCGGTCCCCCCCCCCCCCAGGGGAGCAGTCAGTATGAGAGGAAAACAGCTAAGTAATCCAAAGGTCAAGTCTGGCGCCAGAGGTCATATATGACATAAACACGACAGCGGAATATGGCAGACTGTCAGATGTCAGGATAACTTTGAGAACAAGAACTTTGCAAGCAACCTTCGTGAGACCCATGATGGAGCATGCAGTCCCGGCCTGGAAGCCCACCTTAAAAAAGGTAAACTCGGCTTCCAATGAGCGTGTTTGAGAGGGATTAAACCCGAGTAAATTAAAGGTAAAGCATCATTACATAAAGGAAGAGTACAAGTCATCCAGGACTAAGATGAATCATGAGGATACCTGAGGATCTTCCATGGAAGATTTGTAAGTAGGTAGAACGGCTTGTGTCAGAGTTCATTTGTAGGTGAGTACATGTGCTCCGGGCCAGAGACGTGGTGGAGGTGAGTACATGTGCTCCGGGCCAGAGACGTGGTGGAGGTGAGTACATGTGCTCCGGGCCAGAGACGTGGTGGAGGTGAGTACATGTGCTCCGGGCCAGAGACGTGGTGGAGGTGAGTACATGTGCTCCGGGCCAGAGACGTGGTGGAGGTGAGTACATGTGCTGTGGGCCAGAGACGTGGTGGAGGTGAGTACATGTGCTCCGAGTGCGCGTGTACCCGCTCTGTGTAACACTGACTGAACGGCATTGTTCGCTGTGAAGGGCAGTCCACCCAGCGAGCTTCAAAGTGCTATACTTAGCACTAACACACAGGAATGTTATCTTCCCTTACTGGTGGGGGGGGGAGGGCACCGTCCCCCTGCTGGGTGTGAGGGAGGGGGGGCACCGTCCTCCTGCTGGGTGTGAGGGAGGGGGGGCACCGTCCCCCTGCTGGGTGTGAGGGAGGGGGGGGGCACCGCCCCCCTGCTGGGTGTGAGGGCGGGGGGGCACCGTCCTCCTGCTGGGTGTGAGGGAGGGGGGGCACCGCCCCCCTGCTGGGTGTGAGGGAGGGGGGGCACCGTCCCCCTGCTGGGTGTGAAGGAGGGAGGGGGGGGGGGCCACCGTCCTCCTGCTGGGTGTGAGGGAGGGGGGGCACCGTCCCCCTGCTGGGTGTGAGGGAGGGGGGGGGCACCGTCCCCCTGCTGGGTGTGAGGGAGGGGGGGGCACCGTCCCCCTGCTGGGTGTGAGGGAGGGAGGGGGGGCCACCGTCCTCCTGCTGGGTGTGAGGGAGGGAGGGGCACCGTCCCCCTGCTGGGTGTGAGGGAGGGGGGGGCACCGTCCCCCTGCTGGGTGTGAGGGAGGGAGGGGGGGCCACCGTCCTCCTGCTGGGTGTGAGGGAGGGGGGGGGGGCACCGTCCTCCTGCTGGGTGTGAGGGAGGTGGGGCACCGTCCCCCTGCTGGGTGTGAGGGAGGGAGGGGGGGCCACCGTCCTCCTGCTGGGTGTGAGGGAGGGAGGGGGGCCACCGTCCTCCTGCTGGGTGTGAGGGAGGTGGGGCACCGTCCCCCTGCTGGGTGTGAGGGAGGGAGGGGGGCCACCGTCCTCCTGCTGGGTGTGAGGGAGGGAGGGGGGCCACCGTCCTCCTGCTGGGTGTGAGGGAGGGGGGGGCACCGTCCCCCTGCTGGGTGTGAGGGAGGGAGGGGGGCCACCGTCCTCCTGCTGGGTGTGAGGGAGGGGGGCCACCGTCCTCCTGCTGGGTGTGAGGGAGGGGGGGGGCACCGTCCTCCTGCTGGGTGTGAGGGAGATGGGGCACCGTCCTCCTGCTGGGTGTGAGGGAGGGAGGGGGGCCACCGTCCTCCTGCTGGGTGTGAGGGAGGGGGGCACCGTCCTCCTGCTGGGTGTGAGGGAGGTGGGGCACCGTCCTCCTGCTGGGTGTGAGGGAGGGGGGGGGGGCACCGTCCCCCTGCTGGGTGTGAGGGAGGGAGGGGGGCCACCGTCCTCCTGCTGGGTGTGAGGGAGGGGGGGGCACCGTCTTCCTGCTGGGTGTGAGGGAGGTGGGGCACCGTCCCCCTGCTGGGTGTGAGGGAGGGAGGGGGGCCACCGTCCTCCTGCTGGGTGTGAGGGCGGGGATGGCACCGTCCTCCTGCTGGGTGTGAGGGAGAGGGGGGCACCGTCCTCCTGCTGGGTGTGAGGGAGAGGGGGGCACCGTCCTCCTGCTGGGTGTGAGGGAGGGGGGAGGCACCGTCCCCCTGCTGGGTGTGAGGGAGGGGGGAGGCACCGTCCCCCTGCTGGGTGTAAGGGAGGGGGGGCACAGTCCCCCTGCTGGGTGTGAGGGAGGGGGGGGCACCGTCCCCCTGCTGGGTGTGAGGGAGGGGGGGGCACCGTCCTCCTGCTGGGTGTGAGGGAGGGGGGGGCACCGTCCTCCTGCTGGGTGTGAGGGAGGGAGATGGCACCGTCCTCCTGCTGGGTGTGAGGGAGGGGGGGGGGCAAGCCTGGCCTCAGGTCGGGCTTGGGGGAGTAGAACAACTCCCAGAACCCCATCAACCAGGTATCAACCAGGTATCAACCAGGTTATGGTTCGCGGGTAAATCCCTTTTTAAGATGTTTTCTCAGGTGCCACCTAGAGAGTGGAGAGCGGTGCCTGGATGGGGGTAACGAGCACCAGGTGGCACTCATTACATCTGTCACCTTTGATGTGTCACTCACGCCGTAGTTTGATGGACATTGACAGTTCGACTCATTTGTTAGTGTTTAAGACTCGCTGCTGCTCTGTGTCTAGCGTGTGATATTTCTGACCTGAAAACAATACCATTTTATTAAGTAGTGAATTGTACGGTTAAATGAACAGCTTGCAGACGAGAGACTAACGTGGTAGTTGAGATAA
Source organism: Procambarus clarkii (assembly GCF_020424385.1). NCBI lineage: Eukaryota > Metazoa > Arthropoda > Malacostraca > Decapoda > Cambaridae > Procambarus > Procambarus clarkii. Next base: position 13,966,509 of record NC_059618.1, read on the forward strand.
TATTGGTGTTGGGTGATGTGCGTGTTGGTGGACACCGCCTCGAACCTCGGCCAGTAGTCTTGCCACCTGAAACTGTGCACGTCTGACTTGGGAGCAGGTGGAGAGCGTGCTGTTGCCGACCCCAGCAGGAGCAGCAGCGGACCCCCCCCCCCCAGCAGGAGCGGCAGCGGACCCCCCAGCAGGAGCGGCAGCGCACCCACGGGAAGAAAGGCAACTTTCTCAGAGGCTTCAGCAAGACAAGCTCTAAGGACCATCAAGAAAAAAACTGCCTACAACATCCGGGCAACAACGAGCCGCCAAGAGATCTTATGTGGGTCTTATAACACTTCCTGCAAGAAGAAGCCGGACCAACCGGGCTGTGGTGGGTATGTGGGCCTGCGGGCCGCTCCAAGCAACAGCCTGGTGGACCAAACTCTCTCAAGTCGAGCCTGGCCTCGGGGAGTAGAACAACTCCCAGAACCCTCTCCAGGTATGCTCCAGGTAGGTTTTTTGTAATGGATAGATTATAGATATCAACTCAAGATAGGACGAGCTACCGTATAAAATAGCGTTAAGGGTTCGTCTCGAGGCAACCATTAACCTTCTCAAGATATATAGTTTAAGCTTGCCATTAATGGCAGTTGATTGGGAGTTTCCATCGGGTTCGCCCCTTCGCGAACTCGGTATCTTGAAAGTAATTGAAATTTGTTTGGGTCTTTGAGCGGCAAAATGACGTTTTCCTCCAGCGGGCGGAAAGGTGGAGGAGGTGAGAGTGGCGGGAAGAAGTGGTGCGGTACACCAAGAATACTGGCAATTCAGGGGCCAGATTCACGAAAGCACTTACGCAAACACTTACGAACCTGTACATTTTTTTTTTTTAATTTTGCCCCGAGGGCGAGTTTATTGGGCAGCGCCACTCATCTTGTGAGTGGACATACCGCCATAGCAGCATGTGCAACACTCCCCAATAGGAAGAAAACCCGCTGGGTTGTTCATCCTGTCACTTGTACCCAGACACAGCTGGGACTTGCTTAACTGTCTCAAGTGAACAGCTCCTCAAACAAGAAGATTAACATCTATCAACCCTTAAAAGCTTACGTTATGTACATTTTTTCTCAATCTTTGGCGGCTTTGTTTCCAATTATTAAACAGTTAATGAGCTCCGAAGCACCAGGAGGCTGTTTATAACAATAACAACAGTTGAATGGGAAGTTTTCATGCTTGTAAACTGTTTAATAAATGTAACCAAAGCCGTCAAAGATTGAGGAAAGACGTACACGTTCGCAAGTGCTTGCGTAAGTGCTTTCGTGAATCTGGCCCCTGGAGCTTGTTCTTTATGAATGACAACATTTCAGTGCTGGTAAACACGTTCCACGATCAATGTCGATGGAAACTACTTTATTAAAACTGCAATAAATGTGAAATTCAGAACATATTTCATTGACATATAGGTATTTTATTTACAGATAAACTAGATATATTACCCTCGTCTCGTATCATATCACACTCGGCCGTGTATTAACCTGTTGAGCGAACAAGTTCCAGATGCGACTCAGCCTCGGAGTGAATGATCGCTGATGGAGTGATGTTCTTGAGAATGGCTCTTCCAGCATGAGACTGTTGAAGGTTGAGAGCCTAGTGCTACGGGTGGCAACTACTGGTTGTCCACGGAGTTGGGCCAGGTGCGGAACTTAGAGTATGTTGATCTTGTACATAACAGTAAGTCTATCAATGTCACGACGGTGTTGCAGGCTCTGATGTTCAGACCGTTCCCACCAGACTTAGTCAAGACTAAAGATGAGCCTTCTTACCTTCGAAGGTAAGTACAGTGTGTGTCAAGAACTAGCTTCTATAGATTATATGAAGGGGAGTACAGTGTGTGTCAAGAACTAGCTTCGATAGATTATATGAAGGGGAGTACAGTGTGTGTCAAGAACTAGCTTCGATAGACTATATGAAGGGGAGTACAGTGTGTGCCAAGAACTAGCTACGTGATGCTAAAAAAAATCCCCATCACACAGGATGGTTAGTCATACAGAGGCATGTGATCAGTAGTCTGCACTGGCATTATGAGGATATCCTCAAGAACACGAGAGGTAATAAAGTAATTGCAAAGCTCCAGGTACCTCATGCCAACGGGTCTGATAAGTGGGCATTCAGTGATGTAGTGTGGGAGATCGTGCCCCAGTTCCTGCTCACAGAGTTTGCACCTGGAGTGCTCAGGATTGGGAGATCCGTCACCTGTAGCCACCTGCCACAGGTAACGGTAACCCAACCTGATCCTGGCAACCTCTGTGTCGCACAGTCTGGTCCACGTTTTGTGCTTTGTTTATACATAGGTTTCGGATCTGAATAAATCATAGTATATTTTAATGGTGCTTTGAGGTCTTTGGAAGCCAGTAACATCTCTCCTATTGGACCCGAGTGTTTGGAACAATAAAGTACAGCTGCAGATTTGGTGAAAACTGTGGAAAACCAAACTACCATTTTAGTCTTCACAGGAGTGGTTAGTGGACGCAATAGGAAGCTGTCCAACTTAAGGAGGGGCAGGGGCGTCGACCCCGACCTCCCTGACGCTTTCCATACAATCACAAATCACGGGAAATTCCGTGAGGTCAACTGGGAGCTTCTGGCTTCCAACCTTGAGTAGACATACATTCCTTATCTATAGATTGCAAATTCCTCATTGCAGTCCCCGTGGCGCAGTGGTAAAGCACTCGTCCCAGGCTTCGCAAGTGCTTTGGCCTGGGTTCGTATCCTGGCCCGGGATGATTGACTGGGCGCCGTTCCTTAACTGTAGCCTCTCTTCACCCAGCAGTGAATGGGTACTTGGTTGATAAAAGATTTGGAAGGTCGTATTCCGGGGAAAAATTAAGATTAAGGACCTGCCTGAAAAGCCACGCGGGCTGCTGGCTGGACAGCAGTATAAGAACTCTTGTAACATATGCATGAAAAGTAATTTTTTTTTTTTTACTTCTTTTTATTTCTTGATATAATTTCTTTATTTGGCCTCGGGTGCCATCGTACATGCTTCGACGCGCCTGCGTCACCTTTGACGCGCCTGCGTCACCTTTGACGCGCCTGCGTCACCTTTGACATTGGCTGCGTCACCTTCGACATTGGTTGCGTCACCTTCGACATTGGTTGCGTCACCTTCGACATTGGCTACGTCACCTTCGACGCGCCTGCGTCACCTTCGACATTGGTTGCGTCACCTTCGACATTGGTTGCGTCACCTTCGACATTGGCTGCGTCACCTTCGACATTGGTTGCGTCACCTTCGACATTGGCTGCGTCACCTTCGACATTGGCTGCGTCACCTTCGACATTGGCTGCGTCACCGTCGACATTGGCTGCGTCACCTTCGACATTGGCTGCGTCACCTTCGACATTGGTTGCGTCACCTTCGACATTGGTTGCGTCACCTTCGACATTGGTTGCGTCACCTGGAATAACATATGCGCTACTTGTAATATTTGACCGTTTTAGACCATTTATGTTCATTCGTGATCCCTTTGTGCTGAAATAATGGCGGCTGCTAGAACCCCCCCCCCCCCCTCCTCCTCTTCAGAAGTTTCAGTGATGTGAGTTCCATCATCAGGTACTAG
>NC_059618.1:13975095-14000095 GCF_020424385.1 Procambarus clarkii
TTGTTACTGATTGCGTCAGGCATTGTTAGTGATTGCGTCAGGCATTGTTAGTGATTGCATCAGGCATTGTTACTGATTGCGTCAGGCATTGTTAGTGATTGCGTCAGGCATTGTTACTGATTGCGTCAAGCATTGTTGACGATTGCGTCAGGCATTGATAGCGATTGTGTCAGGCATTGTTAACGATTGCGTCAGGCATTGTTAACGATTGCGTCAGGCATTGTTAACGATTGCGTCAGGCATTGTTAACGATTGCGTCAGGCATTGTTAACGATTGCGTCAGGCATTGTTAACGATTGTGTCAGGCATTGTTAGTGATTGTGTCAGGCATTGTTAGCGATTGCGTCAGGCATTGTTAACGATTGCGTCAAGCATTGTTAACGATTGCGCCAGGTATTGTTAATGATTGCGTCATTGCGTCACTGCAACATGCACGATTTCTGACTCTCCCTGCAGAGTGACGCGCGTGCATGCCTGCAGGGTCAGGATTATATTACATATAATCAGGATTATAGTCATATAGTCAGGATTATATTACATATAATCGTGCATGCGCAGGATTATAGGCTCGCAGGGTCGAGGCGTCCCACTGATTATATTCACTGACCGAACTTTCTCGGTTTTCTGGGTGATATGGGGCCTGACAGCTGAGTGGAGAGCGCTCGGGACTAGTAGCCACGAGGTTACAATTATACTGTGAATGTCAAACTGGGTGTGTAGCGTTATCTAGGCTCAGGTTTTAGAAATAAATATATATATATATATATATATATATATATATATATATATATATATATATATATATATATATATATATATACTTTTTTACAGTTAACCTCTTACATTGTTAATATTAAATTATTGGTTCATAATCGGGTGAAGAGCAAGTATTTCCCTCTGGCAGGCCTGTGGAACACCAGCCTGTTGTGGTTGGTCCCTTCTGGGCTGGTGACCCAACCCATCCTCCTAACAGTGTGTCGCATTTTGACGTATACTCTACCTAACGGCTAAAAATTGTCGTACTAGATAATTGGAAGCGGCTCGCGAAAGTGACACACTGTCCCGTTTTCTGTTTTGGGTCCTCTGGTAGGTTAGGATAAGGGCACTTTAGTACGACGGTTTCTTGACGTTGGGGGCACCTGAGGAGGGCGGACTGCGTGAAGAATGGATAGGTTGTTGTTGTTAAAGATTCACTACCTGGAACAAAAAGTCCCAAGTAGCACGGGCTATGGTGAGCCCGTAGATGATGTATGGATAGGTGGTTTACCCGCATGAATGGCTTACGGGTGAGGCTGGGGTGGGGGTGTTGACGTGGGGGAGGGGGGGAGGAGGTGGATAACGGGATTGGTGTTTGTTGAGGGGGAGATGGGGAGGGAATTGGTGGGGGGGGGGTTATGGGGGGGGAGTGTTGGTAGAGACGGAGAGGGGGGGAGGGGGAGGGGGGCTCAAGCTCCGACGTGTCGCCAAACATTTTCCTCGCCAATACTTCAATCATTTTGAGGTGCCCGCCGGGGGGTCCTGACCTGGTTTTGCATAACGTTTAAGCCTCCCCCTCCTTACCCCCTCCCCTATCCTTCCCCTCCCCTATCCTTCCCCTCCCCTATCCTTCCCCTCCCCTATCCTTCCCCTCCCCTATCCTTCCCCCCCTATCCATCCCCCCCTATCCATCCCCCCTATCCTTCCCCCCCCCTATCCATCCCCCCCCTATCCATCCCCCCCTATCCATCCCCCCTATCCATCCCCCCCTATCCATCCCCCCCCTCATCCTTCCCCCCCCCCTTTCATCCTTTCCCGGCTCTAATCCACAAACATTCCCTTGGACCCCAAACTACCCCCTCCCCAATTCGGTCAAGGATGAATGCAGTTCGCAATTAATCATTTGTGAAGGCTGAGAGAGAGAGGCTGAATTAGAGGTGGGGTTGTGTGCGTCAGTGTGGGGGGGGGTAAAAGGGTGGGGGTTGAAGGGGGGGGGAGGTGAATAGTGTGGGCAGCGATGGGTTCTGGCGGCCAGGCACTCCTCGAATCACCTTCTGTGGTTGAGTGTTCAATAAACCCCTGAACTATATGTTTAACACTTCTCTAACCCTGTCCATGGAGGCCAGAAGAAAATGTATATATGCTGGTTAGCATTGTAAATGTCTGGCCACGTCTGTGGTAGAAAATAATAATAATAAAAAAAATACTCCTTGTCACTTACTGTTTACCTCACAGTTCATGCCTAACACTTTATGAGGACTTAGTTTCAGCGTCCAACCCGTCCTCGACTCAAGTCCATTACATCCAGCGGTCGACCCCCTGAGACGCATTCATAAATTTGTACATGCTGTTCATTCAAAACGGGAATTTTTTCAAATATAAATTAATATTATAATAATATTGTGCATATATATAGGCATAGGCTAGATTAGGTGTTTAGGTTCTGTTGGCGATTATTTGTATTATTGTACGTGGATGAAGTGAATGATATGGAAGAAAATACAGAATAGAACCAGTGAAGAGCAGAGGTGCCATAGGCACAGAGAACACTGTATAAACATCAGAGGTCCGCGGTTGTTCAACGTCCTCCCAGCGAGCATCAGAAATATTGCTGGAACAATCGTGGACATCTTCAAGAGAAAACTGGACTGTTTTCTTCAAGGATTGCCGGATCAACCGGGCTGTGGTGGGTATGTGGGCCTGCGGGCCGCTCCAAGCAACAGCCTGGTGGACCAAACTCTCACAAGTCAAGCCTGGCCTCGGGCCGGGCTTGGGGAGTAGAACAACTCCCAGAACGCCATCAAGTAGATATCATTTACAGTGTTGTGGTTCGAACAAAAGTCGTCAGTGAAGCACTTGTTCCGGAAGTGTTCGAACGTCATCAGTTGGCGGGTGCATGGAATCACTTTTGGGCCTTTGTTTGGAGGACTGGCTGTAGCTCCTGGACCCCGCTTTGAAGCCTCATAGGGTTTCGACTCCCGGTCCTGTTGGTTGTTGTAATAGATTTATCTACTCAGAACGAAAAGTCCATTTAGCACGGGCTATGGTGAGCCCGTGCCTGTGGGTGTCACGGGCAGCCAAGGAAGAGGTTAAGGGGGCAGGTGCGGTGAAGGGGGGGGGGTGGGAGGGGAGGAGTTAAGGGGTGAGAGGAAGGGGGGGGGGTGGGAGTGGGTGACGGAGGTGCGGCTGTCAACATTAGCCTGGTGGTAGTGACGATGGCGCTGCGATATAACCGCCACCATTATCATCATTATTTACGGCTGATGGCTTCCTGTCCCACATCACTCCTGCCACCATAAATACTCGACTGCTTAACGTTGTGGTTCTCTTCAAGAGTGATGGGCGCGCGTGTTGACGGTGGTGGCGCTCACCTAACACCGACCACTGAGGAAGTTAGGCTCCAGGGGCCAAATTCTCGAAAGAACTTACGCAAACACTTACGAACGTGTACATCTTTCCTCAATCTTTGACGGCTTTGGTTACATTTATTAAATTGTTTACGAGCATGAAAACTTGCCAATCAACTGTTGTTATTGTTATAAACAGCCTCCTGGTGCTTCGGAGCTCATTAACTGTTTAATAATTGTAAACAAAGCCGCCAAAGATTGTGAAAAGATGTACAGGTTCGTAGGTGTTTGCGTAACTGCTTCGTGAATCTGGACCCAGCTCTTCGTCCCCGCCTTCAACCCTTGTAGAACCTTAGGACGACGTCTTAATTTTGCGTTTTTATTTGACACACTTGTCGTTTGAGTTCTTTATCACTTCTGGCCCTAAAGTTGTGGATTAAAGTTGTTTAATTCTCGCCACTTTAAACTGGTTATGCTCACAAAGGCGTTCTCTCTTCTGTTGGTTCATAGGATGAATTATATAGGATTCATAGGATTCATTATATATAGATTCATAGGATTAATAGAATTCATAGGATGAATTAAGTTCTTCCTTATCCACTGGGACACTGTCTGTACTCACCTAGTTGTACTCACCTAGTTGTGTTTGCGGGGGTTGAGCTCTGGCTCTTTGGTCCCGCCTCTCAACCGTATCTGTGGTGGGGTCCTGTGTCAAAGGCTTTCTGACAGTCCAGGAATATGCAGTCTGACCTTCCTTCTTTGTTTCGTCTGATTATCCAGTCGTAAAATTGTCAGGTTATTACGAGAACATCCGTAGAACATCTGGGGAGGAGAGAACATCTGTAGAACATCTGGGGAGGAGAGAACATCTGTAGAACATCTGGGGAGGAGAGAACATCTGCAGAACATCTGGGGAGGAGAGAACATCTGCAGAACATCTGGGGAGGTGAGAACATCTGGGGAGGAGAGAACATCTGCAGAACATCTGGGGAGGAGAGAACATCTGCAGAACATCTGGGGAGGTGAGAACATCTGGGGAGGAGAGAACATCTGCAGAACATCTGGGGAGGAGAGAACATCTGTAGAACATCTGGGGAGGAGAGAACATCTGTAGAACATCTGGGGAGGAGAGAACATCTGTAGAACATCTGGGGAGGAGAGAACATCTGTAGAACATCTGGGGAGGAGAGAACATCTGTGGAACATCTGGGGAGGAGAGAATATCTGTAGAACATCTGGGGAGGAGAGAACATCTGTAGAACATCTGGGGAGGAGAGAACATCTGTGGAACATCTGGGGAGGAGAGAACATCTGTAGAACATCTGGGGAGGAGAGAACATCTGTAGAACATCTGGGGAGGAGAGAACATCTGTAGAACATCTGGGGAGGAGAGAATATCTGTAGAACATCTGGGGAGGAGAGAACATCTGTAGAACATCTGGGGAGGAGAGAACATCTGTAGAACATCTGGGGAGGAGAGAACATCTGCAGAACATCTGGGGAGGAGAGAACATCTGCAGAACATCTGGGGAGGAGAGAACATCTGCAGAACATCTGGGGAGGAGAGAACATCTGTTGAACATCTGGGGAGGAGAGAATATCTGCAGAACATCTGGGGAGGAGAGAACATCTGTAGAACATCTGGGGAGGAGAGAACATCTGTAGAACATCTGGGGAGGAGAGAATATCTGTAGAACATCTGGGGAGGAGAGAACATCTGTGGAACATCTGGGGAGGAGAGAATATCTGTAGAACATCTGGGGAGGAGAGAACATCTGTAGAACATCTGGGGAGGAGAGAACATCTGTGGAACATCTGGGGAGGAGAGAACATCTGTAGAACATCTGGGGAGGAGAGAACATCTGTGGAACATCTGGGGAGGAGAGAATATCTGTAGAACATCTGGGGAGGAGAGAACATCTGTAGAACATCTGGGGAGGAGAGAACATCTGTGGAACATCTGGGGAGGAGAGAACATCCGCATAACATCTGGGGAGGAGAGAACATCTGTGGAACATCTGGGGAGGAGAGAACATCCGCATAACATCTGGGGAGGAGAGAACATCCGCAGAACATCTGGGGAGGAGAGAACATCTGTGGAACATCTGGGGAGGAGAGAACATCTGTAGAACATCTGGGGAGGAGAGAACATCTGTACCTCAAGCCCAACCTCAAGCTAGTACGGTACAGTGCACTTGAGTTTCATGTATGTTCAGTATTGCAGTCATTTGCCTCTTACGATGTGGTAGTAAAGTAGGACCTTGCAATTTGATGGGTAATTTATGCATTTAATTTAATCAAAAAAATCAAATCAAAATATATATTGAATTTAATAATTCAATTTATGCATTTAATTAAATAAAGTGAATATATTTGTTCCAGTTAATTCCCCTTTTTGGTATATTATCTACTGTATCATTTTTATATGTGGTTTTGCTGTGTGGGCCTACCTTGAGGTTACCTTGAGGTTACCTTGAGGTTACCTTGAGGTTACCTTGTTACCTTGAGGTTACCTCGAGGTTACCTTGAGGTTACCTTGAGGTTACCTTGTTACCTTGAGGTTACCTTGAGGTTACCTTGTTACCTTGAGGTTACCTTGAGGTTACCTTGAGGTTACCTTGAGGTTACCTTGTTACCTTGAGGTTACCTTGAGGTTACCTTGAGGTTACCTTGAGGTTACCTTGAGGTTACCTTGAGGTTACCTTGAGGTTACCTTGAGGTTACCTTGAGGTGCTTCCGGGGCTTAGCGTCCCCGCGGCCCGGTCGTCGACCAGGCCTCCTGGTTGCCGGACTGATCAACCAGGCTGTTGGACGCGGCTGCTCGCAGCCTGACGTATGAGTCACAGCCTGGTTGATCAGGTATCAACCAGGCCGAGAAAAGTTCCGTGTTCTCTTCCATTTTATGAATATTAAAGTCGCCCCTTGAATCCCCCCAATCAGTTAAGTAAAGATTACCTCTTTAATTCGCCAATCAGTTTCCAAGATTACTTGCCCCCTTGAGTTCCATGATTATTGATTCTCTTCCTTCCTGGGGAAACAATAACCTAGACACATTCCAATGATTAGGGGAGGTGGTGGCAGTTTTTAATGAGTTTAATTATTAGTTTTAAATAATTCTTGCTGTTTCCTCCGCATTTAATATTCCAGCCAATATTCGCGCCAGCTTCAGTTTTTTTTTTTTTTTTTTTTTTTTTTTTTACCACCACAAACGTGGCCACACATTTATAATGCTAACTTCAGTGAGGGGTGATACTGAGCTGTAGCAGTGGTAAGCTGGGGTATTGAGTGGTGGAGAGTAAGGGTAGAGCAGAGCAGAGAAAGATAGCGTTCATTACAATATCTTCATTTGAAACTGTGTATGGAGTCAGCCTCCACCACATCACTGCTTAATTAATGCATTCCATTTGTCTACTACTCTGACATTGAAAAAGTTCTTTCTGACGTCTCTATGGCTCATTTGGGCACTCAATTTCCACCTGTGTCCCCTATTGCGTGTGCCCCTTGTGTTAAATAACATGTCCTTATCTACCCCTATCAGTTCCTTTGAGAATCTTGGATGTGGTGATCATGTCCCCCCTAACTCTTCTATCTTCCAGCGACGTGAGGTTTAATTTCCGTAGTCTCTCCTCGTAGCTCATACCTCTCAGTTCGGGTACTAGTCTGGTGGCAAACCTTTGAACCTTCTCCAGTTTAGTCTTATACCTATGGACTCCATGATGGAGCTGCATACTCCAGGATTGGTCTGACATATATGGTATACAAAGTTCTGAATGATTCCTTAAACAAGTTTCTAAATGCCGTTCTTATATTGGCCAACCTGGCATATGCTGCTGATGTTATCCTCTTGATATGGGCTTCAGGGGACAGGTCTGGCGTGATATCAACCCCCAGGTCTTTCTCTCAGACTCTTGAAAAATTTCATCTCCCAAATGATACCTTGTATATGGCCTCCTGCTCCCTACACCTTTCTTCGTTACATTACATTTGCTTGGGTTAAACTCTAACAACCATTTATTCGACCATTCCTTCAGTTTGTCTAGGTCTTCTTGAAGCCTCAAGCAATCCTCCTCTGACTTAATCCTTCTCATAATTTTGGCTTCGTCAGCAAACATTGAGAGGAATGAGACTGTACCCTCTGGGAGATCATTTACGTGTATCAGAAACAGGACAGGACCGAGTACAAAGCCCTGTGGGACTCCAATTGTGACTTCACGCCAATCTGAGGTCTCACCCCTCACTGTAACTCTCTGCTTCCTATTGCTTCCCATTATCCAGTGGAGCACCTTACCAGTTACTCCTGCCTGTTTCTCCAGCTTATGTACCAGCCTTTTATGGGGTACTGTGTCAAAGGCTTTCCGACAGTCCTAGAAAACACTACTCGCCTAATTTAACTTACCTAATTGTGCTTGCGGGGGTTGAGCTCTGGCTCTTTGGTCCCGCCTCTCAACCGTCAATCAAAAGGTGTATAGGTTCCTGAGCCTACTGGGCTCTATCATATCTACACTTGAAACTGGTAGGTGTGTGTGTGTGTGTGTGTGTGTGTGTGTGTGTGTGTTTGGAGGGAGAGTGTGATTTTAAGTTGCCAATATTATAATAATAATAATAATAATAAATTTTATTTAGGAAAAGTACATACATAGATGCAGAGTTACATACAGTTGGATTTAAGATAGAGGTAGTACATACAATACCTAAAGCCACTAATACACATAGCGTTTCGGGCAATTCATATTCATACACAGAGGGTGTTGAGTGTGCCCCCCCCCCCCCATCACACCATAATGGGTGGACGTATTGCTTTGTTGTTCTTGAAGATTGTTCTTGTATCACAGTGACTGTGATGTTCGTGTTCCATTTCCCCCCCACCCTTCCCTACTGCCCCCCCCTCACCTTCCCAGCTTCCCCCCCCCCAACCTTCCCAGCTTTCCCCCCCCCCAACCTTCCCAGCTTCCCCCCCCCCCCTCCATTACCTTTTCTTTCCCATATCTCTTTTTGGGGGGGGGGAGTAAAGAGGAAGGAGAGGCATAGGTGAAGGGAAGTATAGAAGTGGGAAATACAGTGAGAGGTATGAAAGCAGGCGGGCTGTCCGCCTTGCTGACACCATGTGTGGGTGTTGGCAGCTAAGCTAAGCTGGCTCCCTCTTGTCAGGGAGCTGAGAGTGTGTGAGAGGTTCTTCACATGTGTTTCACCATATATGGATGTCCATAGATGAATACTGTGTAGCATTCATATATACACACTCCGATGCTTCCACACATGTTATTCTGTTTAAGGCTCTTCATTTCAATATTATTATTTATCGAGTTGTTCATATATACACATATATGAACTGTTCATATATACCTCTCATATCTCTCTCCTCACCCCCTCCCATTATCTCCAGTTTTTTTTTTTTATTTTTTTTTCTACCACAGACGTGGCCAGACATTTGCAATGCTAACCAGCATATATACATTTTCTTCTGTCCTCCATGGACAGGGTTAGAGATGTGTCCAGTGTCAGTTCCCTGTCCATTAGTCCCCCCTTCTTCCATGTAACCCCTCCCCCCTCTCTACCCACGAGGGTAAGTCATCCCCCTACCCTCTCATGTAACGTCAACCCCCCCTCTCCCGTGACCCCCCCCCATGACACCCCCCCCCCCATGACACCCCCCCTCATGACACCACCTTACCATAAAAGCCTGTAAATCTGTGTGTGCGTGAGTCCCGGTGTTGATAGTACGGGTTATTCACGCCCGTGCCACCCCAGTCTTGGGGTGGCTCACACTTCATTACTCGGTGTTGATAATTAGTTTTTGCTGGCCGTTTTAGGGGCTGTTGTGAGCGGAGCAGCGCGGATGCCGCTCCCGGTATCCGAGAGTGCGGCGTCCGTAAGCCCAAAATGTCCTCCTCCTCCTCCCTTGGTGGGTAGAGGAAGCCGGATCTTCAGGTGTAAATCTTCTGGTCCAGGTGACTCCACGTGGCCTAATTTCTTTTGTCATGCACCTCCAGTCCTCTTTACTTCAGTCACCGCTCTGCCTTTTATTTTATTTAATAAGTTAACTTTCATTGTCTCTCTCTCTCTTTTATTTTGCTGAGATGTGTATGTGTGTGTTGTGTATGGGCAGGTGTATGGGTGTGTGATACACTTCCTGGTGGGGGTGGGGGGGAGGAGGGGGTGTATGGGGGCTCGCCTTTATGTTCTGCCTCTTGTGCTTCCTGGCCACTGCTCCCTCAGTCCTCTTTGCCTCTCACTCTTTGCCTAGTTAGTGTAACAACTCTCCCCCTTTCTTTGACTCCTAATTACCCGCCCACGTGGCGTCGCCTATTTCCATTTATATACATCCCCCCAAGATACCCTACTCACCCACCAACCCCCCACCCCACCCCTGTCCTTCCTCCTCCCCCCTCTCCGTCCCTCCCCCTCTTCTCCCTCACTCGCCTATCCCCACTGCAGCATGTCGTCACCCATCCCTCCTCACCCATGCCAGCTTGTCCCTGCTGCATTGTGCCCATTCCCCCCATCACCTGTGCACAGGCTCAGCACGGCTGGCTTATTATCTAGGGCAAGCCCTAGGGGTCTAGGTGTCCCCTCCTCTCGCTGGCGGCGCTGCCAAGTCTTCCTCCTCAGGAAGGTGGGGGGAGGGGGGAGGGGGGAGGGGGGAGGGGGCTAATGCTTTACGTCGCTACGCTAAGATTTTCTCAGTTCTCAGAAATGGTAGTTAATAGTTCTGAAGATTGTGTGTTATCTTCCCTATCAGGATGACAAGTGTCTTAAAGCGAGTCAAGACTTTTCCTTATTAATATCTGCATATTTGACATCTTATTTTCTTCTAAGGAGCCGGTCGGCCGAGCGGACAGCACGCTGGACTTGTGGTGATCCTGTGGTCCTGGGTTCGATCCCAGGCGCCGGCGAGAAACAATGGGCATAGTTTCTTTCACCCAATGACCCTATTACCTATCAGTAAAATAGGTACCTGGGTGTTAGTCAGCTGTCACGGGCTGCTTCCTGGGGGTGGAGGCCTGGTCGAGGGCCGGGCCGGGCCGGGGACACTAAAAAGCCCGGAAATCATCTCAAGATAACCTCAAGATGTATATAGCGGGCTGAGAGGCGGCGTACTGGGTACTCAGCGAGGATGTACTGTGGTAATTTCAGCCACATATTTCTAACCTGCACAGATAGAGGACAAATACACTGGTTAATAAAGGCATTTTTGGAGGTCTTGGGCATCCAAGATGCATCTTTAGTTTCCTCGTCTAAGTAACATTTCCCGCTTTCTATATCTCATCGTCTACGGCGCTGCTCCTTAAGATACCGCTCAAGTTCTGCCGAAAAGTTATTCTTGTTCAAGAAGAAATTGTTTTTCAGACACTGTGTTCCCTGAAAGACTTGAAGGGTACAGTATTTGTACAGTATTTCCTTCTGCAGGTCTCTGTCAGTTGCAGTAGACTTGACACTGCAATGTTGCTTCTCACAAGATCCTTTCCTTTGTAATGTGTTAAACATTTGCAATTGCAATTTTACAGTCTTTTCACACACACACACACACACACACAGACACACACACACACACACACACACACACACACACACACACACACACACACACACACACACACACACACACACACACACACACACACACACACACACACACACACACACACACACACACACACACACACACACACACACACCCTGTACACCTGTTGATTGACAGTTGAGAGGCGGGACCAAAGAGCCAGAGCTCAACCCCCGCAAGCACAACTAGGTGAGTACACACACACACACACACACACACACACACACACACTTTACCATATTCTCAGTTTGTCAGTCGTCTGATCAAATATTGTTTACGTGCATACTTTGTATTAAAACCAAATTGTCTACCATTTAAAGAAAATTGGATTCCATTTTCTGTGAAGAGATACTCTATGCATCATAATTTCCGGACTTGAGTAGTCCGACACTCGAGGGGTCACTATAGTAATTTGTCTCCACGGCCTGAAGCTTTCCTTGAGTGTGGCTGAAGCTCCGGACATTACATCTTGTGTCTGAAGCTCCGGTCATTACATCTTGTGTGGCTGAAGCTCCGGACATTACATCTTGTGTGTCTGAAGCTCCGGACATTACATCTTGTGTGTCTGAAGCTCCGGACATTACATCTTGTGTGACTGAAGCTCCGGTCATTACATCTTGTGTAACTGAAGCTCCGGTCATTACATCTTGTGTGGCTGAAGCTCCGGACATTACATCTTGTGTGACTGAAGCTCCGGTCATTACATCTTGTGTGACTGAAGCTCCGGACATTACATCTTGTGTGTCTGAAGCTCCGGTCATTACATCTTGTGTGGCTGAAGCTCCGGACATTACATCTTGTGTGACTGAAGCTCCGGTCATTACATCTTGTGTGTCTGAAGCTCCGGACATTACATCTTGTGTGACTGAAGCTCCGGTCATTACATCTTGTGTGTGAACTATCACCTCTACACCACGCTCGTCTTACTGCTTCTTTGTCATTTATTTGCGGAACAAAGTAAGTAGTTGGCGAGTGTGATGTAGAAGTAATAATTGTCATAATGATGTCATGTTTGAAGTGTGAGACAAGCACCCTACCATCACCCTAGATGAGTGAAGGGCCACACCCTAGCTGGCTGGCTGGCCTGGGGGGGGGGAGGCACAGAGCCGCGCTGTGACAGTCACATTGGGTTACTGTTCGGGTTGACGTCATGTGGTGCCCAAACATCCCGCTGGGGACGGGTCCACGTGGCCCGTCCCTTCCCGCCCCCCCTTCACCCGCCTCTGTTGGCACCACCCGCCACTGTTGGCTCCACCCGCCCCCCCTTCACCCGCCTCTGTTGGCTCCACCCGCCCTCTTCACCCAGAGGTAGGATGAGAGGACTCGGGTTGAATTGTGGAGAGCCAGAATGATGTGAGCGCTGCTGCTGCTGGAGACTGGTATACCCAGGTATATCCAGGTATACCCAACTGGTATACCTTACTCTTCAAACATCAGGAGTTACCCCTCGGGTCATGGAATCACCTCACTTAGTGGGGGCCACGTGAGCAACACATAGCCCATCAAACGCCAGAGGCCTTAAACACTGAGGTAAATATTGGCTAATATGGGAGCTGTGATGTGCTGGGTGGAGCCCCTGGACGGAGGCAAACCTGGACACATCCCTGGACACATCCCCGGACACATCCCCGGACACATCCCCGGACACATCCCCGGGGCCTGCTTGCAATATCCTGAGCGGTGGAAGGAGCAATAACGCCACCGTCGCCCTGCAGCCCGGTTCCCGACGCCCTGATTGGTCGACGCTTGTTGACAGCCGCCACCAATCATGTTGCAGAGAGTTGACGGTTTGGGGTTAATTTATTGTATAGTGGCGTCTCTTATATGGGCGTTGCTTATCTCTATTATATCTTCTCTCATCTCTTTTATCTCTTATCTCTCTTATCTATCTAACTTCTCTCTCTCCATCTTTCTCTTTCTCTCTCAACTCTCCCCCCCCCATACCACCGAGGAAGACCATTATGTTAAAGCTGTTATAGAGACAACGTGAGATAATTACTGACGGTTCTCAGAGGCTCAAAGTCATTACGAAGAGAGAGAGAGGGAGAGGGAGAGGGGGAGGGAGAGAGGGGGGGAGGGAGGGAGGGAGGGAGGGGACTATTGGTTAAATGGAAGTTTAAAGAAGTGTGGGAGTCCTTACCTTACCTTTCCTTACGTTACCTTGAGGCTGATGCAAGGATCAATACGTGTGCAGCCTTCCACGAGTCATGTCCTGAGACTCAGGTTGGGGGAGTGACCAAGTTCACGAGTCATATCTTCCAAGACCTTCCTTGATCTGTAGCTGCTTGATGGGGTTCTGGGAGTTCTTCTACTCCCCAAGCCCGGCCCGAGGCCAGGCTTCACTTCTGAGAGTTTGGTCCACCAGGCTGTTGCTTGGAGCGGCCCGCAGGCCCACATACCCACCACAGTCCGCTTGGTCCAGAACGTCTTTTAGAAAACAGTCCAGTTTTCTCTTGAAGATGTCCACGGTTGTTCCGGCAATATTTCTTATGCTCGCTGAGAGGACGTTGAACAACCGCGGACCTCTGATGTTTATACAGTGCTCTCTGATTGTGCCTATGGCACCTCTGCTCTTCACTGGTTCTATTCTGCATTTTCTTCCATGTCGTTCACTCCAGTACGTTGTTATTTTACTGTGTAGATTTGGGACCTGGCCCTCCAGTATTTTCCACGTGTATAATATTTGATATCTCTCTCGTGCCCTTTCTAAAGAACATATTTGGAGAGTTTCGAGACGATTTTTAGTTTTGAGTTTAGGTGCTGTATGTAGGTACGTCCGTGCCGTATATGTTCTCTGTATTCTCAATTTCAACAATCTCTCCTGCTTTGAAGGGGGAAGTGAGTACTGAGCAGTACTCAAGACGGGACAACACAAGTGACTTGAAGAGTACAACCATTGTGATGGGATCCCTGGATTTGAAGGTTCTCGTAATCCATCCTATCATTTTTCTGGCTGACGCAATATTTGCTTGGTTATGCTCCCTAAACGTTAGGTCGTCAGACATTATTGTTCCCAAATCCTTTACATGTTGCTTTCCTTCTATGGGCAGATTTGATTGTGTTTTGTACTCTGTATTATGTTTAAGGTCCTCATTTTTACCGTACCTGAGTACCTGGAAGTTAAACATTGTTATTTTCTACTGCTCGGTCGAAAACCTTATTAATATCTGCTTGAAGTTTTTCAATGTCTTCAGCCGAGGTCATTTTCATGCTGATTTTTGTGTCATCTACAAAGGATGATACGAAGCTGTGCCTTGTATTTGAGTCTATATCTGATATGAGAATAAGGAACAGCAGCGGTGCAAGGACTGTACCTTGAGGTACAGAGCTTTTAACTGCTCTTGGACTCGATTTTATTTTATTAACTGTTGCTCTTTGCGTTCTTTTCGACAGAAAATTGCATATCCAGCGTCTTACTTTACCTGTTGTTCCCATTGACCTCATTTTGTGGGCTATCACTCCATCTTCTTGAGCTGATTTCGGGACATAGCGTATCCACGGCCCGGTCCTCGACCAGGCCTCCTTTTTGTTACCCCCGCCCCCCCCCCCCGGTGTGTAATGGCCACATAAATAAAATGCCTTGGCGAAGTCCGTGTATAGCACATCTGCATTCTGTTTTTTACTCTAGTTCATCCGAGATTTTGTCGTAGTGCCGGTCGACCGAGCCGGTCGGCCGAGCGGACAGCACGCTGGACTTGTGATCCTGTGGTCCTGGGTTCGATCCCAGGCGCCGGCTAGAAACAATGGGC
Organism: Procambarus clarkii; assembly: GCF_020424385.1. Classification (NCBI taxonomy): domain Eukaryota; kingdom Metazoa; phylum Arthropoda; class Malacostraca; order Decapoda; family Cambaridae; genus Procambarus; species Procambarus clarkii. The sequence goes on from NC_059618.1 coordinate 13,989,729, forward strand.
AGAGTTTCTTTCACCCTATGCCCCTGTTACCTAGCAGTAAATAGGTACCTGGGTATTAGTCAGCTGTCACGGGCTGCTTCCTGGGGGTGGAGGCCTGGTCGAGGACCGGGCCGCGGGGACACTAAAGCCCCGAAATCATCTCAAGATAACCTCAAGATAGTGGTCGAGTAGCTGCGACATGTTTGATCTTCCCGCTCTCATTGTACGTTGTGAAGGACATTGGTGTCCATAAAGGTGGAGAACTGACTCCTGATCACTCTCTCAAATATTTCTATTATGTGGGACGTTAGTGCAACTCGTCTATAATTCTTTGTCAATGGGTCTGTGATGCTGCCTGGGGGGGTGGGGGTTGTTACCACCAAGGTTGTCCCCTCTAGGGGGTCAGGGTTGGCCCCTCTAGGGGGTCAGGGTTGGCCCCTCTAGGGGGTCAGGGTTGGCCCCTCTAGGGGGTCAGGGTTGGCCCCTCTAGGGGGCCAAGGTTGTCCCCCCTCTAGGGGGTCAGGGTTGGCCCCTCTAGGGGGTCAGGGTTGGCCCCTCTAGGGGGTCAGGGTTGTCCCCTCTAGGGGGTCAGGGTTGTCCCCCTCTAGGGGGCCAAGGTTGTCCCCCCTCTAGGGGGCCAAGGTTGTCCCCCCTCTAGGGGGCCAAGGTTGTCCCCCCTCTAGGGGGCCAAGGTTGTCCCCCCTCTAGGGGGCCAAGGTTGTCCCCTCTAGGGGGGCCAAGGTTGTCCCCTCTAGGGGGGCCAAGCTCTATATTGTGTCACGTCCCAGCCCAGAGCTCACGCTGAGGGCCCCGAGACACGTCAACATGTTACACAACCAAAGTCAAATATCTCCCCACCTACGGGGCTATTCATGCCCGTGCCGCCTCTTGTGGTGGCTTAATCTTCGTCAATCAATCAACCCAGAGCTACGTTATTAGGGGTTATCTTGACTGGGAAGTAATGGTTTGTGTTACAGATAGAGACGAAAGAAGCGCAGGCCTGCGATCTCGAACCCATTGTTGATGTGACGACTTATTCTGAATTTTGTAACTAGCTCATCAAGATTGTAACTTGCTTAGCTAAATGAATTGTGGGGTTCAGTCCCTGAGCCCATTGTGTGCCTCTGTAACCCTTTCCCACTACCGCCCACAAGATGGGTATGGGGTGCATAATAAATGAACTAAACTGAACTGAACTGCCCCCATGCACGCGCGTGCACACACAAGGCGCTAAACGGCGCCACGAGGTTAACAGTCGACTCATAATTTCAACAGTAATCTGGCGAACTCTCTTTAAGGTGCTTAAGAGGAAACAACAAAGTGACGGTGGAGCGACCCGTGTTTACCAGAGACCTCGGGCGGAGCCGTGACTTGTAGATCTGTTGCGCATTAAGTGCGCATCTTGGTAATGATAAATAGTTTAATGGCGGCGGGGCGCATGTGAGCATTTAGTGAGAAGAGTGTTGACCTCTGCTGTGAGGGAGATCAAGCGCTTCCGCACTCCACTGTAGTCAGTTGTTCTTGCCACAAGTTGTGGCTTTTATGTTATCAACTCGCAGGCCGTTGTGTATGTCCTCTTGGTGTGTTGGTATGTGTTGAAGTGTAGGTGGGATACCACACGTGATCCCGAGTACTGTGTTGGGTTGTGGTGGCCCCCGTGTGTGATGGGTTGTGGTGGCCCCCCGTGTGTGATGGGTTGTGGTGGCCCCCCCGTGTGTGATGGGTTGTGGTGGCCCCCCCGTGTGTGATGGGTTGTGGTGGCCCCCCGTGTGTGATGGGTTGTGGTGGCCCCCCGTGTGTGATGGGTTGTGGTGGCCCCCCGTGTGTGATGGGTTGTGGTGGCCCCCGTGTGTGATGGGTTGTGGTGGCCCCCCGTGTGTGATGGGTTGTGGTGGCCCCCGTGTTGTGATGGGTTGTGGTGGCCCCCCGTGTGTGATGGGTTGTGGTGGCCCCCCGTGTGTGATGGGTTGTGGTGGCCCCCCGTGTGTGATGGGTTGTGGTGGCCCCCCTTGTGTGATGGGTTGTGGTGGCCCCCGTGTGTGATGGGTTGTGGTGGCCCCCCGTGTGTGATGGGTTGTGGTGGCCCCCCGTGTGTGATGGGTTGTGGTGGCCCCCCGTGTGTGATGGGTTGTGGTGGCCCCCCGTGTGTGATGGGTTGTGGTGGCCCCCGTGTTGTGATGGGTTGTGGTGGCCCCCGTGTGTGATGGGTTGTGGTGGCCCCCCGTGTGTGTTGGGTTGTGGTGGCCCCCGTGTGTGATGGGTTGTGGTGGCCCCCCGTGTGTGTTGGGTTGTGGTGGCCCCCGTGTGTGTTGGGTTGTGGTGGCCCCCGTGTGTGTTGGGTTGTGGTGGCCCCCGTGTGTGATGGGTTGTGGTGGCCCCCGTGTGTGTTGGGTTGTGGTGGCCCCGTGTTGGGTTGTGGTGGCCCCCGTGTATGGTGGGCCGTGATGGACCGGCCAGTGCACAATCAAGCCTTGTAGGACACAACTAGCTGACCATCACCATTAACTATCGAACTGTCTCGCCACGACCATTAGACCCTAAAGGCCGCAAGTCACCATCATGATGTAAGAGAGGACTATTATGAACTGGATCAGCCAGGTTATGATGACTGGCAATGCGGGCTGCAGTGACAAACAGCCCCGTAAGTTAACAAGTCACAGTGTAGGACTGAGAACAGGAGCTGTTCACCCACAGGGTTATAAACCCGTGGAACCGCCTACCCGCCGAAGCAGCAAACATCAAAACTCTGTTGGGGTTTAAACTACAACTGGAAAAGATCAGAAGGGAAAATGGGGGGGGGGGTAGCTTTGACAAGCCCCCGGCTTCCTGTCTTCGTCGAGGCCACTTGTAATAGTGGCCCTCAGGTAAATTCAGGTAAATAGACCGGGCAATCGAGGCCGACTAGCCCCAGACCCGCCCGTGATAGAACTACCATCGAAATCATCTACATGTAAGCGACGGTCTCGCTCCCTGCGGGTCGGCGTTCAATCCCCGACCGTCCATAAGTGGTTGGCCACCATTCCTTCCCTCCGTCCCATCCCAGATCCTTATCCTGACCCCCCTTCCCAGCGCTATATAGTCGTAATGGCTTGGCGCTTTCCCCTCATAGTTCCCTCCCCCCAGACATCCCCACCACCAGATGGCAGGTTAGGTTAGGTTAGTGTCCGCTTTCGAAATTTAAATGCATTGGTTTTCATATTACAATTCTCCATATATTATTAAAATTGCTTTCAATTATGTATTTATGAATTATGAAATAAAAATGTCTCCTGGGCTGGTGGTATTTTTTTTTTATCATTATTTTCTACCACAGACGTGGCCAGACATTTACAATGCTAACCAGGATATATATACATTTTCTTCTGTCCTCCATGGACAGGGTTAGAGAAGTGTTAAACATATAATATTGGCCACGAGGCTTACTGAATGTTTAGTGAGTTTAAACCAGTTTATGCAGACGAGGAGTCACGATAACGGGGCTAAAATATGTTGACCAGACCACACATTAGAACGTGAAGGGACGACGACGTTTCGGTCCGTCCTGGACCATTCTCAATCGACTTGAGAATGGTCCAAGACGGACCGAAACGTCGTCGTCCCTTCACTTTCTAGTGTGTGGTTTGGTCAACATAAACCAGTTTAGTAAAAACTGGTTTACTACACCAGTTTAGTGAGCCCCTGACTTGCATATATAATATTAATAACCCATTGGAGCACACGTTAGCACTAACATCGTGCAGATGTAACGTAACGGAGAAATGAATGGAAAAGAAAAGAATAATGAAGTAATGGGTTATCTTGAGGTTATCTTGAGATGATTTCGGGGCTTTTTAGTGTCCTCGCGGCCCGGTCCTTGACCAGGCCTCCACCCCCAGGAAGCAGCCCGTGACAGCTGACTAACACCCAGGTAGCCATTTTACTGCTAGGTAACAGGGGCATAGGGTGAAAGAAGCTCTGCCCATTGATTCTCGCCGGCGTCCGGGATCGAACCCGGGGACCACAGGATCACAAGTCCAGTGTGCTGTCCGCTCGGCCGACCGGCTCCCCAGGTGAGTGGTTTGTGGGTAGAGAGGTGGAAGGGAGGTGGGAGGGTTATGGTAGAGGGGGGAAAGTTGAAGAGACTGGGATCATTGTGGAAAGTACAAGATAGTAGAGTAGTAGAAAAGGTAGAAAGTAGAAGTAGGAGGTTAAGAGTTAAAGATAAAAGTGTTGGAGGATGTAAGTGTAGCTGCCACTGGTTGATCAGTCCAGCAACCAGGCCTGGTCGACGACCGGGCCGCGGGGACACTAAGCCCCGGAAGCACCTCAAGGTAACCTCAAGGTAGGTAGCCACCATCCATTAATGTTCCAACCCGTTCTCGCTCTTTCGTATAGTCAATATTGACTTATTAAATACGTGCATATGTGACATACTAAACATACTAGTTTACCTTGAAAAGCTTCATAGAAAACACCGACCTTACCTAACCTTCTTAGTATGTTAAGATAAACATCTTATTGCTTCGTAATTACAATTATTACTTAACCTATTATAGGTATAGGTTAAGTAATAATTAAACATACTTATTAAATTACGTACATATGTGACATACTAAACTAGTATGTTTAGTATGTCACATATGTACGTATTTAATAAGTCAATATTGACTAAGAAAGTGCGAGAACGGGTTGAATGTTCAGTACCTTCAAGACAAGGAATGGAACTTTTCTGTACTTTAAGCTGTTATTTAATGTTAGTCAAGTACTCGTATATAGAATTCTTAAAACCAGTACTCTCAGCGGGCTGTCAACACTAGCCTCAACTGACAAAGATATAGGGAACAAAATTAAAGTCAATTTTACCAACATCCTAATAAAATATATATTTGTCATTAGATCTTCATTCAATGGGATATTATACGTTAATCAGGTCAATTTAAATGTCAACATGAATAATTAAATATGAGTCGCCACACAAGACATTGATGACACCACGACTCACTGCCCCTGAGAATCACACAACACCTTAAGTTCTCACCTTAAGAGTTCAACTCACCAAAGTCTTTGAGCCTAAGTTGGATAGAGAGGGGTATGGGGGATAGATTGATAGACAGTCCCCGCCTGGTCTGACAGCCTGGACTGTCTGCGGGCTCGATCTTCGATCCTGTGTGTTTCTCTCTGATTGGTCCTTCTGACTGTACAGTTCCCTGGGTATTTATGGGGAGGTTATCTTGAGGTTATCTTGAGATGATTTCGGGGCTTTTAGTGTCCCCGCGGCCCGGTCCTCGACCAGGCCTCCACCCCCAGGAAGCAGCCCGTGACAGCTGACTAACACCCAGGTACCTATTTTACTGCTAGGTAACAGGGGCATAGGGTGAAAGAAACTCTGCCCATTGTTTCTCGCCGGCGCCTGGGATCGAACCCAGGACCACAGGATCACAAGTCCAGTGTGCTGTCCGCTCGGCCGACCGGAAGTTAAGCCCCGCCTACTAAGTAGATAGCCTCAGACTCTGCCTACCTAGGGGAGCCGGTCGGCCGAGCGGACAGCACGCTGGACTTGTGATCCTGTGGTACTGGGTTCGATCCCAGGCGCCGGCGAGAAACAATGGGCAGAGTTTCTTTCACCCTATGCCCCTGTTACCTAGTAGTAAAATAGGTACCTGGGTGTTAGTCAGCTGTCACGGGCTGCTTCCTGGGGGTGGAGGCCTGGTCGAGGACCGGGCCGCGGGGACACTAAAAAGCCCCGAAATCATCTCAAGATAACCTCAAGATACTAAGCAGATAGCCTCAGACTCTACCTACCACACCTTAAACAGCGGCTTGTTTGACGGGGAGACACACCACCAACCGTCTGCAATTACCGGCTTAACGGAAGGCAAGGTCAATTGACACGACCTGACCCCTGGTCAACTTGTGGCCATTAACTCCTATAGGTGTGACTTTGTAATTGCTAAAGCCAGACAACCTGGCGCCAATAACTATCTACGGGCTCACCATAGCCCGTGCTACTTGGAACTTTTTGTTCCAGGTAGCGAATCTTTAACAACAACCTGGCGCCTTTCAATGTCCTGTCTGACTCGTGTTCTAAGTCAAATATTAACTAACCACCTTTATGGTGTTACACACAGTGGCAATGAGGTGCCAATTTTTGCAGGGAGATTGATCACTCGCGTTGAACTTTTGCCCAATTTACCTTAACGTTTATAGTAGGAAAATTGCTTGAATCGTTAATCGCAAAAGTCATTAGTTTACACCTTGGAAAACCAGATTAATAAGCGATCCACAACAAGGGTTTATTAAGGCTGTTAGTGGTCGCCACGGTGTGAACCCCTCACATTTGCCCCAGATATTATAAGTCTATATTATAAGATAATAAGATTATAAGATATTATAAGATAAGGTGATTAAGAATCGACTCCAGACAATGAATGACATAACCCAGGTCAAGCAGGAGTTTAGAGGAAGATCATCCTGCCTTTCACATTGCTCTTAGCTATAACTCTGCCACTGTGCAATCCAATTATGTGTACATAACAACTATTTTTATTGTCTAATATGTTACATTTTATTTTACCTTTTTTTCAGGTGAGTACGAGAGGGAGGCGGCGAGTCAACACGGAGGTTCAGTAGTAAGTGTGACGTTGATGTTTGGTGTCGTGGTACACAAGAGTACATGTACACAAGAGTACACGTACACAAGAGTACACGTACACAGGAGTACACGTACACAGGAGTACACGTACACAAGAGTACATGTACACAGGAGTACACACGTACACAAGAGTACATGTACACAAGAGTACAAGTACACAAGAGTACATGTACACAGGAGTACACGTACACAAGAGTACATGTACACAAGAGTACATGTACACAAGAGTACATGTACACAAGAGTACACGTACACAAGAGTACATGTACACAAGAGTACAAGTACACAAGAGTACATGTACACAGGAGTACACGTACACAAGAGTACATGTACACAAGAGTACATGTACACAAGAGTACAAGTACACAGGAGTACATGTACACAGGAGTACATGTACACAGGAGTACATGTACACAGGAGTACATGTACACAGGAGTACATGTACACAGGAGTACACGTACACAGGAGTACACGTACACAGGAGTACACGTACACAGGAGTACACGTACACAAGAGTACACGTACACAAGAGTACACGTACACAAGAGTACACGTACACAAGAGTACACGTACACAGGAGTACACGTACACAAGAGTACACGTACACAGGAGTACACGTACACAAGAGTACACGTACACAAGAGTACACGTACACAAGAGTACACGTACACAGGAGTACACGTACACAAGAGTACACGTACACAAGAGTACACGTACACAGGAGTACACGTACACAAGAGTACACGTACACAGGAGTACACGTACACAGGAGTACACGTACACAGGAGTACACGTACACAGGAGTACATGTACACAGGAGTACATGTACACAGGAGTACACGTACACAGGAGTACATGTACACAGGAGTACATGTACACAGGAGTACACGTACACAGGAGTACATGTACACAAGAGTACATGTACACAAGAGTACATGTACACAGGGGAGACGCTGGTGTGAGGGTTGTACTCTTGTGCTCGCGTGGCCGACTCCTCCACTCACCTTGTGTGTGTGTGTGTGTGTGTGTGTGTGTGTGTGTGTGTGTTATATAATGCCTATTATTATATACTATATTATATGGTATACTGTATTATACTAACATATAGGTATATTATACTGTTTCTTGTCTATATACTGTGTTTTTGTTGTTTCTCAGCAAGATGTGTAGTGAGTGCGAGTACCAGTTCCTAGTACTTGCACTCTTTTACTGCAAGTACCTAGCAGTAAATAGGTACCTGGGAGTTAGACAGCTGCTACGGGCTCCTTCCTGGACATGTGTGCGCGCGCGCGCGCGTGTATTAGACAAAAATATATGTAGTAGACATAATAGGAAAAATAGATTGCTAAGAAAGGTGGGGTCCAAGAGCTAATAGCTCGATTCTGCAGATACAAATTGTAAATACACGCACACGCATGAGGCTGACCAATGTAGTCCAGATATACAAGAAGAGGGACAGACAGGAGGCACTGTATAAACATCAGAGGTCCGCGGTTGTTCAACGTCCTCCCAGCGAGCATAAGAAATATTGCCGGAACAACCGTGGACATCTTCAAGAGGAAACTGGATTTGTTCCTCCAAGGAGTGCCGGACCAACCGGGCTGTGGTGGGTATGTGGCCCTGCGGGCCGCTCCAAGCAACAGCCTGGTGGACCAAACTCTCACAAGTCGAGCCTGGCCTCGGGCCGGGCTTTGGGAGTAGAAGAACTCCCAGAACCCCATCAACCAGGTATCAACCAACTGAACTACAGGCCAGTGTCCCTAACCTGCATACTATGCAAGCTGATGGAGAAGATTGTGCGAAAAAAGCTTGTGGAGCATCTGGAGCGAAAGAATTTTGTAACACATCATCAGCATGGGTTCAGGGATGGCAAGTCCTGCCTCACAGGATTAATTGAATTCTACGACCAGGCAACAAAAATCAGGCAAGAAAGAGAGGAGTGGGCAGACTGCATATTTTTGGATTACCAGAAAGCCTTTGCCACAGTACCACATAAGAGACTAGTGCACAAGCTGGAGATGCAGGCAGGAGTGAAAGGGAAGGTACTCCACTGGATAAGGGAGTACCTAAGCAACAGAAGACAGCGAGTCACTGTGAGGGGTGAGGTCTCGGTGTGGCCTATTCCCTCCCAGTGGGACTAGACTCGTTCCTCTCATTGTTTGCTGATGATGCAAAAATTATGAGGAGGATCAAGTAAGAGGAAAATAGTATGGGGCTACAAGATGATGTAGACAAACTGGAGGAATGGTCCAACAAATGGCTACTAAAGTTCAACCCAAGTAAATGTAAGGTAATGAAACTAGGCGGAGGAAATAGGAGGCCAGACACTGAATACCGAATAGGAGATGAAGTCCTTCACGAAACGGACAGAGAGAAAGATCTAGGAGTTGATATCACACCAAACCTGTCTCCTGAAGCTCACATCAAAAGAATAACATTGGCGGCGTATGCAAGGCTGGTTAACATCAGCACTGCCTTCAGAAACCTGTGTAAGGAATCATTCAGAACCTTGTACACAACATATGTAAGACCAGTCCTGGAGTATGCGGCCCCAGCATGGAGCCCGACCCTTGTCAAGCACAAGACTAAGCTGGAAAAGCTTAGAGGAATGCCACTAGGCCAGTGCCAGAACTAAGAGGCATGAGTTATGAGGAAAAGCTGTCTTCCAGTGTGCACCTCACGTCACTGGAAGACAGAAGAGCCCTTGGAGACATGATCACCACATACAAAATTCTCGGGAATTGACAGGGTGGACAAGGATAGATTATGTAACACGGGTGGAACACGAACAAGGGGACACAGGTGGAAACTGAGTACCCAGATGAGCCACAGAGACATTAGAAAGAACTTTTTCAGTGTCAGAGTAGTTAACGGATGGAATGCAATAGGCAGTGATGTAGTGGAGGCTGACTCCATACACAGTTTCAAGTGTAGATATGATAGAGCCCAGTAGGCTCAGGAATCTGTACACCTGTTGATTGACAGTTCAGAGACGGGACCAAAGAGCCAGAGCTCAACCCCCGCAAGCACAACTAGGTGAGTACACACACACACGCACGCACGTGTGCCGGATGTCGACAGTGGGTCGCGTCGGTGAGTCTAATTGAGGCTGGATTACCAGGGTGAACGGCGGGCTTGTCACCATCTGGACTCCCTCCTCCCTGAGCGCCAGTGTCACCATCTGGACTCCCTCCTCCCTGAGCGCCAGTGTCACCATCTGGACTCCCTCCTCCCTGAGCGCCAGTGTCACCATCTGGACTCCCTCCTCCCTGAGCACCAGTGTCACCATCTGGACTCCCTCCTCCCTGAGCGCCAGTGTCACCATCTGGACTCCCTCCTCCCTGAGCGCCAGTGTCACCATCTGGACTCCCTCCTCCCTGAGCACCAGTGTCACCATCTGGACTCCCTCCTCCTTGAGCACCAGTGTCACCATCTGGACTCCCTCCTCCCTGAGCACCAGTGTCACCATCTGGACTCCCTCCTCCTTCAGCGCCAGTGTCACCATCTGGACTCCCTCCTCCCTGAGCGCCAGTGTCACCATCTGGACTCCCTCCTCCCTGAGCGCCAGTGTCACCATCTGGACTCCCTCCTCCCTGAGCACCAGTGTCACCATCTGGACTCCCTCCTCCCTGAGCACCAGTGTCACCATCTGGACTCCCTCCTCCCTGAGCACCAGTGTCACCATCTGGACTCCCTCCTCCCTGAGCACCAGTGTCACCATCAGGACTCCCTCCTCCCTGAGCACCAGTGTCACCAT